>JASJOG010000073.1:1200000-1565457 GCA_030142905.1 Heliopora coerulea | reverse complement strand
ACCCATGTGACTAGGGAACGTCACCGAGATAGTCCAAAGGTGAATGTGTGGTGTGGGATCCTGTGCAATCGAATTATTGGTCCATTTTTCTACCACGAGACATCAATTACGGCAAATGTTTACCTTGACCTTTTGACTGAATATGTGGCACCACAACTAGATGACCTTCAACCAACAATCATTTTCCAGCAAGATGGTGCACCACCACATTGGAGAATGCATGTTCGTGAGTTCCTAAATCAAACATTCCCGGACAGGTGGATTGGAAGGGATGGCCCGATTCCCTGGCTACCTCGTTCACCAGATATCACTCCCCTGGACTTCTTTCTGTGAGGTTATGTTAAAGATATCGTGTATCAAACAAAGATACGGGACATCACTGACCTAAAGCAAAAGATCACTGATGCCATTGCGACTATTGATAAGGCTATGCTATAGCGAACATGGCAAGAAATTGAGTACCGTCTTGATGTGCTTCGTGCAACTAATGGTGCCCATGTAGAGGTGTATTAAATGAAACAAAAAAACTTGAATATCTACTCCTCATTTTGTAATAATTTCCACATATTTGTCTGTTCATTTGCTTTTGTAATAAATTTTTTAAATTGTAAAGAGACTTTATGGACACCCTGTATAGTGGCTTCCTCTTAGGTCGCACATATATATCTATCGAATTTGCAACTTAGCTAGCCATCTGAGTCTCGGTACCTCAATGGTTAGAGCGTCTAACCGGTCATCAGAAGGTTGCGGTTTCGATCCCCGTCTTTTGGGCTCAGATATCATTTTCTGAGTATCGAGCTTGAAGATCGTTCATCTACTTCAATATATCCAAGCTCTCATGTTTCCTAAACATCAAACTGCTTCAATCATTATCAATATATAGTGGCTTACGCTTAGGTCGCACATATATATATCGAATTTGCAACTTAGCTCGTCATCTGAGTCTCGGTACCTCAATGGTTAGAGCGTCTAACCGGTCATCAGAAGGTTGCGGGTTCGATCCCCGTCTGTGGCTCAGATATCATTTTCTGTTTATCGAGCTTGAAGATCGTTCATCTTCTTCAATATATCCAAGCTCTCATGTTTCCTAAACATAGACATAGACATCTCTATTATTTATACACGCTAGCCTCTCACAACTATTTTGAACTAAGCTGATTTACAGGAGGGGCGTGATACCTTATAAATACAAATAAAATTATACTAACCACCACTACTACTAATACTACATACATTTAATTACATTACATAAAATTAGATAGTACTACATTACATAAAATTAGATACTACTACATTGCATAAAATTAGATAAAAATTAGATTAAAAATAATTACAAATTGTATATTCACTGTATTCAAGTCAATATGGTTCATTTGAAAGACAGGTCAGCAATGCTGCTTTTGAATTGACGAAGCGATGTCGCTTTTTTAGCCTCTAGTGGAAGATTAATCCATAACATTGAGCCACTATATCTAAAGCTTCGCTTAAGAAAATTAGTTTTCGGCTTTGGAAGTGCTAGATCAGTTTCAAGATTACTTAAGTCATACCCTCTATTGAGATCTCTAAGTGTAACAAGGCTTTCTGTTAAGCACTGTGCCGTGTTTTGGTTGAGAACCTTATACAGCAGGACACTCTTCAATTTAGCACGCCTTACATGAAGAGAGTCCCACTGTAAACTTTCCAGAAGCTCATTCGATCTAATTTCATGTCCTGCTCCTGTAATGACTCTGGCAGCACGGTTTTGAAGCGTTTGCAATTTGTCTTTTAATTTCTTATTACATGTATCCCACAAGGGAGAACAATAATCGAAATATGGCTGAATTAAAGATTTGTACAGTTTGACAAGAAAGCATGAGGGAACGAATGGTTTAATTCTCCTCAAAGCACCTATGCCAGAACAAATCTTTAAGCATAGTTTTTCAATATAAATATCAAAGGTCAATGTCTCATCAAGATCGACTCCCAAACATTTGTGGGAGGTAACAGGCGATATTGAATTATTATTCATGGTTATTGTGGAATGTAAATCTGCAACTTTGGATGTCAAATTAGGTTTAGATCCTATAACCATGAACTTGGTTTTTGAGGAATGAGATTGGAGTTTATTTAAAGTTAACCAATCCATTATATTCTCTAAATCTGAGTTCAAGTTATAGGCTAATTCAACAGGATCACACGAGGAAGCAAATATTTGTGTATCATCAGCATATAAACAGGGTGTTGTTAAATTAAGACAATTAGGTAAATCGTTGATATAGATTAAGAACAACAAAGGACCAAGTATTGACCCTTGCGGAATACCACATATTATTTTACGTTTTCCAGAAAGAAAGTCGTTTATGAGGCATTGTTGATATCGATTTGTTAAGTATGAATGGAACCACTTAAGTTCCGTGTGAGAAACTGCATAAAATGCCAATTTCTCAAGTAGAATATCATGGTCAACGGAATCAAACGCTTTACGAATGTCAAGGAAAACAACCCCTGTTAGTTTGCCATTATCCATATTTTCAAACCAGGCATCGCACATTTGAATTAAAGCGGTAAGTGTGGAATGTCCTGGCCGAAAACCGGATTGGAATTTAGATATAAGGCAATTATCATTAAAATGTTTGTAAAGTTGTTGGAAAATTTCTTTTTCGAATACCTTACTTATAATTGGTAAAATTGATATAGGTCTATAGTTACCCATAATTCGTCTGTTGCCTTCCTTGTATATCGGGGTTACTCTCGCATTTTTCCAATCATCCACAAACACCCCAGTTGAAAGTGATAAGTTAAATATGAAAGTCAGGGAAGGTGCGATAATATCTGAAGCGATTCGCAGCATCTTTGCTGGAATTTTATCAAGACCCGTGCTTTTGGAAATTTTCAAATGTCTTAAGGTTCTCAAAACATTTTCAACCGGAATATACATAAAGCGGAATGATGGGATATTAGAATCAACATGACTTTTCAAATAAGTGTCAACCTTATTAGTTGACTGTTTTGTTAATTCAGAAGCTAGTTTGGGTCCAATATTAATGAAGAAATCATTAAAAGATTCTGAAATATTCTCATCATCAGAAATAATTTTATCATCAATCTCGATTTCATTTACACGCCCGCTTGATTTACTCGCCCGACCAGTAAGGGAATTAATTCATTTCCAAGTAGTTTTCGGATCGATTTTATTACATTCTCCAATTTTTTGACGATAATAGCGCAATTTACTTTTCCGCATTTCAATATTTATTCTGTTCCTTTCGGCTTGATAAAGTCTCCAATGATGTTTGGAGCCGTGCCTAACAAACTGATTTTTATGATAATCACGATTTCGCATTTTCTGTTTAATGTTCGGGGTAAGCCATGGAATAGAAAATTGCCTTATACGCTTAGGTCTTATAGGAGCGTGTTTATCTAGTATAACATTAAAATTGGATTCCCAAACTTTCCAAGCTAAATTGGGATCGTTGATAGATTCTATTTCATGCCAAGGTGTATTAAGTATGTCATAAATAAAGTTTTCCTTCACAAAGTGTTTTAAGTTTCGTACTTCTTTTGTAATCGGTCTACGCTTAGGTGGAATACACTTACAAACAACATAAATTAAACTATGCTCTGACATGCCATTATCAATCACTCCTGATGTTGCTATATTTTTTGTCTCATTTGTAAATATCAGATCTATTAAAGTAGCTGACGTGCTTGTCACACGTGTCGGCTCCGAAATCAATTGTTTTAATTGGTATGTAGACGATAAAAATTGCAATTTTCGAGTATGGGGCTCAGATGGATTTTTGGAATAGTCACAATTCATATCCCCCAAAACAATTAATTGTTTATTAGTATAGTCGCATTTTTCAACAAATCTAATATAGTCATCAAATAAATCTATGCCTGCACTTGGCGGTCGATACCACGTACTGACTAAAAACGAGCTTCTGTAAAGGAGATTAATTTCTACACAGAGCATTTCCAGTCGATCAGGCACAAGATCCGCTCTAACTGAGTGAGACAGGCTTTCCTTAATATATAAAGCTACCCCACCACCATATCTATTTCGATCTTTCCGTACTATGACATATCCAGGGATGTATATTTCCCCATCAGAAATAGTATCGTCAAGTTTAGATTCATTAATGGCTAGCACTTCCAAAGACGTATCCATCAAAATAGAACGAATCTCATCAATATGTCTATATAAACTATTTATATTGATACAAGCAAGCTTAAAGCCTTTGATATTAGCAATGTTATGCAATAAAAATTTTTCATTACCTTCAGTAGAACCATGTTGACTGCACCTTTTTTGCATTCTCGCTTGGTTATATAAGTTTCTGATTCCCGATTTTCAATAGCATTTCTCCCAGCTGTTTGAATAAACCCATTTGAAAACCCGGATCGCAATTCTTAAGTCGTTGACTGTCATTAGAAATTGGTTTTAAAAATTTAATAAAATGAACAGCCAATAAAGCAGATCCTTTGTCATTTAAATGAAGCTTGCTTCTATTTAAGCAGGTCTTGTCAATAATGGAATTATCTATATAGGAAAAATCGTGATCCACAGTAAACTTCTTAAGTTTTTTATTAACTTCCACACACACTTGGTTGCAAGGGACGTCATCTCTGTAAGTTAGTCCTGAGATTCCGATTTTTGAATTAGGAAATTTACTTTTTACCTTCCAAGCCAGATTTTCGATTTTAGTAGCACATACTTCAGCAGAATCAGTAACTAAGTTGTTTGTTCCACAGTGAATAATAACATGCGAAGGGTCAAGTGTTTCCTGAATATCGTCAATTGCCACATTAACTTCATCACATGTTTTCCCGGGATACGTGAATTTATGTACTGTTCTACGAGATAATTTTTTTGGTTCAATGTGCTTTATAATTGAGTCTCCAATGATAATTATGGCCTTTCGTTTAGTTGATTTAGCCTATTTATTACCATTTAAATCATGTTTGCGCGAATTCGTTGCGTTAGCGTTATCGACATCATGTGTACTGCAATTTCCTTCTTTCCGGAGAGACTGAATTGGGATACCATCAATTTGATCTTCGTCTTTAGTTTCTCCCTCACAAACATAATTATTATGTTCATAAATTAATTCACGATCATTATAATGGGGCTCTTCAAAGGTTCCTTCTTGTGTCTGCTTAACAAAAGGAAAACTTTCACCCACGGTCAGTTGAGTACCGCAATCTTGCACGATTTGTTTCCTGCACTGATTTACATTCAATTCAGAAGTTAATGTCATATCATTTGCATTAAGCAAGCTGTCAAATCGATTGTTTGTGATGATGGCTTCACCATTGTTGCTACGATCTAATTTGTCTCTCGTTGTTTTCCTTTTGTTTGGAACATTCCATGGATTGTGTTTATTTTCCTGCTCTTGATCGTGTTGGTGAATCTTAATAACAGTTATCAAACTCTTTTTCTCATCCTCTAAATCTTTATTTTTCGAATTCAAGTCTGATGTTATGAACTTGTAATGATTTACCCGCTCCTTCAGCTCTGTAACGATTTCCTTTAGGTTAGAATTCTCACACCTAAGAAATTCTCCATGGTCATTTAATTGTGCTACTTTATTTGATACTTCGCTGACAACATCACTAACCAATGTCTGGCGGATATTGTTCACTAGTTGCTTAAAATTATGTTCAAGTCTTTCTTCCAGTTTGATCATGCTTTCATGAATCATCTCAGATATTAGGGTACTGCTGGCGTTATCATTTTTACAATCGTCAATACTTACAATGCTTTCTGTGGCGCATTTCTCGTTTATCTCTGCATCAATAACATGGTCAACAACCATGCCGTCGCCAATAGGTCTTCGCTCTTCTATTAGACTAGCAATAGTTCTCAGTTGCGATTTAAGATCCTCACTTTCAGATCCATTTATTGTTAAGGAATTATTGTTTGAATACCATCTCACAACCACGCTGTCAATCTCAACTAATCTACAATCACCTCCAGGTGTTGACCAAGCAGTTCGTACTTCCAGCAATTCGTTCAAGAAAATCTGAAGATTTTAAAAAAGGCCCATGCCATTTAAATCTCCCTTTATCCGTAATAGAAAGGTATTTAGCAATATTGTCGTTCACTTCCATCCAAACGTCAGTGGCAATCAAAGGCAAGTTTAACAGAACTTATGCTCTGAACAGTAATGAGAAGCAACTGTGTATCCTGGCCAGGTATTATCAATATCGAATTTGCAACTTAGCTCGTCATCTGAGTCTCGGTAGCTCAATGGTTAGAGCGTCTAACCGGTCATCAGAAGGTTGCTGGTTCGATCCCTGTCTGGGGCTCAGATATCATTTTCTGAGTATCGAGCTTGAATATCGTTCATCTACTTCAATATATCCAAGCTCTCATGTTTCCTAAACATCAAACTGCTTCAATAATTATCAATATAAAGTGGCTTCCGTTTAGGTCGCACATATATATATATCAAATTTGCAAATTAGCTAGCCATCTGAGTCTCGGTAGCTCAATGGTTAGAGCGTCTAACCGGTCATCAGAAGTTTGCGGGTTCGATCCCCGTCTGGGGCTCAGATATCATTTTCTGAGTATCGAGCTTGAAGATCGTTCATCTACTTCAATATATCCAAGCTCTCATGTTTCCTGAACATCAAACTCCTTCAATCATTATCAATATATAGTGGCTTCCGCTTAGGTCGCACATATATATATATCAAATTTGCAACTTAGCTAGCCATCTGAGTCTCGGTAGCTCAGTTTGATGTTTTGGAAACATGAGTTTGATGTTTAGGAAACATGAGAGCTTGGATATATTGAAGTAGATGAACGATCTTCATGCTCGATATTCAGAAAATGATATCTGAGCCCCAGAC
The DNA here is from genome assembly GCA_030142905.1 of Heliopora coerulea. Lineage (NCBI taxonomy): Eukaryota > Metazoa > Cnidaria > Anthozoa > Scleralcyonacea > Helioporidae > Heliopora > Heliopora coerulea. Next base: position 1,558,620 of record JASJOG010000073.1, on the reverse strand, counting down.
GGGGATCAAAAACGAAACCTTCTGATGACCGGTTAGACGCTCTAACCATTGAGCTACCGATACTCAGATGGCGAGATAAGTTGCAAATTCGATATATATATATGTGCGAAGTAAGCGGAAGCCACTATATATTGATAATGATTGAAGCAGTTTGATGTTTAGGAAACATGAGAGCTTGGATATATTGAAGTAGATGAACGATATTCAAGCTCGATACTCAGAAAATAATATCTGAGCCCCAGACGGGGATCGAACCCGCAACCTTCTGATGACCGGTTAGACGCTCTAACCATTGAGCTACCGAGACTCAGATGGCGAGCTAAGTTGCAAATTCGATATTGATAATACCTGGCCAGGATACACAGTTGCTTCTCATTACTGTTCAGAGCGTAAGTTCTGTTAAACTTGCCTTTGATTGCCACTGACGTTTGGATGGAAGTGAACGACAATATTGCTAAATACCTTTCTATTACGGATAAAGGGAGATTTAAATGGCATGGGTCTTTTTTAAATCTTCAGATTTTCTTGAACGAATTTCTGGAAGTACGAACTGCTTGGTCAACACCTGGAGGTGATTGTAGATTAGTTGAGATTGACAGCGTGGTTGTGAGATGGTATTCAAACAATAATTCCTTAACAATAAATGGATCTGAAAGTGAGGATCTTAAATCGCAACTGAGAACTATTGCTAGTCTAATAGAAGAGCGAAGACCTATTGGCGACGGCATGGTTGTTGACCATGTTATTGATGCAGAGATAAACGAGAAATGCGCCACAGAAAGCATTGTAAGTATTGACGATTGTAAAAATGATAACGCCAGCAGTACCCTAATATCTGAGATGATTCATGAAAGCATGATCAAACTGGAAGAAAGACTTGAACATAATTTTAAGCAACTAGTGAACAATATCCGCCAGACATTGGTTAGTGATGTTGTCAGCGAAGTATCAAATAAAGTAGCACAATTAAATGACCATGGAGAATTTCTTAGGTGTGAGAATTCTAACCTAAAGGAAATCGTTACAGAGCTGAAGGAGCGGGTAAATCATTACAAGTTCATAACATCAGACTTGAATTCGAAAAATAAAGATTTAGAGGATGAGAAAAAGAGTTTGATAACTGTTATTAAGATTCTCCAACACGATCAAGAGCAGGAAAATAAACACAATCCATGGAATGTTCCAAACAAAAGGAAAACAACGAGAGACAAATTAGATCGTAGCAACAATGGTGAAGCCATCATCACAAACAATCGATTTGACAGCTTGCTTAATGCAAATGATATGACATTAACTTCTGAATTGAATGTAAATCAGTGCAGGAAACAAATCGTGCAAGATTGCGGTACTCAACTGACCGTGGGTGAAAGTTCTCCTTTTGTTAAGCAGACACAAGAAGGAACCTTTGAAGAGCCCCATTATAATGATCGTGAATTAATTTATGAACATAATAATTATGTTTGTGAGGGAGAAACTAAAGACGAAGATCAAATTGATGGTATCCCAATTCTGTCTCTCCGGAAAGAAGGAAATTGCAGTACACATGATGTCGAGAACGCTAACGCAACGAATTCGCGCAAACATGATTTAAATGGTAATAAATGGGCTAAATCAACTAAACAAAAGGCCATAATTATCATTGGAGACTCAATTATAAAGCACATTGAACCAAAAAAATTATCTCGTAGAACAGTACATAAATTCACGTATCCCGGGAAAACATGTGATGAAGTTAATGTGGCAATTGACGATATTCAGGAAACACTTGACCCTTCGCATGTTATTATTCACTGTGGAACAAACAACTTAGTTACTGATTCTGCTGAAGTATGTGCTACTAAAATCGAAAATCTGGCTTGGAAGGTAAAAAGTAAATTTCCTAATTCAAAAATCGGAATCTCAGGACTAACTTACAGTGATGACGTCCCTTGCAACCAAGTGTGTGTGGAAGTTAATAAAAAACTTAAGAAGTTTACTGTGGATCACGATTTTTCCTATATAGATAATTCCATTATTGACAAGACCTGCTTAAATAGAAGCAAGCTTCATTTAAATGACAAAGGATCTGCTTTATTGGCTGTTCATTTTATTAAATTTTTAAAACCAATTTCTAATGACAGTCAACGACTTAAGAATTGCGATCCGGGTTTTCAAATGGGTTTATTCAAACAGCTGGGAGAAATGCTATTAAAAATCGGGAATCAGAAACTTATATAACCAAGCGGGAAATGCAAAAAAGGTGCAGTCAACATGGTTCTACTGAAGGTAATGAAAAATTTTTATTGCATAACATTGCTAATATCAAAGGCTTTAAGCTTGCTTGTATCAATATAAATAGTTTATATAGACATATTGATGAGATTCGTTCTATTTTGATGGATACGTCTTTGGAAGTGCTAGCCATTAATGAATCTAAACTTGACGATACTATTTCTGATGGGGAAATATACATCCCTGGATATGTCATAGTACGGAAAGATCGAAATAGATATGGTGGTGGGGTAGCTTTATATATTAAGGAAAGCCTGTCTCACTCAGTTAGAGCGGATCTTGTGCCTGATCGACTGGAAATGCTCTGTGTAGAAATTAATCTCCTTTACAGAAGCTCGTTTTTAGTCAGTACGTGGTATCGACCGCCAAGTGCAGGCATAGATTTATTTGATGACTATATTAGATTTGTTGAAAAATGCGACTATACTAATAAACAATTAATTGTTTTGGGGGATATGAATTGTGACTATTCCAAAAATCCATCTGAGCCCCATACTCGAAAATTGCAATTTTTATCGTCTACATACCAATTAAAACAATTGATTTCGGAGCCGACACGTGTGACAAGCACGTCAGCTACTTTAATAGATCTGATATTTACAAATGAGACAAAAAATATAGCAACATCAGGAGTGATTGATAATGGCATGTCAGAGCATAGTTTAATTTATGTTGTTTGTAAGTGTATTCCACCTAAGCGTAGACCGATTACAAAAGAAGTACGAAACTTAAAACACTTTGTGAAGGAAAACTTTATTTATGACATACTTAATACACCTTGGCATGAAATAGAATCTATCAACGATCCCAATTTAGCTTGGAAAGTTTGGGAATCCAATTTTAATGTTATACTAGATAAACACGCTCCTATAAGACCTAAGCGTATAAGGCAATTTTCTATTCCATGGCTTACCCCGAACATTAAACAGAAAATGCGAAATCGTGATTATCATAAAAAACAGTTTGTTAGGCACGGCTCCAAACATCATTGGAGACTTTATCAAGCCGAAAGGAACAGAATAAATATTGAAATGCGGAAAAGTAAATTGCGCTATTATCGTCAAAAAATTGGAGAATGTAATAAAATCGATCCGAAAACTACTTGGAAATGAATTAATTCCCTTACTGGTTGGGCGAGTAAATCAAGCGGGCGTGTAAATGAAATCGAGATTAATGATAAAATTATTTCTGATGATGAGAATATTTCAGAATCTTTTAATGATTTCTTCATTAATATTGGACCCAAACTAGCTTCTGAATTAACAAAACAGTCAACTAATAAGGTTGACACTTATTTGAAAAGTCATGTTGATTCTAATATCCCATCATTCCGCTTTATGTATATTAAGGTTGAAAATGTTTTGAGAACCTTAAGACATTTGAAAATTTCCAAAAGCACGGGTCTTGATAAAATTCCAGCAAAGATGCTGCGAATCGCTTCAGATATTATCGCACCTTCCCTGACTTTCATATTTAACTTATCACTTTCAACTGGGGTGTTTGTGGATGATTGGAAAAATGCGAGAGTAACCCCGATATACAAGGAAGGCAACAGACGAATTATGGGTAACTATAGACCTATATCAATTTTACCAATTATAAGTAAGGTATTCGAAAAAGAAATTTTCCAACAACTTTACAAACATTTTAATGATAATTGCCTTATATCTAAATTCCAATCCGGTTTTCGGCCAGGACATTCCACACTTACCGCTTTAATTCAAATGTGCGATGCCTGGTTTGAAAATATGGATAATGGCAAACTAACAGGGGTTGTTTTCCTTGACATTCGTAAAGCTTTTGATTCCGTTGACCATGATATTCTACTTGAGAAATTGGCATTTTATGCAGTTTCTCACACGGAACTTAAGTGGTTCCATTCATACTTAACAAATCGATATCAACAATGCCTCATAAACGACTTTCTTTCTGGAAAACGTAAAATAATGTGTGGTATTCCGCAAGGGTCAATACTTGGTCCTTTGTTGTTCTTAATCTATATCAACGATTTACCTAATTGTCTTAATTTAACAACACCCTGTTTATATGCTGATGATACACAAATATTTGCTTCCTCGTGTGATCCTGTTGAATTAGCCTATAACTTGAACTCAGATTTAGAGAATATAATGGATTGGTTAACTTTAAATAAACTCCAATCTCATTCCTCAAAAACCAAGTTCATGGTTATAGGATCTAAACCTAATTTGACATCCAAAGTTGCAGATTTACATTCCACAATAACCATGAATAATAATTCAATATCGCCTGTTACCTCCCACAAATGTTTGGGAGTCGATCTTGATGAGACATTGACCTTTGATATTTATATTGAAAAACTATGCTTAAAGATTTGTTCTGGCATAGGTGCTTTGAGGAGAATTAAACCATTCGTTCCCTCATGCTTTCTTGTCAAACTGTACAAATCTTTAATTCAGCCATATTTCGATTATTGTTCTCCCTTGTGGAATACATGTAATAAGAAATTCAAAGACAAATTGCAAACGCTTCAAAACCGTGCTGCCAGAGTCATTACAGGAGCAGGACATGAAATTAGATCGAATGAGCTTCTGGAAAGTTTACAGTGGGACTCTCTTCATGTAAGGCGTGCTAAATTGAAGAGTGTCCTGCTGTATAAGGTTCTCAACCAAAACACGGCACAGTGCTTAACAGAAAGCCTTGTTACACTTAGAGATCTCAATAGAGGGTATGACTTAAGTAATCTTGAAACTGATCTAGCACTTCCAAAGCCGAAAACTAATTTTCTTAAGCGAAGCTTTAGATATAGTGGGTCAATGTTATGGATTAATCTTCCACTAGAGGCTAAAAAAGCGACTTCGCTTCGTCAATTCAAAAGCAGCATTGCTGACCTGTCTTTCAAATGAACCATATTGACTTGAATATAGTGAATATACAATTTGTAATTATTTTTAATCTAATTTTTATCTAATTTTATGTAATGTAGTAGTATCTAATTTTATGTAATGTAGTAGTATGTAATATTATGTAATGTAATTAAAAGTATGTAGTAGTAGTAGTAGTGGTGGTTAGTATAATTTTATTTGTATTTATAAGGTACCAAGCCCCTCCTGTAAATCAGCTTAGTTCAAAAAAGTTGTGAGAGGCTAGCGTGTATAAATAAAAGAGATGTCTATGTCTATGTTTAGGAAACATGAGAGCTTGGATATATTGAAGTAGATGAACGATCTTCAAGCTCGATACTCAGAAAATGATATCTGATCCCCGGACTGGGATTGAACCCGCAACCTTCTGATGACCGGTTAGACGCTCTAACCATTGAGCTACAGAGACTCAGATGGCGAGCTAATTTTCAAATTCGATATATATATATGTGCGACCTAAGCGGAAGCCACTATATTTTGATAATGATTGAAGCAGTTTGATGTTTAGGAAACATGAGAGCTTCGATATATTGAAGTAGATGAACAATGTTCAAGGTCGATACTCAGAAAATGATATCTGAGCCCCAGACGGGGATCGAACCCGCAACCTTCTGATGACCGGTTAGACGCTCTAACCATTGAGCTACCGAGACTCAGATGGCGAGCTAAGTTGCAAATTCGATATATATATATGTGCGACCTAAGCGGAAGCCACTATATATTGATAATGATTGAAGCAGTTTGATGTTTAGGAAACATGAGAACTTGGATATATTGAAGTAGATGAACAATGTTCAAGGTCGATACTCAGAAAATGATATCTGAGCCCCAGACGGGGATCGAACCCGCAACCTTCTGATGACCGGTTAGACCCTCTAACCATTGAGCTACCGAGACTCAGATGGCGAGCTAAGTTGCAAATTCGATATATATATATATGTGCGACCTAAGCGGAAGCCCCTATATATTGATAATGATTGAAGGAGTTTGATGTTTAGGAAACATGAGAACTTGGATATATTGAAGTAGTTGAACGATCTTCAAGCTCGATACTCAGAAAATGATATCTGAGCTCCAGACGGGAATCGAACCCGCAACCTTCTGATGACCGGTTAGACGCTCTAACCATTGAGCTACCGAGACTCTTAATAACAGTTATCAAACTCTTTTTCTCATCCTCTAAATCTTTATTTTTCGTATTCAAGTCTGATGTTATCAACTTTTAATGATTTACCCGCTCCTTCAGCTCTGTAACGATTTCCTTTAGGTCCAGACTGGGATAGAAACCGCAACCTTCTGATGACCGGTTAGACGCTCCAACCATTGAGCTACCGAGAATCTTAGTAACAGTTATCAAACTCTTTTTCTGATCCTCTAAATCTTTATTTTTCGAATTCAAGTCTGATGTTATCAACTTGTAATGATTTGGCCTCTCCTTCAGCTCTGTAACGATTTTCTTTAGGTTAGAATTCTCACACCTAAGAAATTCTCCATGGTCATTTAATTGTGCTACTTTATTTGATACTTCGCTGACAACATCACTAACCAATGTCTGGCCGATATTGTTCACTAGTTGCTTAAAATTATGTTCAAGTCTTTCTTCCAGTTTGACCATGCTTTCATGAATCATCTCAAATATTAGGGTACTGCTGGCGTTATCATTTTTACAATCGTCAATACTTACAATGCTTTCTGTGGCGCATTTCTCGTTTATCTCTGCATCAATAACATGGTCAACAACCATGCCGTCGCCAATAGGTCTTCGCTCTTCCATTAGATTAACAATAGTTCTCAGTTGCGATTTAAGATCCTCACTTTCAGATCCATATATTGTTAAGGAATTATTTTTTGAATACCATCTCACAACTGCGCTGTCAATCTCAAGTAATCTACAATCACCTCCAGGTGTTGACCAAGCAGTTCGTACTTCCAGCAATTCGTTCATGAAAATCTGAAGATTTTCAAAAGACCCATGCCATTTAAATCTCCCTTTATCCGTAATAGAAAGGTATTTAGCAATATTGTCGTTCACTTCCATCCAAACGTCAGTGGCAATCAAAGGCACGTTTAACAGAACTTATGCTCTGAACAGTAATAAGAAGCAACTGTGTATCCTGGCCAGGTATTATCAATATCGAATTTGCAACTTAGCTCGCCATCTGAGTCTCGCTAGCTCAATGGTTAGAGCGTCTAACCGGTCATCAGAAGGTTGCTGGTTCGATCCCTGTCTGGGGCTCAGATATCATTTTCTGAGTATCGAGCTTGAATATCGTTCATCTACTTCAATATATCCAAGCTCTCATGTTTCCTAAACATCAATCTGCTTCAATCATTATCAACATATAGTGGCTTCCGCTTAGGTCGCACATATATATATATCGAATTTGCAACTTAGCTCCCCATCTGAGTCTCGATATCTCAATGGTTAGAGCGTCTAACCGGTCATCAGTAGGTTGCGTGTTCGATCCCCGTCTGGGGCTCAGATATCATTTTCTGAGTATCGAGCTTGAAGATCGTTCATCTACTTCAATATATCCAAGCTCTCATGTTTCCTAAACATCAAACTGCTTCAATCATTATCAATATATAGTGGCTTCCGCTTAGGTCGCACATATATACTTATCGAATTTGCAACTTAGCTCGCCATCTGAGTCTCGATATCTCAATGGTTAGAGCGTCTAACCGGTCATCAGAAGGTTGAGGGTTCGATCCCCGTCTGGGGCTCAGATATCATTTTCTGAGTATCGAGCTTGAAGATCGTTCATCTACTTCAATATATCCAAGCTCTCATGTTTCCTAAACATCAAACTGCTTCAATCATTATCAATATATAGTGGCTTCCGCTTAGGTCGCACATATATATATATCGAATTTGCTACTTAGCTTGCCATCTGAGACTCGGTAGCTCAATGGTTAGAGCGTCTAACCGGTCATCAGAAAGTTGCGGGTTCGATCCCCGTCTGGGGCTCAGAAATCATTTTCTGAGTATCGAGCTTGAAGATCGTTCATCTACTTCAATATATCCTAGCTCTCATGTTTCCTAAACATCAAACTGCATCTGGGTTTATATCTTTATAAAAATCTTTAGTTTTAATTTTATTCATTAAACTATCAGTATCTGTAAATAACAATCTTACATTTTCACCATATTTTATTTTGATATAATTAAAATGAAAGTTATACATAAGTGTTTTTGAAAGATCTAATATACTCATTCCTAAATATATAGGTTTATTCAACATAACTTTTTTCTTAAACATATGTACAGCAATTAAATTTTCAGAAAATATTGTTCTTTTATCAAGTTGGTTTTTGAAAACAACTTTAAAGCTTTTTCTTCTCTGTTAACAAGTTTAATATCAACTCTATTTCTAACATTTTCCATAGTATTTCCAAACACAGAATTATTCATAAGTTTGAAAAAATCTTTTTCAAATTCATTTTTTGCTTCTTTTCTCAATTTTGTATTAAGATCAATGTATTTTTTCATAAAATCTTCTTCATAAAATTTAATTCCTTTGTGAATTTTTTTTATTTTAAGTCCTAATTTTTCATACAATTTCAAATTTTCACAATGTAATACATATTTTTCTTTATTATATAAATTTGGTATTAATTTTTCTACACCACAAGATTCTATTCCTTTAGGTTTAATATTTTCTGGTGCTAAAGGATAATCATTATGAAGATCATGGAGTTCTTCAGGATAATCCAAATCAACTTCTAATATACACGAAACGTTTTTCCAATTTTTCAATTCACTTTCGTTCATCCATTTAAAATTTCTAACAGGAAGTTTATTACTCATTGCCCAACCATAAAGATTGTTTGCATCCAAATATGTATCTTCTTTTGGGTTGAAATTTTTCATGTATGGATTGTTTGCTTTTGAGTGCCTCTTTGTTATTGTTGAAACTCCTCCTCTAATTCCATTTTCAATCATTAAATACATTTGTGGTTCGTGTAAAAGTTCCAACTCAATTTCTGTCATTTTTAACATTGCGTCCCATGCTAATCCAGGTGAAGTATAATAATAAGCTGGGTCTAATTTGTAATTTTCTTTACAAAATTTCCTGAAATTTTCAAAAACATCAGTTAACAAAATTACATCAGTTTTAAGATATAAATCGTGATATTCTCTCATATTCTTAATATTAAATTTATTTCAAACATTTTTAGCATGTTCATAATCTTCTTCACTTATGTCTTCATCATTTAATTTTGATTAAAATTCATTAATATTAGGTAATTTCTCTTCTTTTAATTTTTCAATACTATCAAACCAATCATATGGAAACACACCTTTTCTAGTTAATAAAGCGACTTTGTCGCTGAGACCTCCGGTCGAGTCACGTTCAGATTTGATTTTGTAAAATTTTTTCATTATATTTAAATTGTTTTCATTTAAGTTGCTTACTAATTTTCCTAAACCGCTTGACATAAATTTAAAACTATCAATAAATCTAATTTGTTTTTTAATATTAATCATTTCTTTAACTTTATAATTTCTTGGATTGCTTTGATCTTCTGTTGTTATTACTTCATATTCAATTTTAGATTCGTTAGACCCGTTGGGTCCGTATCGATTAAGTTTTTCAAATTTTTTTTCAGTTATTATTTTTTCAGAAACAAATTTATCAACAATAATTTCTTTTGTGAATGAAATATATTTTTCTTCAGTGTTTGGTATACAATTAATATCTCCTTCTGATACACCAAGATTTTTTATAAATAAATGTGAATCATAATGTTGTAAATTGAGAAAAATAACTGGAATAAATTTTGGGTTTTTCATTTTTGAATTACAACTAGTACAAGCAGCGCTTCTATATTTTCCTGTATAATAACAATGATCTCTTACTTTACCGTTGTCTTTAAATTTAATACCTCAAGCATAACATTTATCTGCTTTTTTATAATCATCTCCTTCAATACCTTCAGATCTAAATATTGGTCTTTTTGGAAATTTTAATTGTTTATGAATTTCTTTAATATCATTTTCAAGCATTTCTACAAATTTAGATGAAACGCTTTCAGAAATTTCATTTTCTTTACATGTATACATTACTAATTTTGGTTTATATAAATTATCATCAAAACATTTAATTAAATAACAAAATCCAGAGGGTTCATGTTTTTGAAATTGATTTGTATGCGGGGCGCGGTCTCCGACCGTTTCTCCAATATTTTTATTCTCATATTTTAAACTACATTCAAAATCAGCATAAATAACAAATGGCAGATTATGTATTCTTTCATAATTTTTAAACTTTAATTTTTCTCCTTTGCTAGGATAAACAGTTTTTCCACATTTATATTTTGAGCAATATTCTAAATGATCTTCAAGAAACTTTTCATTTCTAAAATTTTGTAAACAATAATTACAAATATGTATTTTTTCTTTGGTTTTATTGACTTGATTTGAAAATAATCTACTCATATTTTTAATCAAACAATAATGTTTACAGCTTTTACCTATAACATTTTCATTATTTATTAATAATATATTCACATGTGTATTCACATGTGTATTCACATGTGTGTTTACATGTGTGTTTAAATTTGTTTTAATTTGTTCCAAACCTAATTTACTTACTCTCAAAGGGAAAATTTCATGATTTTTATTTTCCTCATTATATCCAAATAAATTAATTGGAATGTTATTATTTTTCTCAAATTTATCAATATCTGAGAATCCACATGGAAATTCCATTCCTTTAATATTAAAACTTTTTACTTTTTCTTTTAATTCTTTTAGGATTTTTTAAATTAGGTTTAATTTTCAAAAGTTCATTTATTGCTACACACCACAATAAACATTTTTGATCATCATTTTGTGGATTTATAATTGCATTTTTACTTGCTAAAAATTTTGGAGTTGGAAAATGATTTGATCCTTTTAATGGATTGATTTTAACAACTTCTATAAAAATCATATTTGTTGCACTAAATTTCCATATACTAGATCCTACTATAAATGTTTCAAAACTTAGTTTAATTTTATACATCATTTCTTTAAATATTTCATTATAATTACTTCCCTCTAAAAATTCATGGTATCTACTATGAAAATATGCTTTTATTTTTTTTATATCACCAGTAATAGGGTCTTTTTTTCCATCCAACTTTCAACAGTTAATTGTTGTTTTGTGTTTGTGTTTTCTTTTAATTTTTCTATTATAATTGGTTTTAATTTATTCAAGACACTTTCAGGGTCACTTAAAGATAATCCGGATTTTTCCAAATCCATTTCATATCTTTTTGTTGTGTTTAAAGCCTCTCTATTCAAATTAAACTTTGGTTCTGTAATATCACTATAATACAAAACAGATTGTTTTCCTTGTAAATTATGAAATATATCTAAAACATTGTTTTCTAAATCATTATACCAATTTTTAGGATTTTTGTTTATTTTGTATTTATCAAATAAATTAATTATTTCTTCTCTATGTTCTTCAAATGAATTTTTTATTTCATTTGAATTAATATTTGGTAAATACTTTTGTGGTTTCAATATTTCACTATTTGAATAATTAGGATTTGGAGAATCAAGTATATATCCAGTATCTGAAGAATCATCTATATGCCTCACATCTGTATTATAAAACATATTGATATAATATGCAGGATCAAATATATTACCTGCATTTAAAAAATAATTTTCATTTAATAAATTACTATCATTGGCACGTTTAGTTTTGTATTCATTTATTTATATATATATATATTTTTTTTAAATACTTTTTAAACGTGAAAAATTTTTTTTTTAAAGTAATAATGTCACGTGACTTTTTAAAAAACCACAAAAAAAAAAAAGAATAAAAATCACTTGATTTTTATTCTTAATTGATAAATTTTAATTAAATGATATTGAAAATGTTTTTCCGTTGCTTTTTAAATCTTTTTTTGTTTTTATTCTATATTTTATACATTCTGCATTAATGTTAAAATTTTTTGCAGCAGAATGAAGACTAATAAAAGTTAAAATTTCACCTGTTTCTTTGTTTTTAATAATTATTGATATTGGTTTATTAATTTTTCCTCTACAATATTTTTCATATTTTTCATTAGGTTTTGTGATTTCAAAACCTAACATTTTTTCAAGTTCATTTTTATTATAATTATTATAATATTTTATTTTTCTACTTTTTGCAATTTCTCTTAATTGAGAAATATTATAATTACTTTGATTATTCATATTTTATTTAAGAGAAATTTTTTTTAAAAGAAAAAATTATAAAAAATTATTTTTTATATTTAATCACACATTCGTATACAACGATTAAATATAAAAATATTAAATAATGGTTTTGATCTTTTTTTTTTGGTTTAAAAATAATTTTATAATTTGTATAAATTTTTTCTTCAGTTTCATAATCAAGTTCAAAATCAGTAAAAATACAAGATTTTTCTTTATAATTTATAATAAATTCATAATATGTTAATAATTCTCCTTCACCTATAATTTTTAAAATTTCATTAATAAAAATATAATATATATGATCTTTATCTTTAATTTTATAATCTTCATAATCTAAAAACACATCAACAACTTTTTCTCTTACTGCTTGGTTCATTGTTTTTTTATTTTATACAAATTTATAAATTACATAACCTCCTGAAAGGCCAGCAGAAAAAAAACATTATTTTGATATTCTTTCATTTCATCTGAAGGTTTATAATAATCTTCTAATTTTGGTTCATTTTCCGCTGCATTATTGTATTCATTTTTTAAACTTTTAAAACGATTATTCAGAGCTTGCTCGCGCTGCTGCGCTTCCGCAAGATTTCTTAAAGACATGTTTGTCCGATTTATATCCGCATTTGCATCAGATAATTGCTGTCTTAATTTTTCAATCTCTTCTTTTTTTTCCACTTGTTTTTCATACCATTTTTCCTTCGCTTCGCGCAGTTTTTCCATTGCTTCATTATGTCTTTTTATCTCTTTTTCATATCCAGAATGATTTAATTTTGAAAATAAAAATCCAGCACCTGCAAAAGCAACTGCATTAAATAATCCATCAACTACTGTTTCCATTTATTTTTCTTTATTTTTTTATTTTCTAAGATTTGAAAGGGTCCGTAGCAATCCACTTTTTGTCTTGAGCATATTTAATCCCAAGTGTTGATAGTCCTACAGCTGCTGTAAGTTTTAAAGTAGGCACTAAACTAGCCGGAGTTGACAAACCATCACTAAATACTTTTCTTGTTATCATTCCAATTCCCACAGCACCCAATGTAATTAGTGTAGAATCATATAATTCATTCATAGCTTCTTTTCTATTCATTTCGGTCATTTATTTATATACATAAAAATTTTTTTTTATTAAAAACCTTACAGGTTTTCAATAGAGCACCTTGGTGGGGCGCTTTGAGATTTTTTTTCTCCGCCTTCATTCTTTTCTTTTACATTATTTATGAGCTTGTAAGCTTTGTTGTCTTTTTCTTCTCTTTGTTCACTTTGTTCGATTTCTCTTTTGTCTCTTTTATATGAATAATATAACCCTCCAAGTGTGGCAGCAAGTGTCACACCACCAATAAAATACCTAAAATCTATGTAGCCAGTTATTTCTTTATTTTCTACTTTAGCATTTTCTAATTCGATTCGTTGTCTTGTCTTTCTTTCTTTTGCTTCTCTTGAAATTTTTGCCAATCTTTTTCCCAATTCTACTTTTCTTGGATCTTTTACTTTGACGATTTCAGATTTTTCAACTGCTGTTACTTTATCAACATTTGGCTGTTTATCAGAAGTGTTCACTTCGTCTGGCTTCCCCGTTTGTTTACTTTGGTCACTCATTTATTTATCTTTTTATAATTTTATTTAAAATTTATTACAAGTCTGTTTAAAATTTATTCAAACAAATTCAAGTAAAATACAAGTTGTCACAAGTCTGTTTAAAATTTATTCAAAGTTATTACAAGTATATTTAAAATTTGTTTCTAGTAAATTTTAAATAAACCTAAAAGTACTGCAAAGCAGTTCAAGTAAATCCACCCAGGTTACAAATCATTTAAAATAGATTCATCAAAATCTACATTAAATTTTTTACATAATGCAACATGATTTATTAAAATTTCTTTTTCTTTCATTTTTCTTTCAGTTAATATAGAAGTGAAAAAAATCTCTCCTTCAAATATAAAAGTATTTATTGAAATATCAGATCCAAAAAGTAAATTATTTGTTCCACTTGTTATTGCTCGAGATGTAAAATCTTTAATTAATTTTCCATTTGCCCAAAAACTTGATTTATTTGTTTTTGGATTACTTTCCGCATCAATATGAACACTTATGCAATGGACTTTGAATTTTTCAAAAATATTTGTTTTAATTGGGAAATAACTTTGATCTATCTCATAATAGTCTGTTGCCCCTCCCCAATATATAACAAATTTATTTTTATTTTTATATCCAAATCCTCTCCAATTATCTTGATCTGTATTTTTATTACCCATTATTATTGTCATTTTGTCAGTATTGAAAGTATAATCCAAAATTGAATAAACAAGGAAAAAATTTAAATAATCTTTTTTCCCTGAATGAGTATTTATGTTTAAATTTAAACTCATTTTACTTTTAAGTCCGTGAAATAATAAAATTTTTTCCCGAATTGTGGTCCCTGGTTTTAAAGAATACTTAGAGTTTTTTGAAATAGGTTGTTTTGATTTGTCGGTTTCTGTAAAATTTTCATCTGAAATTTTTGATTGATTATACCAAACTTCTATTTTTTTATCTGTTCCATCATATTTTAAATAACTTGTTTGATCATAAATTTCACCATAAAAATTAAAATCCGAATTTAACATGTAACTTTGAATAAGGTTTAATTGGTGAGCAGTATTTTTAAGTGCAGTGCACACCGTTTCGGTTTTGTCGTCAACATATTTCTTCCTAGTTAAATGTGTATTTTCTGTTGGATCTGAATTTTTAATTATTTTATGATTTCCCATATTAATATTACCTGTCATTGTACCACCTGTTAAAGATAATTTTTTATCAAATTCATTTAAAATGAAATTTTTTCTTTTTGAGCTAAAATCATCATCATTAAATATAACACTCATTTATTTTACATATTTATAGGATTATGATCAACGTTATATAAATTACAAAGAACATAATGATAAAACAAAATTTCTTTTTCTGTCATTTTTTCGTGTTTTAAAATTGAAAAGAAAGATATTGACCCATCAAAAGGTGAATTTGTGTTGTTTTTTATATCACCAATTGTTAAAGTTGTATCTCCTAAAACAGTCTTGGCCGTAAAAGATGTTAACTTTTTTCCATTACAATAAACACTACTTTTATCATTATTTGGTATTGTATACATATCCCAATGAATACTCAAACATATCCATTTAGTCAAAACTCCAGCATTTGCTTTTGGTTGAAAAGCAGCAATTGTATTTCTATGATTTACAGTATTTGAAGCAATACTGAAAAAATCAGCACTATCTCCAGCAATAACTAATTCTTTTGTGGATGGATTTGCAAAACAAACAAATTTATCATAACCCCCATTATCATGTCCAAAAATTCCTCCTTTTAACCAATCACTTCCAGATGATAGAACAGAATTCAATTTATAAACAACAAAAACATTTAAAATATCTTTTTTTCCTGATATTGGATTAATGTTGGAATCTGAAATCATTCTATTGTTATTAAATTTTAAAAAATATTTATTATTTTCTTTTTCACTTTCTAAACACAAGGAAGGTTGAAGACTTTTTGTTGTTTGTTTAAAATTGTTTCCTTCAATTCCATAATCAATTAGTTCTTTTACTTTTCCACCGTTTCTTTCAAACAACAAATCATAAATTGAATTATATTCAACAAAATATAAATTATGAAATTTCAAAGAAAAATTATCTTTCAACACTGAAAAACTAACATCCTTTTTCAGAATGTTTAAATTATCATGCAGAGCGACGACTTTGTCGTCCACATATTTCTTACTCGCTAAATGTGCTTCAAGTGTAGGATTTGTTGAAGAAATAATTTTGTTACTTCCAATTGTAACATCACCTGTCAATGTTCCACCAGTTAGGGGTAATTTTTTAGAATCTTGATTATCTACGTATTTTTTTCTGACTAAATGTTTTTCGTTCATAGGATCTGAAGTTGTTATAATTTTATGATTTCCCATGTTAATATTTCCTGACATTGTTCCACCTGTCAAAGATAATTTTCTAGAATCTTGGTCATCCACATATTTTTTCCTACAAAGGTCTTTGCTATTCGTAGGATTATAAGTTGTTGTAATTTTATTAGTCCCCATTTTGATATCACCAGTCATTAATCCACCACTTTTTGGCAGATAATTCGAACTTGTATGCCCCGACACTAAATCATCCACATATTTTTTCCTAGCTAAATGTGAATTTTGTGATGGATCAACTGATGTTATTATATGATGTGAACCCATGTTAATGTCTCCTTTCATATCCCCTCCTGTAGTGGAAAGTTTTCCTGTCGCATCGGATTTTAAATATTCGTGTTCACTTTCATAACCATAGAATAAACTCATTTATTTATTAATAAATACTTCTAACAAAACATTTCCTATAGAAGAAGAACCAGCTTGTGGGCCACTACCATGGTTTCCTTCCACTTTGAATTTTATTTCATTATAAATTCCATTTGATAATTTAATCCCTTTTGTGCCTTCGGAGGAAGGATAAATTCTAGAAATACTACCTTTTAGTGTTTGTTGTGTTGTTATCGGAAATTGTATAAGAATGTCACTTCTTTTTCCATTTACAAAATTTTTACTTTTGTTAATCATGTTACAACTTATGTTTACATATTCCAAATTATTGTTGATATTTACTTCATTGTCACTTTCAGTTAATGTATTTGGAGATGTAACTTTATTAACGGGAAATCCTAGTATGGGTGCAAATGTTTGTAAATTTAATTCTTTATCGGATTTTATTGTACATTTCCCACTATAATTCACTTGTTCCAATTCTATTTTTCCAACATTTTCAAATTCAGTTTTTAAAATATTAAATGTATAATACCCATCTTTGAAATTAATTTTTGTATTTGTACCTTTCGTGTCATAAGTATAATGAAAATTTTTATTCAAATTATCATAATTCCAAAAAATACTTATAGATTTTACAAACATCTCTGAACAACTGTTTAATATGATTGGATCATCCAATGCGATTGCTTTTTCAGAATTTTCATTTTTTGATATAAAAATTTTTAAAGATATTACCATTTATTTTATAATAAATATTTTGATTCGAAACTTTGTTTCTGCACCTTTGGTACTGAGAGCTTCGCTCGATCAGAGCACGTACCATGCAATTAAAATTCCACCAATCATCGATAAAGATAAAATAATAAAATTTTCTGTAGACATGGTTGTTTTGGCAAGATTTTTTGTTTCATTTGATTTCACAGATTTTTCATCATCTTTTTTGTATACTTTAGATCGGCTTGCTGCCGCTGTGCTCTGGTCACCCAATTTTTCTAATTTTTTCACTGACAAGTTGTATTGTTTTTTCACAGGAGATGTTTCGCGGGTCTTTGACCCGTAATAATTTAAATTTTCGTTAATTCCAAAAACCATATTTTCATCAGAAACTTTTAATTTATTATTATAACCATCAATAGGATTTTTTAAAATAATTAAAGATGATGGAATTAACCATAAAGTTCGGCTTATAGCAGTATTTAAAACTACATTAGTTGACGAAATTGCTTGATTCATATTATTAATCCATGTTGTCGTATCATAATTTATTATAGAATCTTCAAAAATTTGTCTAAAAACTTTTTGTGTTTCCAATGCTGAAGCTCTATTTGAAACAATACTTTGTCTAGTTCTAGCTTGTGAACCAAGAATTGCATAAAG
Organism: Heliopora coerulea; assembly: GCA_030142905.1. Lineage (NCBI taxonomy): Eukaryota > Metazoa > Cnidaria > Anthozoa > Scleralcyonacea > Helioporidae > Heliopora > Heliopora coerulea. Next base: position 1,540,577 of record JASJOG010000073.1, on the reverse strand, counting down.
ATATGCTTCAATGCTTTGGTTCAATAATTCAGTTCCCTTTTTTGTTAATCCACCTGAAATTTTTGGAATGAATTTTTTATAATCATTTTGAGTATCTCTAATTTGCCCTGGACCGTGTTTATATCTTTCCCATGGTCTTACTCCAACAACATCTTGTCCTAAATGTTCATTTTTTATGTTCAAAATTTCTTGATATGTCCATTTTGGACAGTGATCTTTTAAAAAACCAGCATTAAATTTATAAAAGGTTTTATAATCACCATTTCTCAATTGCCACATAATTCTTCTAACTTTAAAATATAGATGAAACCTCATAAATGATGTAATTTGTTTTGGAACATCAGCTGAAAATAATAAATGTTGTATTGAAATTCCGCACCCATAAGTTGCAACCCATGTTCCTATAATGCTTTGAAAATATGGCTCATTAAGTGACCATTTTGCATTATCATTTGTAGTTATATTTAATCCAGGTAAATTGCTTTGAAAATAATCTGTATTGTTTACATAAATTCTAAACTGGTTAATAGGATAACTTAAAACATATTGTGTAGGAAAATTATCCCAATAATAATTTTTCCTGTATAACCAACATGTCTTTTACCTTTTGGTAATTCTTGCACAGTTCCTCCAATTTTCCAAATTTTTGGAAAGTTTGGTTTTGGTTTATTTATTGTTAAATATTTTGTCATATTTGGATCATTTTTAAATGTATCTGAATTTATATCTGTTGAAACATATGGTGAATTTTTAAACCAAATATGATAACCTTGAAAAACAGCATTTTTATCAAAATCAGCCTCGAAGGTAAACCTTGACATGTCTGCATAGGGGTATTTTTTTTTAAAATATTTTTTCTCCAATTCAACATCTTCTTTAATATTTTTCATAATATAATCATAATTTTTCCCATAATATTTTCTTTCCATTTCTTCAGTTGAATTCATTGTTTATTTTAATAAAAATAAATGAACAAAGTTATCGACAAAGATTTTGTTATTGAACAAGAGTTAAGAGACATTTACTACAACCCAGAAACAGGGTACCAATCTGCAGAAAGACTTTATCAAAAAACAAAAGAAAAGGGATTAAACGTTAGTAGAAAAATTGTGCAAGACTCGTTAAAAACACAAGATACTTTTACAAGATACAAACCAATTGTTAGAAGACATAAATTCCAAAGAACATTTGTCAAAGATTTAGCTGATCAAATAAAAATGGATTTGGTTGATATGGGAAAATACAGCGGAGCTGGCCGCCAAGGCGGTAAAAACCAGAACAAAGGATATTATTGGATATTGTCAGCTGTTGAAATTTTAAGTAGATATGCATTCGCTATTCCTGTTTACAGAAAAGATACTAAAAATATGACAAAAGCTGCTGATGAATTATTAAAACAATTTAAGGAAAGATTTGGTAAATACCCAAAAGTCGCTCAGTTTGATGAAGGAAAAGAATTTTACAATGTAGGTGTAAAAGAACTATTGAAAAAGCATAATGTTGAATATTTTTCCTCAAACTCTGATAGAAAAGCAGCTATAGTTGAAAGATTTAACAGAACTCTAAAAACATCCATGTGGAAATATTTCTATAGTAAGGGAACTTATAATTGGATTAACATTTTGAGTAACCTTGTGAATAATTATAATAATACTAAACACAGTAGTATATTAATGAAACCTGCTGATGTGAACAAGTCTAACAAAGACCAAGTGTGGATTACACTATATGGTTACCCATTAGGAGATTTACCTTTACCTAAATTCAGAATTGGTGATACTGTTAGATTTTCTAAATATAAGAATATCTTTACTAAGGGTTATGAAGCTGATTTTACAGAAGAAATTTTTAAAATTGTAAAAGTATTTAGATGTGATCCAAACATGTATGAAATAGAAGATCATGAGGGAGAACCAATTATTGGAAAATATTATGAACAGGAATTATCTGCTGTGGATAAAAAGGATGATGTGTATAGAGTTGAGAAAATATTAAAAAGAAAAAAAGTGAAAGGAAAAAATATGGTGTTGGTAAAGTGGTTAGGTTATGATAACAAACACAATTCTTGGATCTCACGAAGTGCCCTGATCGGAAAAGTCCTCAGGACCACAGGTCCAGCAACTTAGCTGCGATACCAGAAGAAAATATTCAAAACATATAAAATAAATGGATAAAGGTTTTGATGATATAGAAATGAGAAATAGAAACATAGAAGACCGCGAGGCCGAAGAGGAAGAAGAGGACGAAGAGGGGGAAACAAGTTTTGGTGGGGGTGACCCTGAAGACCATAATAGAAGTATAAGCATAATAAACAGTAGACTATAAAGTGCGGGTTCTAGCGAATTTTTGTGTGATGACGTCATCATTTTAGTCCCGTGATTGATGACGTCATCATTTCCCAAATCTAATTCAAACCGGGTGCGGGTTCTAGCGAATTTTTGTGACACATTTACTTCCGGTTTCAGTCACCTGTCAATCATTCTCAAATTCCAGGAAATGACGTCATCATTTTCACACCCATTTCCCAAATCTGGTTTGAACCGGGAGAAACCGGATTCTCAAATTCACCTAAATTATTCACATTTTCGAAATTGATAAAATTCATCACATTTTCGAAATTGGTAAAATTCATCACATTTTCGAAATTTATCAAATTAATTATAATTTTGAAATTAACCAAATTCATAATTTCGAAATTTATTAGAATTATTTTATGGTTTAAAACCAAATATATTTTCATAATTGTCTATCATTTCATTAATGTAATGACCATATGCAAGTGTTTCAATTTTATTTTCAAGTATTATTCTTTTATCATCTTTAGATGACAAAGCAATTTTTTCAACACTTTCAGTGTATAATTCATGGTTTCTATGTCTTATTAAATTCATTTTTCTAATTTGTTCTTCTTCATTAAATAAACAATCTTTATAATTTTGAAATAATATATCTTTTTCAATAACATTTTTCTTAACACCTTTACATTTTTTAGTTGACTTTTCACTTCCAAACATTTTGTAAGAATATAATTTTGCTCGTAAACCAACAAATTCTTCTATTTGTTTACCACCACATTCATCTTTCATCATTCCAATCACTTTTTTGTTTAATCCAATTTTTATTCCACTTTTATGTTCTTTTGGGTAATTACTTGTATCAAACATTTTTTCAACATCTGGAGAAATATCTTTATAAAAATCTTCAGTTTTAATTTCATACATTAAACTATCAGTATCTGTAAATAACAATTTTGCATTTTCACCATATTTTTTCTTAATATAATTATAGTGAAAATCATACATTAAAGTCTTTGATAAATCTAATATACTCATTCCTAAATATATTGGTTTATCTAGTTTAATTTTACTCTTATACATATGAATCGCAATTAGATTTTCAGAAAATATTGTTCTTTTAGCAAAATTACTTTTTGAAAATAATTTTAATGCTTTTTCTTGTCTATTTACCAATTGTATATCAACTCTATTTCTTACATTTTCCATAGTTTTTCCAAATACAGAATTATTCATTAATTTGAAAAAGTCTTTTTCAAAATCATTTTTCGCGTGTGTTCTCAAATTTGTATTTAAATCGATGTATTTTTTCATGAAATTTTCTTCATAAAATTTAACACCTTTATGAATTCGAGTAATTTTTAATCCTAATTTTTCATATAATTTTAAGTTTTTACAATGTAAAACATATTTTTCTTTGTTATTCAAATTTGGAATTAATTTTTCTACTTGATTAATTTTTATTCTTTCTGGTGCTAATGGGTATTCATTATGAAGATCATGTAAATCTTCAGAATATTCTAAATCAACTTCTAATATACAAGAAATGTTTTTCCAATTTTTTAATTCTTTTTCAGTCATCCATTAGAAATTTCTAACAGGTAGTTTTTCACTCATTGCCCAACCATATAAATTATTTGCATCAAGATATGGAAGATATTTATTATCTTCTTCAGGATTGTATTTTCCTTCCATATATTTATTATTTGCTTTTGCGTGTCTTTTTGTAATCATAGAAACTCCGCCTCTAATTCCATTTTCAACCATAAGATACATTTGTGGATCAGATAATAATTCCAATTCAATTTTTGTCATTTTTAACATTGCATCCCATGCTAATCTGGGTGAAGTATAATACCAAGCTGGATCTAATTTATAATTTGCTTTGCAAACTTTTCTAAAATTTTCAAAGACATCAGCTAATAAAATTACATCGGTTTTCAAATATAAATCATGATATTTTTTCATATTTTTAATTTTAAATTTTTCCCAAACATTTTGAGCGTGTGAGTAATCTTCTTCACTTATATTTTCATCATTTAATTTTGAATAAAATTCTTTGATGTCAGGTAGTTTTTCCTCTTTTAATTTTTCAATATTATCAAACCAATCATATGGAAACACACCTTTTCTAGTTAATAATTCTCTTTTTTCACTGTCATTACAAAATATTTTCAATATATTTAATTCATTTTTATCTAAATTTTTAACTAAATTTGCTAAACTAGTTTGCATAAATTTGAAACTATCAATAAATCTAATTTGTCTTTTTACATTAATAATTTCTTTGATTTTATACTTTGGGTTTTCGCTGGTTGATGGTAATTCTTCACATTCAATAATATTATCTCTACATTTACTTTGGAGTTGTTTTTCTGTTATTATTTTTTCAGATTCAAATTTATCAACAATAATATCTTTTGTAAATGAAATATATTTTTCCTCAGTGTTGGGTATACAATTAATTTCACCTTCTGAAACACCTAAATTTTTAATAAACAAATGACTATCATAATTTTGTAAATTATGAAATATAACTGGGATAAATTTTGGATTTTTCATTTTTGAATTACAACTAACACAAGCAGCTCCACGATATTTTCCAGTATAATGACAGAGATCTTTAACTTTATCGATTTTCACATACTTTGTGTGATTTTCATTCTTAGTCATATTTTCTATGTTTTCTGAATTTTTCTCGTTGCCAAAATATTTTTTAAATTCTTCTGCAGTAATTTTATCATTCATATATAATTCATCCATTTTTTCAAAATCATCCGATCCTTTAGGTTTGGGGTTGTTGGGAATTCCAAATTTAATCCCACAAGCATAACAATTTTCAGATTTTTCAAAATCTATTTTATCCTTTTTTCTTAATATAATTTTTTTTGGAAATTTAAATTTTTCATATATTTCTTTAATATCATTTTCTAAACTTTTTACAAATTTTAATGAAACAGAATCAGTGTCATCTTCATCACCTATTGTATATTCTACTAATTTTGGTTCATATAAATTATCATCAAAACACATTATTAAATAACAATATCCAGAGGGTTCATGTTTTTGAAATTGTGTTGTGCTGTCTCCAATATTTTTATCTATATTTTTTAAATTACATTCAAAATCTGCATAAATTACAAATGGAACATCATGCATTCTTTCATAATTTTTAAATTTTAATATTTCTCCTTTATTTGGAAAAACTGTTTTTCCACATTCGTATTTCGAGCAATATTCTAAATGATTTTTAATAGTTTCTTCACTTCTAAAATGTTGTAAACAATAATTACAAACAAGTATTTTTTCTTTTCTTTTATTGACTTGACTTGAAAATAATCTGCTCATATTTTTAATTAAACAATAATGTTTGTCTCCATTTTCATTCGTTATTAACAATATATTTACATGATTGTTAATATTAAACGACTTTAATTTACTTACTCTCAAAGGAAAAATTACATGATTTTTATTTCCAAATCTTTTTTCTTCGTTGTATCCAAATAAATTAATTGCAATGTTATTATTTTTTTCAAATTTATCAATATCAGAAAATCCACATGGAAAATTAATATCTTTAACATTAAAACTTTCAGCTTTCTTTTTTAGAATTTTTGTAATTCTTCCAGCATCTTTCAAATTAGGAGTGGTTTTCAAAAGTTCACTTATTGTGATACACCACAATAAACATTTTTGATCCTCATTTTGTGGGTTGATAATTGCTTTTTTATTTGCTAAAAATTTTGGAGTAGGAATATAAGACGAAGCAAGCAATCTTTTAATTTCATTAATATTAAGAATTAATTTTAAACCTTTATAAAATTTCCACAAACTTGAATTTTTTAAAAATTCTTCAAAACTTAAAATAATTTTTTGTGTCATTTTTTCATATATTTCATCAAAATTACTTCCATCAAAAATTTCTTCGTAGTAACTATGAAAATGAGTATTATCTGTAGTTCCTTCTCCTGTTGCAGGGTTTGTTTTTTTCATCAAACATACAAGAGTTATTTGTTGTTTTGTGCTTGGATATTTTTTGAATTTTTTAATTACCAATGGTTTTATTTTTATCAAGAGACTCAAAGGATCATATAAAGATAATCCCACTTTTGTTAAATCCATTTCATATCTTTTTGTTACTTTAAGAGCTTCTTTATCCAATTTAAATTTTAACTCAGGTGTAGTTGGAATTTTACTATGTATTTTGTTAAATATATCTGAAACATTATCTTTGAGATGATTATACCAATTTGTTATTTTTTCTTTTCCTTTGTTATTTAAAGGATTATATTTATCAAATAAATTAAGTACTTTTTCTTTAGTATTATTAAATGCATTATTTACTTTCTCCTTTGAGATTTCAACCAAACTTTTAATTTTTGAAAAATATTTTTTTGGTAATAATAAAGGAGTATCAATATTTGGATTATCCGAATCCAACAAATTAGTTGCTTTACTTTCTTTCATTATTTATTTATATATATTTTTTTTTTTAAATAAAAATTTAAAAAAAATTTTTTTTTTGATTGGTCACGTGACTATATTGAAAAAAAATTATGAATGATTACTCAATTTTAGTAAATATAAAAATATTAAATGATGAAGAAAATTTTTTTAGTATATGTGGTTCTAATATTACTTCTGGTGGTTCTAATATTATTTCTGGTGATGTCCTATCTGGTATTTTAGGTCTGAAAATCTTAATAGTTTCTAATTCTGAGTTTTCTATTTTTTCATAATTAAGTTCATAATTTAAATAATTTATATAAGGGTCTCCTTCACTAGGTGTCACTTCCATATAATGAATAGAATACAGATTTCCATCAATATATTCTTTAATTTCAAAAATAATTTTTTCACTTGAATCTTGTGATTTTTTACTTTCTTTCATTATTTATTTATATATATATTTTTTTTAAACAAAAAAAAATTAAAAAAAAAATTTTTTTTCATGATTACTCAATCTTTTTAAATACAAATAAATTAATTAATGGAGGATCCATTTTTGGTTCAGGTGTTAAAATAAGATGATAATGTCTATTAATTTTTAAATCATTCTTGAAATCAATTTCAAAATCATTAAAATAACAATCTTTTTCTCTATAATTTATTGTAAATTCAGTATGTGGTAATATTTCTTCCCCGCTAAGTTTTTCAATTTTGTTTGATAAAAATATAATACATATTACTTTTTGTATATTTATATTTTCTTGGTACAAATATTTCAATAATTGAAGACATTTCTCTTTTATTTATATATATATATTTTTTTTTAAACAAAAAAAATTTAAAAAAAAAAAAATATTTCTTTTGATTATTAATTTCTAAATCTTTTTCTTTTAAAAAAAAGTGTTTTAATAAAATATACAACATGTTTACAATATGTGCTATAGATATTGGTATTAAAAATTTTACTTGGTGTATAGAAAGTTATCCACCAGACATGTGTTATAAAAAACACGGAAAAATAATAGAAATTAATAACAAAGATCTTTCTGCAAACAAAATGGAAGAAATTTTAGAAAATGTTACCAAAACATTAACAAATATAAATTTTGTTAACGTGGATGTTATACTAATAGAAAGACAACATAGAAAAAACATAAAAGCTATCCAAATAGCACAACATGTTTGGACTTGGATAAAAGTTAAGTTTCCGTGTAAAAATGTTATGTATTACAATCCAACATACAAAACAAAAACTTTTACATCCAAAAAGTTAACAAAATATAAGGAATTTTACTGTAGATAAAAATTTTACTGTAGAACTTTCAAGATCAGTATTAACATTACGACAAGACTTAGAAGGATTAGAAAAATTAAAATATGGAAAAGTAGATGATATGACAGATTGTTTTTGTATGTGTTTGTCATATATGTTTCGTGAAAAAAATTTTTCAACAGTCATAAAAAACCAAAAATGATTGATTATTAATTTCTAAATCTTTTTTCTTTTTAATTCTAAATTTTATACTTTATACATTTATATTAAAATTTTTTGCAGCAGATCTAAGACTATTAAAATTTAAAATTTCACCTGTTTCCCTGTTTATAAATATTACTGGGATTGGATTTTTCATTTTTTCTCTACAATATTTCTCATAATTTTCATTTGGACTACTAATTTCCAAACCCAGCATTTCTTCAAGTTGATTTTTTGTATATTTAGCAAAATATTTTATATTTTTTCCTCTTGCAATAAGACACAATTCTTTAAATGTTTTTGGTTGGTTATTATTTTCACAATGATTATCTGTCATTTATTTATAAAATTATTTTTATTTAAAAAAAAAAAATTATTTTTTTAAATAAATTTATAAACTATATAACCACCTGAAAGACCAACTATAAAAAAAACATTTTGATATTCTTTCATTTCATCAGAAGGTTTATAATAATCTTCTAATTTTGGTTCTTTTTCATCTTCTTCATCCGCTTCTTCTTTTAAATATTTATAACGATTATTTATTTCAGCAAGATTTTTCAAAGACATGTTTGTTTTATTTATATCAGCATTCACGTCAGATAATTGTTGTCTTAATTTTTCAATTTCTTGTTTTCTTTTTACTTGGTTTTCATACCATTTTTCTTTTTCCCTAGCAAGTTTTTCAATTGCTTCATTATGTCTTTTTATCTCTTTTTCATATCCAGAATGATTTAATTTTGAAAATAAAAATCCAGCACCTGCAAAAGCAACTGCATTAAATAATCCACCAACTACTGTTTCCATTTATTTTTACATTTTTTCTATTTTATGATTTGAAAGGATTAGAAGGAATCCATTTCTTATCTTGTGCATATTTAACTGCAAGCGATGATATTCCAACAGCTGCTGCAAGTTTTAAAGTAGGAACTAAACTAGATGGAGTTGATAAACCATCACTAATTACTTTTTTTGATATCATTCCAACTCCAACAGCACCCAATGTAATTATTGTAGAATCATATAATTCATTCATAACTTCTTTTCTATTCATTTCACCCATTTATTTATACATATATAAAAAAACTTTTTTTGTAAACTTTATTTTCTTGCAGATTTTCAATAGAACACTTTGATGGTTTGCATTTAGTAATTTCATAGTCATTTTTATTTATAATCTTAACTTTTTTGTTTTCTTCTTCACTTTGTTCGCTTTCACTTGCGCTTTTTCTTTGTCTTTTGTCGCTTTTATATGCATAATACAAACCTCCAAGTGCGGCAACAATTGTCACACCACCAACAAAATATCTAAAATCTACGTAATCATTTATTTCTTTTACAAAACGGGTTCTTTCGTGACCTGCTTCACTCTGCATTCTTGCTTTTCTTTCTTTTGCTTCTTTTGAAATTTTTGCTAATTTTTTCCCCAATTCCACTTTTCTTGGATCTTTTGCTTTAACAGATTTTTCAACTGTTGTTACTTTATCAGCTTTGCTGCTTTCAACATTTGGTTGTTTACTTGTTTCACCTTGTTCACTCATTTATTTATTTTATTTTTTTTATTTAAAATTTATTTAAAATTTATTCAAAGTTATTTATAAATAAAATTAAATAAAAGTCAAGTAAATTTTAAATAACCACAAATGTTATTTAAAATTTATTCAAAGTTATTTAAAAGTTATTCAAAATTTATTCAAAATTTATTCAAAATTTATTTAGTTATATATTTTAATATTTCATCTTCGTCAAAATCAACACCATATTTTTTACAAAGAAGATAATGGTTTAAAACAATTTCTGGATATTTCATTTTTCTTGTTGAAACATATACATATAATATTTCTCCATCCATTTTTCCGTGGTCTTTATTTTTTGATCCAAGATAAAATTTCATATTTGGAGTGTGGTACTTTCTAGCATTTGTATAGAAAGAAACAATTTCTTTTCCATTCACATAAAGATTTCCTTTTTTATCACCACTGATGTTACCTTGATCCCAATGAACAGAAAGACATATTAATTTATTTATTTGAGTTGTATTTACTTTCAATTGCCATCTGCTATTTGAAATTGAATACACAGATGAATTTGTAATATATAATAATGAATTACGATAAGAAATACCAAAATTAAAAGGATCTGGTTGACTTGCTGTTTCATTATCTACGATTTTAAACAAAGACACCTCATTGTTTGACGAATTTAATGATTTTAAACCATATACAAAATAAAAATTCAAGTATTGATAGCTTAAAATATTTTTTTCACAAGTTAAATGTAAATTGTTACTGTTTGATCCAAGACCAGTGTGGTATTGAACACAATAAAAATTATTATTAACTGTGGATTTTTTGAAAAATGGTTGTTTGTTTTCATCATCTTGTTTAAAATTCCAATCTTTTTTTCTTGACAAATTCAAAAGTTTTTCAACCTTTTTATTGCTTCCAGTATATTCTATATAATTATCATCATCTTTCACATCAAAAATTCCTTCATCATCCATTTGTAAATTATAAATATTTGCAACAGTATTTGGAATTGACCAATTTGTAACACGGTCGTCGACGTATTTTCTATTTATAGAATGTTGATTAGAAGAAGGAGAATAATTTGCTGCATGAATAATATGATGATTTCCCATATCCAAATCTCCAGTCATTGTTCCACCTGTTTTTGATAATTTTGTGTTTAACTGTGTGTCAATGTATTTTTTTCTTGTCAAATGTGTTTGAAGTGTGGGATTTGTTGAAGAAATAATTTTATTATTTCCAATTGTTATACCACCAGTCATTGTTCCTCCTGATAAAGGTGATCTGGTGTTATCTCTATCATCCACATATTTTTTTCTTGAAAGAGCATCTTTATAGTCTGGATCTTTTGAGGTTAAAACTTGATGAACACCTGTGTAAATATCTCTTTTAATTTTACTTCTTTCAACACCCAACCATGTGACTTTTTCCATTTTCAAAACGTTTCCGTCCACATATGATTTTGTCGTGAGATCATAGTTATTTGAAGGTGTTGCACTTGATAAGACTTTATTTGATCCCATATTTAAGTTTCCAGTCATTGTTCCACCACTTTTTGGTAGATAATTCGAACTTGTATGTTCCGACACTAAATCATCCACATATTTTTTCCTAGCTAAATGTGAATTTTGTGATGGATCAACTGCTGTTATTATATGGTGTGAGCTCATGTTAATGTCTCCTTTCATTTCACCACCTGCAGTGGAAAGTTTTCCTGCTAAATTAGATTCATGTTTGTTTTCATATCCATAGAATAAACTCATTTATTTTATAATAATTTCCAATAAAATATTTCCTACATAAGAAGAATTATTTCCTTCCACTTTGAATTTTATTTCATTATAAATTCCATTTGATAATTTAACCCCTTTTGTTCCTTCGGAGGAAGGATAAATTCTAGAAATACTACCTTTTAGTGTTTGTTGTATTGTTATCGGAACTTGAATAAGGATGTCACTTCTTTTTCCATTTACAAAATTTTTACTTTTATCAATAATGTTGCAACTTATGTTTACATATTCCAAATTATTGTTGATATTTACTTCATTGTCACTTTCAGTTAATACATTTGGAGATATAACTTTATTAACAGGAAATCCTAGTATGGGTGCAAATGTTTGTAAATTTAATTCTTTATCGGATTTTATTGTGCATTTCGCACTATAACCCACTTTTTCCAATTCTATTTCTCCAACATTTTCAAATTCAGTTTTTAAAATATTAAAGGTATAATACCCATCTTTGAAATTAATTTTTGTATTTACACCTTTTGTGTCATAAGTATAATGAAAATTTTTATTCAAATTATTATAATTCCAAAAAATACTTATAGATTTTACAAGCATTCTGAACAACTGTTTAATATGAGTGAATCGTCTAATGCGATTGTTTTTTCATTTTTTGATATAAAAATTTTTAAAGATATTGTCATTTATTTTATAATAAATATTTTGATTCAAAACCTACAATGTCCGTTTCACAGTACGTACCGCGCAATTAAAATTCCTCCGATTATTGAAAAAGATAAAATCCATAAATTTTCACTTGATGTTTTTGCTGAAAGGTCTGAAATGTTTTTCAAACCTTCTTTGGATTCTTTTTTATTTATTTCTTCTTTATTTATTTCTTTTTTATTTATTTCATTTTTCTTTATTTCATTATTCTTTATTTCATTTTTCTTTATTTCTTTTTTCTTTATTTCATTTTTCTTTATTTCATTTCCCTGTAATTTTGTTTTGAGGGTTTTTGACCCGTAATAATTTAAATTTTCATTAATTCCAAAAACCATATTTTCATCAGAAACTTTTAATTCTTTTTTTATATCCTTCAATAGGATTTTTTAAAATAATTAAAGACGATGGAATTAACCATAAAGTTGGACTTATAGCTGTATTTAAAACTACATTAGTTGATGAAATTGCTTGATTCATATTATTAATCCATGTTGACGTATCATAATTTATTATAGAATCTTCAAAAATTTGTCTAAAAACTTTTTGTGTTTCCAATGCTGAAGCTCTATTTGAAACAATACTTTGTCTAGTTCTAGCTTGCGAACCAAGAATTGCATAAAGATATGCTTCAATGCTTTGATTTAATAATTCAGTTCCATTTTTTATTAATCCATTTGATATTTTTGGAACAAATTTTTTATAATCATTTTGAGTATCTCTAATTTGTCCTGGACCATGTTTATATCTTTTCCATGGGTTTGTACCAACAACGTCTTGACCTAAATGTTCATTTTTTATGTTCATAATTTCTTGATACGTCCATTTTGGGTAGTGGTCTTTTAAAAATCCAGCATTAAATTTATCAAAGATTTTATCATCACCATTTCTCAATTGATGCATAATTCTTCTGACTGTAAAATATAGATCAAATCTCATAAATGATGTAATTTGTTTTGGAACATCAGCTGAAAATAATAAATGTTGGATTGAAATTCCGCATCCATAAGTTGCAACCCATGTTCCTATAATACTTTGAAAATACGGTTCATTAAGCGACCATTTTACATTATCATCTGTAGTTATGTTCAATCCAGGTAAATTACTTTGAAAATAATCTGTATTGTTTACATAAATTCTAAACTGGTTAATAGGATAACTTAAAACATATTGTGTAGGAAAATTATCCCAATAATAATTTTTTCCTGTATAATCAACATGTCTTTTTCCTTTTGGTAATTCTTGCACAGTTCCTCCAATTTTCCAAATTTTTGGAAAGTTTGGTTTTGGTTTGTTAATATAAAGATACTTTGTCATATTTGGATCATTTTTGAAAGTGTTTGAAATTATGTCTATTGAAATGTATTCATTGTTTTTGAAATATGTTATTGTTTTTTCCCAACTTCCATCTTTATTAATATCATGTTCAAAATAAAATTTTGACATGTCTGCATATGGATATTTTTTCAAAAAATTTTCTTTAAACTTTTTATCCAAAATTTTTCTTTCATTAACCACAAAATCATATTCACTTCCGTAATATTTTCTTTCTGCTTTTTCAACTGAATCACTAACGTTCATTATTTATTTTAATAAAAATAAATGAATCAAGACACAGCGAAGCTTAGTCACAATGAAATCGTTTTTGAACAAGAGTTAAGAGATATTTATTACAACCCAGAAACAGGTTATCAATCTGCAGAAAGACTTTATCAAAAAGCAAAAGAAAAGGGATTAAATGTTAGTAGAAAAATTGTGCAAGACTGGTTAAAAACACAAGATACTTTTACAAGATACAAACCGGTTGTTAAAAGACATAAATTTCAAAAAACATTTGTTAAAGACTTGGGGGACCAAATACAAATGGACTTGATTGATATGAAAAAATATCAAAAATATAATGATGGATATTATTGGATACTTACAGTTGTTGAAATTTTAAGTAGATATGCGTTTGCTATTCCTGTTTACAGAAAAGATACAAGAAACATGACAAAAGCTGTTGGAAAATTACTTAGAAAATTCAAAAAAAGATTTGACAAATATCCAAATGTAGCTCAATTTGATGAAGGAAAAGAATTTTATAATGTTGGTGTAAAAATGCTATTGAAGGATCATAATGTTGAATATTTTTCCTCAAAATCTGTTAAAAAAGCAGCATTAGTTGAAAGATTTAACAGAACTCTAAAAACATCCATTTGGAAATATTTCTATAGCAAGGAAACTTATAATTGGATTAACATTTTGAAAAACCTTGTAGATAATTATAATAATACTAAACACAAGAGTATATTAATGAAACCTGCTGATGTGAACAAGTCTAACAAAGACCAAGTGTGGATTACACTATATGGTTACCCATTAGGAGATTTACCTTTACCTAAATTCAGAATTGGTGATACTGTTAGAATTTCTAAATATAAGAATATCTTCACCAAAGGTTATGAAGCTAATTTTACAGAAGAAATTTTTAAAATTGTAAAAGTATTCAGAGGTGATCCAAACATGTATGAAGTGGAAGATTTAGAAGGAGAACCAATCATTGGGAAATTTTATGAACAGGAATTATCTGCTGTGAATAAAAAGGATGATGTGTATAGAGTTGAGAAAATATTAAAAAGGAAAGAAGTTAAAGGTAAAAATATGATGTTGGTAAAGTGGTTAGGTTATGATAATAAACATAACTCTTGGATACCAGAAGAAAACATTCAAAATATAAAATAAATAAATAATTAAATGGCTGAAGGTTTTGATGATATTGAAATGAGAAATAGAAATAATGAAGAAGAAGAAGAAGAAGAAGGGGAAACAAGTTTTGGTGGGGATGACCCTGAAGACCCTGCAGTTCATAATAGAAGTATAAACATAACAAACACAGAAAATCAAAAAAGCAAATTTAATAGGGTTAAATATATACCTGATGTGAAAAAAGATATAGGTGCAATGAGTAGATCAATGACTAGTGATAGAAAAAAATCTTTCAAAAAAATATTCGATGTTATCCTCGAAAAGAAAAATGGTTCAAATTCAAGCATATTGTTAGACAAAACTGTATTTGTTAGAGACCAAAAAGGAAATGTTTCAATTATTTTCAAAGGTGAAAAAATTGGTAATGTCAATACCAACAATGAAACAGAGTTATTTACCAGAAAAAATAAGAAATATGTTGATGAATTCAATGATTATATGAAAAAAGCAAAAAAAGAATATGAAAAAACTCCAAGAGCAGCAATCCAAGAAAGCATCGGAGATGAAGATAATGAAAACAAGGAGGAAATTTTTTATGAGACTATCAGCAATGATTCTATTTTAGAAATTCAAAATAAAATTGATAATATAATTGATAAAAATAACTTTAAAAAATTCATTGATAATAAACAGGATCCAAGACGAACATTATTTGAAAGAGATGACTTAAGAGAATTTAGAGGAATAGTATATTTGGAGGATATTGACTCTAATCTGTCAGAAAATGAAAAAAAAGAAGTTATACTTGGAAAAATTGATGGATTTGATAGAGAACATCAACATTGGAAAAATAAAGCTGATTTTGAAACAGCTGAACCCCAAAAAAGTATATATAAAAGTTTTTCAGAAATTGCAAAACTTCAAGCAGATAAAATGAGACTTGAAAATAATGAAAGAACAATTAGTGAAGAAGGAATACAGATTTTAAATGAAAATGCTGAAGAATCTGACCTTGGAAGATTAGAAAGATTTAAAAAATGGGCAAAAGAAAATATTGCAGGTCTATCAGCAGTAGCAATTTCTGTTGCGAGTATAATTACAATAGTTATAGCTGCAAGAAACGCATTAAAACAAGGTGCAAATGCAGTTGGAAAATTGGGAAAAGCAATTGCAAATATAGGTAAAAATTTTGGTGCTGTCATTTCAGCAGTTTTAAATTTAATTTCTCAAATATTATCATGGGGTGCAAAAGGTATTGCTTTTCTAGCTAAAAATTTATGGATATTAGTTATTGCAATCACTTACTTTTTATACAATGAATATAAGGAATACCGAAAGAAAAACCGAAAGGATAATAAAGATTAAAAAAAAAAATTTTTGTATAATAATAAATGAATAGAATAAACGAATTATATCCAGGTTATAAAAGATCAAAAAAGAGTGAAATTAAAGGAAACAGAACAAGACATGTTGTAACTTTAAATCCAAATTCAGTAAATCCAGAAGAAGACCTTTATATAGATATTCCAAAATTAAACCCTAATTTGTGTCTTGTACCTGATTCATTAAGATTGTTATTTAATTTTAAAAATACAAATGCTAAGTCTTGGTTTTTAAATAATTTATCAAAATTGTTAAAGAAAAGATTAGTTGTTAAATTTGCTGGAGAAATTGTTTATAATAATAGTGGAGAATCTCTTTTGGAAATTTACAAAGATCTCTGGAAACCTGAATTCGAAAGAGCAGATATGGTTGAATATGGAATCGCTAGAGAAAACCTTAGAAAATTAATTTCAAAAGATGACTCTGGAGCAACAAGTGGTAATCCAGAAAAAGTTTCTGATAAATTAATGTATGATATTTATGGAACAAAACAGTGTTTAAAATTAGAAAAAATACTTTCAGATCATGGATTATATGCACCTTATGGAATGATTAACAATTTTCAATATATTTTAACTTTTCCAAAAGCTAGTGAAATTATGGTAGCACAAAGTGGTCAAAGTGTTGGTGGGTATACATTAGAAAATTTAGAATTAGAGTATGAAACGATTGAAAACCAAGATTTAGCAATTGATGTTTTAACAAAATACACCACAGGAAGATCATTATCATATAATTATGTAACTTTAATGAAAACAGTAGAATGGGATAAAGATGCGACTTTACATAATGAAACCATAAATATCCCACGGAAAAGTATGAAAGCAGTTGTGTTGCTATTTAGAGATAAAACTATCACAGATAGTGAACAATTTGTTTACCCAAATATAACAGATGTGAAAATTAGTGTTGAAGGAATCCCAAATTCTATTTATTCACAAGGATTTCCCAAACGGAGATTTTTTGAAGAAGCATTTAGAATATTTCGCTGTGGATATTTTGACTGTGATGCAGTCATGAGTATTGAAAAATTCTACAAAGATTCTTTTGCATTATGTGTGGATTTAAGAACATTAGATGATAACTTTGTTTATGGAACTGGTAAAAAATTAGTAAACACACAGTCTGGATTATTGTTAGAAATTAAAAAAACTGCTATTTCTGCAAATGTAATGTGTTATATATTTGTGATAAGTGATGGATTGCTAAACATTGTAAATAAAGATTTGTCTTCATTCACTTCAATTCATTTCAACAAAAATAAAAAACAAAAATAAAAAATGAATTATGAAATTGAACCATTTAATATGATAATTGTTGGAATGACTGCTTGTGGAAAAAACAAAATATCGTTTAGATTTTATAGAATCAGAATATAAAAATTATTTTGATTATATTTTTTTAATTTGTCCGACGTTTGAATGGAATAAAACTTATGAAAATTGGAAATATGATAAAGATGAAGATTTTATTGCTATTCCTTGTGATCAAGATAATGTTGAAGATTGGTTAAAATTTATAGTTAACTTTTCAAAAGGAAGTAAAAGTTTAATTATATTAGATGATTGTGCAAGTGGAAAAAATGTAAAAAATAGAACAAGTGAGTTGGTTAAATTAGGATTTAGTGCTAGACATTATAATCTTTCCGTTGTTGTAATTACACAACAATTTACAAGTATTGCAAAACCATTTAGAGAAAATATTTCAAAATTAGTCACATTTTATAATCCAAATAAAAAAGATATGACAACAATAATTCAAGAAGATTTAGGTGTGGATGACCGCAAAGAATTGGAAAAAATTTTAGAAACGTTAAAAACAAAAAAATATTCATGCTTGGAAATTAATTTAATTTTTCCATTTGGTTATAAAATAAATGAGTGAAAATTGTGATCATATAGAAGTAGCGCAAATTGAGACAAGTGCATCCGCAAGTGCTCAAGAGAAGCAAACGCAAGATGCTAAAAAAGAAGTAATGAAAAAACGCGAAGAATTGATAAGATTGTCTGAAGATGGGGAAATTAGTCAATCTGTTCAAAATTTGGAAAAAGCAAGTGATAAAGTTATATTAAAAATTCATGCTGAATATGAAATTAAACAAGCAGAAAAAGCAAACACATTTTTAACAGATTTATTAATTAGTAAATTTGCAGATTTATTAGGTGGTTTAGAAGCAATTGAAAGTAGCGAAGAATTGGAAAAAGAACTAGTGAGAGATAAATTATTAAAAAGAGATGTAAAATCTGTGGTTGAAGAACTAACCCCATATATACCATATCTTGGAATATTATCTGGTGGAATTACAGTTGGAAAACATGTTATTAAAAAACGTGCAAAAGCAAAATCACAAAATTCACAAAATTCACATGACTGTGAAGCAGATGATACATAAACAAATTAATTTTATAATATATATCAAATTATAAAATTATTTATTCTCTTTTTGTGGTTTTGCATTCTGATCTTTTTTATTTAAATCAATTAATGAAGCAATTATTTTATCTTTTTCTATGCTTGAACTCCGATCTTCATTTTGTAAAGATTTTAGCAACTTTAAATGGTTATTATTTTCTGAAAAATTAGCTTCCTGCATACAATTTCTTCCAAAAGTGACCCCAGCTTAAAAATCTTTGACTCCAATATCAACATGAGCACCAATTCTAAAACCACTTTTTTGAATTTTTCTAAAATTTATTGGTGGATTACCATGAAGATCCAAAACTGATGGATCTAACTTTTTTTCCTTTTCAGATTTTTCAATATGTAAGGTATTTTTAGATTTTGTTTTTGAAACACACTTTCCCATTTTTTATTTATAATGATTTTGAAAATGTGATGAATTTGATCAATTTCGAGAATGTAACAAAATTGACTGATTTCGAGAATGTGATAAATTTGACTGATTTCGAGAATGTGATGAATTTGGTTAATTTTGAGAATGTGATGAATTTGGTTAATTTTGAGAATCCGGTTTCTCCCGGTTCAAACCAGATTTGGGAAATGGGTGTGAAAATGAAGACGTCATTTCCTGGAATTTGAGAATGATTGACAGGTGACTGAAACCGGAAGTAAATGTGTCACAAAAATTCGCTAGAACCCGCACCCGGTTTGACTTAGATTTGGGAAATGATGACGTCATCAATCACGTGACTAAAATGATGACGTCATCACACAAAAATTCGCTAGAACCCGCACTTTATAATCTACTATAAACACAGAAAACCCGACATTCACTAGGGTTGATGATTATCCAAAAAAAGATGGGGATAGTTTAAAAAAATTAAAAAAAGATGCTGGAAATATGAAAAGAAGAATAACCACAGACAAAAAGAGAGATTTTCTAGAAATATTCAAAACACCACTTAATTTGACCAAAGAACCAGATGATAGAAAATTATTTGACGAAACAGAATTTGTTTTTGATAGAAAAAATGGAAATTATTCCATTATATTCGATAATAAAAAAATTGGCGAAGTTGATCGTAAATCTTTGGAACCCAAATTATTCAAAAAGAAAAATAATGTTGATGAATTCAAACATCTTTTGGAAAAAGCAAAAAAAAGATATGAAAAAACCCCGGGTGCTGCAATAGAAGAAAAAATTAGTATGGTTATTGATAATCTTGAAGAAGTTATTAATTCTATCACTGATGATTCTATTTCAGAAATTCAAACTAAAATTGATAATATAATTGGTGAAAATAACTTAAAAAAATTCATTGATAATGAACATGATCCAAGACGAACATTATTTGAAAGAAATGAATTAAGAGAATTTAGAGGACTAGTATATTTGGAGGATATTGACTCCAATTTATCAGAAAATGAAAAAAAAGAAGTTATACTTGGAAAAATTGATGGATTTGATAGAGAGTATCAACACTGGAAAATGAAATCCGAACTGGAAAATGTGGAACCTCAAAAAAGTATATATAAAAGTTTTTCAGAAATTGCAAAACTTCAAGCAGATAAAATGAGACTTGAAAATAATGAAAGACCAATTAGTGAAGAAGGAATACAGATTTTAAGTGAAAATGCTGAAGAATCTGACCTTGGAAGATTAGAAAGATTTAAAAAATGGGCAAAAGAAAATTTATTGGGTTTATCAGCAGTTGCTATTTCTGTAGCAGGTATAATTACAGCAATAGTTATAAGGGCAAGAAACGCATTGAAACAAGGGGCAAAAGCGGTTGGAAATTTAGGAAAAGCAATTGCAAATATAGGTAAAAATTTTGGTGCAGTCATTTCAGCAGTTTTAAATTTAATTTCTCAAATATTATCATGGGGTGCAAAAGGTATTGCCTTTCTTGCTAAAAATCTATGGATATTAGCTATTGCAATTACTTACTTTTTATATGAAGAATATAAAGAATACCGAAAGGACAATAAAAAAACAGCATAGCGAGTGAAGCAAGCGCTTCTGATAAATTAAATAAAATTTTTTATAAAACAAAAATTTTTAATTTTTGTATAATAAAAAATGAATAGAGTAAACGAATTATATCCATGATGATTCTTTTGAATTTATTTTCTACCTACTTCAATATCTTCATTTTCAAAAAATTTTATCAATTTCAAATGATTATTATTTTCTGAAAACTGAATTTCATGAATATTATTTTTACCAAACGTCATACCCGCTTCAAAATCTTTCATTCCAATATCAACATGAGCACCAATTCTAAATCCACTTGTTTAAATCTTTCTAAAATTTATTGGAGGGTATTTTCCAAACCCACAACCATCAATAATTGTGTTTGAATTTGTGTTTAAATTTGTGTTTGAATCTATATTAGATCCATTATTATTTGTTTTTGATTTTATACAATTTCCCATTTTTTATTTATTATTTTTTATTCTTGATAATAATAACTAATTTTTCCACAAATTTTACATCGAAATGATCTAGGTTCTGAAATATAAATATAAGGTTTAAAAAAATCATTCCAAAAAAATCTAAACAATTTACTAAATCTTAGATAAAAATTTAAAATTCTAAAGCATTTTTTACATATTGTAAATAAATATCTATTATAATTTCTTAAAACCACATCATACATTTTTTTTATTTAAAAAATTATTAAAAAAATGTTTCTTTTTTATATTTTAATATTACTTAATTAATTAATCAGCTTGATTTAACACGAAGCTATTTTAATTAAATTACTTCGATTGACTAGGACGCCGACACTCACTTTGTTCGTGTCGCGTTTTGTTTAATAATTTAAGTAATTTAATAAAAAATCGCTTAAAATAAACACATTTTATTAATTAAAGTACTCAATTATTAAAAAATAACAATATTTCAAAAAATGTGCTGGAATCCTGGGTGATACAAAATTAACAAATTTACTAAATTTGTTAATTTTAGAAATTATTTATAAAATTTAATTAAAATGGTAAAATTTGGATAAAAAAATTAAAAAATAATTAAAAAAATTACATTATTTAAGTTAATTAATATATTATCAATTTTCTTAAAATATAATACAAAATTGATTAAAATTACATAAAATTAAATAAGATTAAAATAAATTAAATAGATTTTATTAATTAAAGTGCCCATTTATTGAAATTTACTAAAATGAATTATTCCAGGTCACTTCGTGACCTGATGTGGATTAAAATGAGTAAATTTGATAAAAATTACTTAAAAAATAGAATTATTTAAGTTAAAAAACGTTATTTCAAAAAAATGTGCTGGAATCCGTATATTGTATACTACTTAAGTATTGGCGATAAATATTAAACTTTTGAAAAAAGCTACTCATTAGAAGCAAAGCAACTTCACTGTTCGTTTTACTAATCTTCTTTACTAGTGGAGATAAAACGTTTTTGACGAGTTTGAAAAATTTTTACAGCACCTTGTCGAATCGACCAAATTCGATTTGTTTTATGATATTTGGGAGGGAGAAATAATTTTAGAAGCATTGATAATGATTTTCACACCTATTTGATGTCGACCCAATTCTAACTTCTTATGGCTTTTAGGCGTATAAGGCCTTAGACGACAGTTTCTAAACTTTTTCAAATTTTCTGAAATAGTGCTCCAATTGATGAACTAATACCTTTATTACCTCTTCTGACACGAAGAGATTATTTTAGGAACATTCGCCAAATTTGGCAAACTCTTGAGAAAAGTACTAACTGCAGCCTCAGCAGTTTCCCTCTCATTTTTGCTAATCGTCTTATCTCGTTGCGATAAACCATTTTTGAACACTTTAAAAAATTTTCACAGCAGCACCTCGAATCGACCAAATTCGATTTGTTTTATCAATATTGGGTAGAAGAGAATCTTTTAGAAGCATTCGGAACGATTTTCACACCCATTTTATGTCGAACCAATTCTAACCATTCTTATGGATTTTAGGCGTATAAGGCCTTAGACAAAAGTTTCTAAACATGGAAATATTTTATGAAATATTGCTCCAATCAATGAACTAATACTTCTATTCTCTTCTCTGACCCGAAGAGATCATTTTAGAAGCATTCGCCAAATTTGGCAAACTCTTGAGAAAAGGTACTAACTGCAGCTTCAGCAGTTTCACTCTCATTTTTGCTAATCGTCTTATCTCGTTGCGATAAACCATTTTTGACCACTTTAAAAAATTTTCACAGCACCTCTTCGAATCGACCAAATTCGATTTGTTTTATGAAGATTTGGTAGAAGAGAATCTTTTAGAAGCATTCCAAACGATTTTCACACCCATTTGATGTCGAGCGAATTCTAACCATTCTTATGGCTTTTTTAGGAGTATAAGGTCTTAGACGACAGTTTCTAATCAATGCCATATTTTCTGAAATAGACTTCCAATCAATAAATTAATCCTTTAATTCTCCTCTCTTCCCCGAAGAGATCATTTTAGAAGCATTCGCCAACTTTGGCAAACTTATGAGAAAAGCTACTAACTGCAAATAGAACAGTTTCACTGTTCGTTACACTAATCGTCTGATCTCGTGAAGATAAGCCATTTTTGCCGAGTTTGAAAAATTCTTACTAGAACTCGTCACAAACAAGAAAATTCGATTTGTTTTATGATATTTGTGGGAAGAAAATAATTTAGAAGCATTAGAAAAGATTTCCACACATATTTGGCAACGACCCAATTCTAATCATTAAATGGCTTTTAGGCGTTTAAGGCCTAAGACAAAAGTTTCTAAACATGGCTATATTTTCTAAAATAGTGCTCCATTCAATGAACTTATACATCTATTCTCTTCTCTGACCCGAAGAGATCATTTTAGAAGCATTCGCTAAATTTAGCAAACTCTTGAGAAAAGCTAGTAAATGCAACCACTGCAGTTTCACTCCCCATTTAGCTAATCGTCTTATCTCGTGGAGATAAATAGTTTTTGACGAGTTTGTAAACTTTTTAATGGAAATTGCTGCATCAATAAAATTCGATTTGTTTTATGATATTTGAGGGGAAGAAAATAATTTAGAAGCATTAGGAAAGTTTTCCACACCTATTTGGTGTCGACCCATTCTTAACCATTCTTAAGGCTTTAGGCGTATAAGACTAATGATTATATTTTCTACCAATTGAGATAATTTCTGAAATAGTGCTCCAATCAATGAACTAATACTTGTATTCTCTTCTCTGACCCGGAGAGATCATTTAAGAGGCATTCGCTAAATTTGGCAAACTCTTTGTTTAATGATTTTTGGGGGAAGAAAATCATTTAAAGCATTTGGACAGAATTCCACACATATTTTATGTCGAGTCAATTCTAACCATTCTTATGGATTTTTTGCGTATAAGGCCTTATACAAAAGTTTCTAAACATAGCCATATTTTCTGAAATAGTGCTCCAATCAATGAACTAATACTTCTATTCTCTTCTCTGACCCGAAGAGATCATTTTAGAAGCATTCGCTAAATTTGGAAAACGGTTGAGGAAATCTAATAACTGCAGCCTCAGCAGTTTCACTCACCTTTTCGCTAATCGTCTTATCTCGTTGCGATAAACCATTTTTGACGACTTTAAAAAATTTTCACAGCACCTCTTCTAATCGACCAAATTCGATATGTTTTATGAAGATTGGGTAGAAGATAAACTTTTAGAAGCATTCGAAACGATTTTCACTTCCATTTGATGTCGAGTGAATTCTAACCATTCTTATGGATTTTTGGCGTATAAGGCCTTAGACGACAGTTTCTAAACAATGCCATATTTTCTGAAATAGTGCTCCAATCAATGAACTAATACTTCTATTCTCTTCTCTGACTCGGAGAGATCATTTTAGAAGCATTCGCCAAATTTGGAAAAAGGTTGAGGAAATCTACTAACTGCAGCCATAGCAGTTTCCCTCTCCTTTTCTCTAATCGTCTTATCTCGTTGCGATAAACCATTTTTGACGACTTTAAAAAATTTTCACAGCACCTCTTCGAATCGACCAAATTCGATTTGTTTTATGAAGATTGGGTAGAAAAGAATCTTTTCGAAGCATTCCGAACGATTTTCACACCCATTTGAGGTCGGGTCAATTCTATCCATTCTTATGGATTTTTGGCGTATAAGGCCTTATACAAAAGGTTCTAAACATAGCCATATTTTCTGAAATAGTGCTCCAATCAATGAACTAAGACTTCTATTCTCTTCTCTGACCCGAAGAGATCATTTTAGAAGCATTCGCTATATTTGGAAAACGGTTGAGGAAATCTAATAACTGCAGCCACAGCAGTTTCACTCACCTTTTCACTAATCGTCTTATCTCGTTGCGATAAACCATTTTTGACGACTTTAAAAAATTTTCACAGCACCTCTTCCAATCGACCAAATTCGATTTGTTTTATGAATAGTGGGTAGAGGAGAATCTGTTAGAAGCATTCCGAACGATTTTCACACCCATTTGATGTCGAGCGAATTCTAACCATTCTTATGGCTTTTTTAGGAGTATAAGGCCTTAGACGACAGTTTCTAAACAATGCCATATTTTCTGAAATAGTGTTCCATTCAATGAATTAATACTTCTATTCTCTTCTCTGACCCGAAGAGATCATTTTAGAAGCATTCACCAAATTTGGCAAACTCTTGAGAAAAGCTACTAACTGCAGCCTCAGCAGTTTCACTCTCATTTTCGCTAATCGTCTTATCTCGTGGCGATAAACTATTTTTGGCGACTTTAAAAAATTTTCACTGCACCTCTTCGAATCGACGAAATTCGATTTGTTTTATGAAGAGTGGTTTGAAGAGAATCCTTTAAAAGCATTCCGAACGATTTTTACACCCATTTTATGTCGAGCCAATTCTAACCATTCTTATGGATTTTAGGCGTATAAGGCCTTAGACAAGTTTCTAAACAATGCCATAAATTCTAAAATAATGCTCCAATCAATGAACTAATAGTTCTATTCTCTTATCTGTCCCGAAGAGATCATTTTAGAAGCATTCGCCAAATTTGGAAAACTTTTGAGGAATGCTACTAATTGCAGCCACAGCAGTTTCACTCTCCTTTTCGCTAATCGTCTTATCTCGTAGCGATAAACCATTTTTGACGACTTTAAAAAATTTTCACGGCAGCTCTTCAAATCGACCAAACTCGATTTGTTTTACCAAGATTGGCTTGATGTAGAATCTTTTAGAAACTTTGGGAAAGTTTTTCACACCTATTTGCTGTCGGCACATTCCTAACCATTCTTATGGCTTTTAGGCGTATAAGGCTTATGAAGCCAATTTCTAGCAATTGAGATAATTTCTCAAATAGTACTCCTTTCAATGAACTAATACATTTATTTTCTTCTCTTACCCGTATAGATCATTTTAGAAGGATTGGCGTTAATTGTCAAACTTTTTAAATAAGCTACTAAGTGCAACCACAGCTGCTTCACTGTTCGTTTCACTAATCGTCTTAATCCATCGAGATAAAGCGTTTTTGACGAGTTTGAAAAATTTTCTCCGCAGCACGTCGAAGTGACGAATTTCGATTTGTTTTATGATGTTTAGGTGGAAGAGAATATTTTAGAATTATTGGTAAAGTTATCCACACCTATTTGATGTCAACCCAAAATCTAAGTATTTTTATGGCTTTTAGGCGTATAATGCTTAAGAGGCCAGTTTCGAAACATTGCCATATTTTATGAAATAGTGCTCCAATCAAGGAACTAATTCTTTTATTCTCTTCTCTCAACCGTATAGATCATTTTAGAAGTATTGGCGATAATTGTCAAACTTTTGAAAAAAGCTACTAACTGCAACTAGAACAGTTTCACTGCTCGTTTCACTCATCGTCTTTACTCGTGGAGATAAGTCATTTTTCTCATGAGTTTTAAAAATTTTCAAAGTAGCTCATCAAATCGACAAAATTCGATTTGTTTTATGATATTAGGGTGGAAGAGAATATTTTAGTAGCATTGGGAGAGGTTTCCACACCTATTTGTGTTCACCTAACTCTAACAAGTCTTATAGCTTTTAGGTGTATAACTCTTAAGAGGTTATTTCTGACCATTGCCATATTTTCTGAAACAATGCTCCAATGAATGAACTAATACTTTTATTATCTTCTATGACACGACTAGATCGTATTAGAAGCATTGGTGAAATTTGGCAAGCTTTTGAGAAAAGCTACTCACTGCAACCAAAGCAGTTTCACTGTTCCTTGGACTAATTGTCGTATCTCGTGGAGATAAGACATTTCTCATGAGTTTTAAAAATTTTCACAGCTGCTCGTCGAATCTACGAAATTCGATTTGTTTTATGATGTTTGGGTGGAATAGAATACTTTAGAAACATGGGGAAAGCTTTCCACATCTATTTCGTGTGAACACAATTCTAAAAATTCTTATGGCTTTAAAGGGTATAATGCTAAGAGGCCAGTTTCTAAACATTACCATATTTTCTGAAATAGTGCTCCAGACAATGAACTAGTACTTTTATTGTCCTCTCTCACCCGCATAGATCATTTTAGAAGTATTGGCTAGCTTTGTAAAACTTTTCAGAAAACCTACTCACTGCAACAACAGCAGTTTAACTGTATGTTTCACTAATCGTATTATCTCGTGGAGAAAAGCGTTTTTGGCGAGTTTTAATAATTTTCACAGCAGCTCTTCGAATGGACCAAATTCAATTTGTTTTAAGAAAATTGGGTGGAAGCGAATATTTTAGATATATTGGAAATGTTATCCACACCTATTTGATGTCATCCCAATTCTAACCATTCTTATGGCTTTTAGGCGTATAAGGCTTAAGAGGCCAGTTTCTAAACATTGCCATATTTTATGAAATAGTGCTCCAATCTATGAATTAATACTTTTATTCTCTTCTCTGACACGACTAGATCGTATTAGAAGCATTGGCAAACTTTGGCAAGCTTTTGAGCAAAGCTACTCACTGCAACCAGAGCAGTTTCACTGTTCCTTGGACTAATCGTCTTATGTTGTGGAAATAAGCCATTTTTGACGAGCGCTCCAATCAATGAACTAATACTTTTCTTCTCTCCTCTGACCCGTATAGTCATTTTAGAAGTAACTGGCGGTCTTTGTCAAACTTTTGAGAAAAGCTGCTCACTGCAAGCACACCAGCTTCACTGTTCCTTTCACTAATCGTCTTATCACGTGGAGATAAAGCGTTTTTGACGAGTTTGAAAAATTTTCACAGCAGCTCGTCGAATCAACGAAGTTCGATTTGTCGTATGATGTTAGGATGGAAGAGAATATTTTAGAAGCATTGGGAAAGTTTTCCACACCTATTTGGTTTCGACCCAACACTAAACATTCTTATAGCTTTAAGGCGTATAAGACTTAAGAGGCCGATTTCTAAACATTGCCATATTTTCTGAAAGAGTACTCCAATCAATAAACTAATCCTTTTATTTTCTTCTCGGACCCGTATAGATCATTTTAGAAGTATTGGCCAACTTTGGCAAACTTTTGAGAAAAGCTACTCACTACAACCACAGCAGTTTCACTTTTCGTTTCACTAATCGTCTTATTACGTGGAGATAAACCATTTTTGAAGAGTTTGAAAAATTTTCTCAGCATCTCGACGAATCGACGAAATTCGATTTGTTTTATGATATTTGGTGGAAAAGAATGTTTTAGAGGCATTGGGAAAGTTTTGCACACCTATTTGGTGTTGATCCAATTCTAACAATTCTTATGGCCCTTAGACGTATAAGGGTTAAGACGCCAGTTTCCAACCATTGCCATATTTTCTGAAATAGTGTTCCAATCTAGAAACTAACACTTTTATTCTCTTGTCTGACCCGTATAGATCATTTTAGAAGCATTGGCCAACTTTGGCAAACTTTTGAGAAAAGCTACTCACTCCTAGCTCAGCAGTTTTACTCCTTGTTTCATTAATAGTCATATCTCGTAGCGATAAAGCATTTTTGACGAGTTTGAAAAATTTTCATAGCGCATCGTCGAATCGACGTAATTCGATTTGTTTTATGATATTTGGGTGTGAGAAAATATTTTAGAAGCATTCGGAAAGATTTCCACACCTATTTGGTGTCAATCCAATTCTAACCATTCTCATGGCTTTTAGGTGTATAATGCTTAAGAAGGTATTTCTAACCATTCCATATTTTCTGAATTAGCGCTCCAATCAATGAACTAATACTTTTATTCTCTTCTCTCACCCGTATAGATCATTTTAGAGGTATTGGCTATAGTTGTCAAACTTTTGAAAAAAGCTACTCAGTGGAAGTACAGCAGCTTCACTGTTCGTTTCACTAATCGTCTTTACTCGTGGAGATAAGCCATTTTTTTCTTGAGTTTTAAAAATTTTCACAGCAGCTCTTCGAATCGACTAAATTCGATTTGTTTAAAGAAGATTGGGTGATAGAGAATATTTTAGAGGCATTGGAAAAGTTTTCCACACCTATTTGGTGTCCACCCATTCCTAACCATTCTTATGTCTTTTAGGCGTATAAGGTTTAAGGTGCCAATTTCAAACCCAAGGTATCAAAAATAGGCGTACGGACGTGCGATTGTATGCTGAAAATAGGTTGGCGTACGCCGAAATTCTAATAAGCGTACGATCTCGTACACTTACTTTACAGCTGAGCTTCTTTGTAGTATTTGTGTTTTTTTAAAATTCTTAAAAACGAAAAAACGATCATACATTAATCGCCTCTTCGCCGACCGCCATCTTTAATATGTTCCCGTCATTTAAATCCAACATTTTTCGACGAATAGGTAAATATGATTTTTTTTTCGCGCAAAACATATCGTTGGTATTGTTATGGAGATCGAGGTCATGGGTCAAACATGGTTTCAAAATTCTTGGCTTACTTTGGAAGGAAAAGAAAAGCTTGTTCACGATTTGAGTGCCGTTTCAACGGTTGTCGACGACCCACTGCAAAACGCCTTCGATCTTTTGTTAGAACTCGAGACAATATCAGAGGAAGTAACTACACAAACAAGGTTTGGAACGATTTCATTTTCCATGCTTGAACTTTATAACCTCAAAAGAGTCTTTAAAAGTGAATCTTACAAAAGCAACTGTTTTTCCAAAGCACTACCCGAACGTTCTCTCCACGTATTTTCGAGCCCGCTGTTTTCCTGTGCGGTGTGATGTGCAATACTTCATGAACGCCGATCCAAAGCTGTTGAAGAACAAACGGAAGACAACGGTGCGAAGAAACTTAAACCATCAGAATACGAGTTCAATCTTGCTAAATTACAAAAATATCAAAAAGAATTTCGGTTTTGGAATACACCAAACCAGACTGCTTGCGATGATTCGACTAAGCATATTAGTTGGTTGGAGATCAAGGCCTCTCAGAAAATGTTTTGTTGCTGGGTTTGCCAGCAATATATGTCAGTTGCTAACAGCGAGAACGAAGTTACAAAAGGTACTTTTTATTTGTTCTATACAATTTCTAAGTTATTTTGTTTATTTTGGTAAAACAATGAATTCATTCCTGTCATACTCTATTACAACTATAGGCACCGACAAATGTCATAAGAATTATCTGAAGCGTCACGAGAATGACACCAAGCATAAAGATGCAGTAGCACGTTATATTCGCAAACATCACCAAGATGATGATATGTCGGTTGCTCCGTTAGAAGCATGCGTGTTCAATTCAAAGAACATGCTGTGTTCAGAGAAAAAGAAGCAGCTTAAGGTTTTGTTTAACACGAGCTACTCGATAGGAAAAGAAGGGATTGCCTTGAATAAGTTCGCATCATTGTGCAAACTTCAAGCAAAGAATACCTTATCTGTTGGAGAAAACTATACCAATATCATGGGATGTAGAATGTTTATCAAGGCGATATCAGAAACTATGTTCAAGTCTGTTGCAAAAGATATGAAAAACGCAAGGTTCCTGTCATATCTATCTGATGGTTCAACCGATTCAGGTATTAGAGAGCAGGAAATCGTTTATTCTCGTTACATTAAAGACGGTGTTCCAGTTACAAAATATCTGGGCATAAAACAACTCGAGCATGCTCACGCCGATGGCACTCTTTCTGCGATTGAAGCAGCCCTTTGCAATCATCTTAAAACCACCGAAGTTGTTTATGAAAAGGGCGTTAATTGTAACTTTGATGGAGCATCTGTTATGTCTGGTCATTTATCTGGAGTTCGAACAAATATGCAACAAAAGCAGCCCTGCATGGTATTCACTAATTGCATTGCTCACAACCTAGAATTGGTTATTTTAGACAGTATCAAATCGGACACCAGTCTCGAAGGGTTGCAAGCAACGCTATCTGCAATGTTTTTGTGTTACTATCATTCCCCCAAGAAGCGACGAGAGATAAAAGCTAATTCCGATCTTATCGAGGACACTTTCAAGCAGTTTGGTGGATTGAAACCTGTGCGATGGTTGGCATCTAGACATCGTGCGCTTTCAATTATTGAATCTAACTACACAGCACTGGTAATGCATCAAGAAAACATCGCCGAATCCAATAATATCAATGCTGCAACTGCCAAAAGTCATGTCATGGACATTAAGTCAGTATGGTTTGTGTTCTATCTTCACTTCATGATGGATTACGTCACTACTTTGCGCTCGACATCATTGTTGTTTCAAAAAGATACGCTGCTTGTGTGTGTGGTATCAACCGTGTCATAGAAAGCCGTATATCAGTTTTCGAAAACCTGAAACAACGTCGTGGTAGCAACTACAAACGGCTGTTTGATAACCTCAAGCTTGAAGGCGACGCCATCGTGTACAAGACAACAACGCTAACCAAACCCTGTGGCGGACAACGTAGAGCTGACATTGATGCTGATCGTCACTCCATCGAGCATTACAGTGAGTTTTATGACGGAAAGTTCTGGGTCATACTTTCAGATACGCAGACTTACCTTCGTCGCCGTTTCAGTGACCTACAGCAACCACCACTGTCATGGATGACCGTTTTTGATTTCAAAGTTTGGCCGAGATCGTTAACGAATGAAGACGCTGCCTTCGGTTACATCGAAATCGAAAGTCTTGCCGATTACTACCGTAAACATGGCTTTTTAAAAGACGACGAAGCGTGCGCAATCCCTTTAGAATGGCCTTTACTCCGTAGTCGAATTCTTCCACTTCGCACACACTATGTGTCGGATGTCTACCGCGACCTCATGTTAGAAAATGACGAAGAAATGCGCAGTATCCTTATCTTGGTGAAGCTCATGGCAACTATATCGCCAAGCACTGCTGCCTGTGAACGTGGTTTTTGTGCAATGAATCGAGAGAAAACCAGTTTGCGCACATCGCTCAGTGACGGTATGCTCCGAGATATCCTGCGTATTAGTATGAATGGCGTTTCACTCGAAGAGTTTGATAGTGAATCAGCTCTTGAGCAATGGCTATCGGTGGCAAAGAAACGTCATTTAAGGCGACATAAACTTACCGGTCCTCGTGGGCCCCAGAAAAACCCAACAAAGGCACAGCCGAAAGCCCAGGATGAAGTTGATCTTGAGGCTGAAGTAATCAACGAAGTTTTCTCGTTGGAACAATGAAGTAGTTAGTACTTTATTAAATAGGTAAACATGTCAAGACAGTGCGCATATGTAGCATAACTTTAAATATTTCAGTTTATCTCGTAATCTACAATCGTTTTCAGTAATGTTTACGTTTTTGACATTTGTTTTGATTCGTTTTATTTTTAGCAAATGACAGATTTTAATTAAATTACCGGTACTGTTACAGTTTACTTCGGATTACGATATTGTCAAATCACTGATGTAAATTTATAGACAATTGAGGGCTCAGGCCTCCAAAATGATGGCTGAACTATCATCTCTCTCGCTTTGAAACCTTTATAATCACATGCAAAACATCATTTATTTCTGACATAGAGGACATAGAACATGGATAAAATTAGTTTGGAAAATCGTACGTCACCATCGATGAAACGTACGCCAGTTTAGTTAAGAGTACGACGTCGTACGGCTTTTCTGAAAATATTTCAAGCCCTGAAACCATTGCAATATTTCGTGAAATAGTTCTACAATCAATGAGCTAATACTTTTATTCTCTTCTCTGACCCGTATGGATCATTTCAGAAGGATTGACGATCTTTGTCAAACGTTTGAAAAAAGCTACTGACTGCAACCATAGCAGTTTCGCTGTTCGTTTCACTAATCGTCTTATCTCGTGGAGATAAACCGTTTTTGATGAGTCTGAAAAATTTTCACAGCAGCTAGTCGAATCGACGAAATTCCATTTGTTTTATGATGTTAGGGTGGAAGTAAATATTTTAGAAGCATTAGGAGAGCTTTCCACACCTATTTGTGTCCACCCAATTCTAACAATTCTTATGAATTTTAGGTGTATAAGGCTTAAGAGGTTATTTCTAACCATTGTTATATTTTCTGAAATAGTGCTCCAATCAATGAACTAATACTTTTATTCTCTTCTCTGATCCAAATTGATCGTTTTAGAAGCATTGGCGAACTTTGGAAAGCTTTTGAGAAACTCTACTCACTGCAAGGAGAGCAGTTTCACTGTTTGTTGGACTAATCGTCTTATCTTGTGGAGATAAGCCATTTTTGACGGGTTTGAAAAATTTTCCCAGCATCTGGTCGAATCGACGGAATTCGATTTGTTTTATGATGTTTGGCGGAAAATGATATTTTAGAAGTATTGGGAAAGTTTTGCACACGTATTTGGTGTTGATCCAATTCTAACAGAATTGTTCTAACAGAATGAAATAATACTTTTATTGCCTTCCTTGACGCGAAAAGATCATTTTAGAAGTATTGGCGATAATTATCAAACTTTTGAAAAAAGCTACTCATTGGAACCACAGCAGCTTCACTGTTTCAAAACAAATATTAATGCCCAGCAAAGTACACGCAATAAGGCCATAATTTGTGAAAGAAATAAGTTTATTAACAGGAGTAATGTTTCGTTGCGTCTCGCAACATCATCAGAGTATGAATAAATTAAACGGGTATTGTATTTACAAGGTTAAAGGTATAAAGTAGGTGTTATATTACAAGAAGTATGGGAAACGGAAATGGATAGAGCTGTTAAAAGAGAGAAAGAGGAGCAGAGCTTAGATTGGCATTCAAGGAAAGTTTAAGTGTAGAAATAATAACACTTTCTCTTACCAAAAGTTCAGAGGCAGAAGAAGAGGAAGATAGGATTTTAAAGTTGTTGAGTGATACAGTATGACCAGTCTCAGTGAGATGAGTTAAAATGCTGGAAGGTAATGGGTTAAGAAGCATTTTACCTGGCAGGGCAAAATCTCGTGGAGATAAAGCGTTTTTGACGAGTTTGAAAAATTTTCACAGCAGCTCGTCGAATCGACGAAATTCGATTTGTTTTACGATGTTTGGGTGGAAGAGAATATTTTAGAAGCATTAGGAAAGCTTTCCACATGTATTTTGTGTCAACCCAATTCTAACAATTCTTATGGCTTTTAAGGGTTAAGGCTTAAGAGGCCAATTTCTAAACATTGCCATATTTTCTGAAATAGCGCTCCAATCAATGAACTAATACCTTTTTTCTCTCCTCTGATCGGTATAGTCATTTTAGAAGTAATTGGCGATCTTTATCAAACTTTTGAGAAAAGCTCCTCACTGCAACCATACCAACTTCAGTGTTCATTTCACTAATCGTCTTATCACGTGGAGATAAAGCGTTTTTGACGAGTTTGAAAAATTTTCAAAGCGCCTTGTCGAATCGACGAAATTCGATTTGTTTTATGATCTTTGGGTGTAATGGGATACTTTAAAATGATTGGGAAAGTTTTACACACCTATTTGGTGCCGACCCAATTGTAATCATTCTTATGGCTTTTAGGCGCGTAAGACTGAAGAAACCAATTTCTAATCATTGCCATATTTTCTGAAATAGTGTACCAATTAATAAACTAACACCTTTATTCTCTTCTCTGACACGCATAGATAATTTTAGAAGTACTGGAGATAATTCTAAACTTTTGAGAAAAGCTACTCAGAGCAGCCACAACAGTTTCACTCTTCGTTTCTCTAATCGTCTTATCTCGTGGAGATAAAGAGTTTTTAACGAATTTTTAAAAATTTCCAAAGCAGTACCCCGAATCAATAAAATTGGATTTGTTTTACGATGTTTGGGTGGAACAGAATATTTTAGAAGCATTTGGAATGTTTTCCACCTCTATTTGGTGTCGAACCAATTCTAACCATTCTTATGGCTTTTCGGCGTACAAGGCTTAAGAGGCCGATTTCTAAAGATTGCCATATTTTCTGAAATAGTGCTCCAATCGATGAACTAATGCATTTATTCTCTTCTCTGACCCGAATAGATCATATTAGAAGCATTGGCCAACTTTGGCAAACTTTCGAGAAAAGCTACTACCTGCAACCACAGCAGTTTCACTCCTCGTTTCTCTAATCGTCTTATCTTGTGGAGATAAAGAGTTTTCGACAAATTTTAAAAATAACCAAAGCAGCACCCCGAATCAATAAAATTCGATTTGTTTAAGATGTTTGGGTGGAAGATAATATTTTAGAAGCATTGAAAAAGTTTTCCATACCTATTTGGTGTCGATCCAATTCTAACCATTCTTATGTCTTATAGGCGTATAAATCTTAAGACATCAGTTTCTAAACATTGGCATATTTTCTAAAATAGTGCTCCAATAAATGAACTAATACTTTTATTCTCTTCTCTCATCCGTATAGATCATTTTAGAAGTATTGGCGATAATTGTCAAACTTTTGAAAAAAGCTACTCAGTGGAACCACAGCTGCTTCACTATTCGTTTCACTAATCTTTTATCTCGGCGAGATAAAGCGTTTTTGACGAGTTTGAAAAATGTTCACGTAGCAACTTGTCGAATCGACGAAATTCCATTTCTTTTATGATGTTTGGGGAACCATTGATAATGCTGATGATAATGATGATGTTGATGATCATTCTGATGGTAATGATGATGATGATGATGATGATTGTGATGGTGTTGGTGATGGTGATGGTGATAGTGAAGGGGTTGTGTTGATGATAGTGGTGGTGATGGTGATGATGATGGTGTTTTTGATGGTGATGGTAATGGTAATGATGATGGTGATGATGATGCCGTTGAGGATGATGATGCTGCTGCTGATGATAATGGTTATGATGATGATGATGATGATGATGAAGCTGATAACATGCCGATGGTGATTGTGATTGTGATGGTGATGGTGATGGTGATGGTGATGGTGATGGTGATAATTATGTTGATGATACTGATGATGCTGATGATTTTGATGATGCTCATGATGCTGATGACGCTGATGATAGTGATAATGCTGACAATGCTGATGATGCTGAATATGTTGATGATGGTGATGATGGTGATGATGGTGATGATGGTGATGATGGTGATGATGGTGATGATGGTGATGATGGCGATGATGGTGATGATGCCGATGATGCTGATGCTGATGCTGAAAATGATAAATCTGATGATGATGCTGATGCTGATGCTGGTCATGATGCTGACAATTGCAACGGTGATGGCGATGGTGATTATGATGGTGATGATGATGATGATGATGATGGTAATGATCATAGTCATGGTGATGGTGATAATAATGATGATGATGGTTATGATGATGATGATGAAACTGAAAATAGCGACAGTGATGGCGATGGTGATGGCGATGGTGATTGTGATGGTGATGGTGATAATTATGCTGATGATGATGATAATCCTGCTGATGCTGATGCTGATGTTGTTGCTGATGTTGTTGCTGATGCTGTAATAATCATGCTGATGATGATGCTGATGCTAATGATGATGATGATGCTGATGATGCTGATGATGCTGATGGTGATTATGATGCTAAGGCTGTTGATGATGGTGATTCTGATGCTAAGGCTGTTGATGATGCTGATGCTGATTCTGATGCCGATGCTGATTCTGATGCTGATGCTGATTCTGATGCTGATGCTGATGCTGAAAAAGTTAAGGCTGCTGCTGATGATGATGCTGTTGATGATGATGATGATGATTCTGATGGTAATGATGATGATGATCCTTAGGATGAAGCTTCTTCTTATGATGTTGATAATGCTGATGATGGTGAACATAATGGTGGTGGTGATGGTGATGGTGATGGTTATGGTGATGGTGATGGTGATGGTTATAGTGATGGTTATGTTGATGTTGATAGTGATCGTGGTGGTGATGGTGATGGTTATGGTGATGTTGATGGTGATGGTTATGGTGATGTTGATGGTGATGGTTATGGTGATGTTGATGGTGATGGTGGTGGTGATGATTATGCTGATGAGACTGATGATGCTGATAATGCTGACGATGCTGATGATGTTGCTGATGATGTTGCTGATGATGCCGATGCTGATGATGATATTGGTGGTGATGGGAATGGTAATGATGATGCTGATGGTTGTGGTGATGGTGATGGTGATGATGGTGATGCTGATAATGATGCTGATGCTGCTGCTGCTGCTGATGATGATGATGGTGATGGTAATGGTGATGGTGATGGTGATGGTGATTGTGATGGTGGTTGTGATGGTGATGGTGATGATAATGCCGTTGAGGAGGATGATGATGCTGCTGATGATGATGGTTATGATGATGATGATGATGATGAAGCTAATAATAGCGACGGCGATGGCGATGGTGATGCCGATGATGATTATGATGGTGATGATGATGATGATGATGGCGATGATAATGGTCATGGTGTTGGTGATGCTGATGCTGATGATAATTAATGGTTTTATTATCTTATCCGACCCGAAAAGATCATTTTAGAACCATTGGCGAGCTTTGGCAAACTTTTCACAAATACTACTCACTGGAACCACAGCAGTCTCACTGTTCGCTTTACTAATCGTCTTATCTCGGCGAGATAAAGCGATTTTGACGAGTTTGAAAAATTTTCACAGCAACTCGTCGAATCGACGAAAGTCGATTTGTTTTATGATGTTTGAGTGGAAAAGAATATTTTAGGAGTATTGGGAATGTTTGGCACATCGATATGGTTTTGTCCGAATCCTAACCATACTTATAGCTTTTAGTCGTAGAAGGCTTAAGAGGGAAATTTTTTAAACAGAGCCATTTTTCGGAAATACAGCTCGTATGAATAAACTTATGCTTTTATTCTCTTGTCTGACCTCAATAAATTATTATAGAACCATTGGCGAGCAATCTTATCTCGACGAGATAAAGCGTTTTTGACGAGTTTGAAAAATTTTCATAGCAACTCGTCGAATCGACGAAAGTTGATTTGTTTTATGATCTTTGGAAGGAGTAGAGCATCTAAGAAGCATTGCGGAGATTTGGCACACGTATTTGGTTTTGACCCAATTCTAACCATTCTTATGGCTTTTAGGCGTATAAGGCTTAAGAGGCCAATTTCTAAACGCAGCCATATTTTCTGAAATGCTCCTCCAATAAATAAATTAATCCTTTTATTCTCTCCTGTGACCCAAATAGATCATTCTAGAACCATTTGGCGAGCTTTGGCAAACTTTTCACAAAAGCTACTCACTACAGCAAGCGCAGTTTCACTATTCGTTTTACTAATCTTTTATCTCGACGAGATAAAGCGTTTTTGACGAGTCTGAAAAATGTTCACAGCCACTTGTCGAATCGACAAAATTCCATTTCTTGATTCCATTCCATTAT
Source organism: Heliopora coerulea (assembly GCA_030142905.1). Taxonomy (NCBI): domain Eukaryota; kingdom Metazoa; phylum Cnidaria; class Anthozoa; order Scleralcyonacea; family Helioporidae; genus Heliopora; species Heliopora coerulea. Next base: position 1,502,282 of record JASJOG010000073.1, on the reverse strand, counting down.
TGATAATGCTGCTGATCATGATGATGATTATTCTGATGGTAATGACTATTTGATGATGGTAATTACTATTTGATTCTGATGGTACTGACTTGCCTATTTCACTATGGCGATACACCTAAGAATTCTGAGCTGGGCTATGATATTTTTGTTACGATTACGCTTTCCGCCCGGAAAATCAATAGCCAAGATTATTAATGTAGATGATGATGATTGTGATGGTGATGGTGTTGGTGATGGTGATGGGGATAGTGATGGTGATAGTGGAAGGGTTGTGATGATGATGGCGGTGGTGATTGTGATGGTGGTGGTGATTGTGATGGTGGCGGTGATTGTGATGGTGGTGGTGATGGTGATGATGATGGTGTTTTTGATGGTGATGTTAATGGTAATGATGATGGTGATGATGATGCCGTTGAGGATGATGATGATGCCGCTGATGATGATGGTTATGATAATGATGATCATGATGAAGCTGATAATAGCGACAGTGATGGCGATGAAGATGCCGATGGTGATTGTGATGGTGATTGTGATGGTGATGATTATGCTGATGATACTGATGATGCTGATGATTTTGATGATGCTGATGATGCTGATCATAGTGATAATGCTGACGATGCTGATGATGCTGAATATGTTGACGATGCTGGTGATGCTTATGATGATGATGATGCTAATGATGGTGATGATGGCAATGATCAAGGTGATGATGGTGGTGTTCATGGCGATGGTGATGGCGATGGTAATGGTGATGTTAATAGTGATGGTGATTATGCTGATGATGCTGATGATGCTAATGATGTTGAAGCTGATGATGATATTGATGGTGATGGTGATGGTGATGGTGATGGTTGTGGTGAATGGTGATGGTAATGGTTGTGGTGAATGGTGATGGTGATGGTTGTGGTGAATGGTGATGGTGATGGTTGTGGTGAATGGTGATGGTGATGGTTGTGGTGAATGGTGATGGTGATGGTTGTGGTGAATGGTGATGGTGATGGTTGTGGTGAATGGTGATGGTGACGATGTTGATGCTGATAATGATGCAGATGACGATGATGATGATTATGATAATGATGATGATGATGATGGTGACGATGATGGTGAGGGTGATGGTAATGCTGATGCTGATAATTATGCTGGTGCTGATGATGCTGATTATGCTGATGCTGATGCTGATGCTGATGCTGATGATGGTGCTGATGATGATGATGGTAATTATGATGCTAAGGCTGTTGATGATACTGATGCTGATGCTGATGCTGATGCTGAAAATGATAAGGCTGCTGATGGTGATGATGCTGAAGATGATGATGATGAAAAACCGTACGATGAAGCTTCTTATGATGTTAATAATACTGATGATGGTGAACGTAATGGTGGTAATGATGGCGGTAGTGATGGTAGTGATGGTATTGATGGTGATGGTGATGGTGGTGGTGATGGTGATGGTGATGGTGATGATTATGCTGATGATACTGATGATGCTGATGATGCTGATGATACTGATGATTCTGGTGACGCTGATTCTGCTGCTGCTGATGATGATGATGGTGATGATGATGATGATGATGGTGATGATAATGGTGATTGTAATGTTGACGGTGATGGTGACAGTAATGCTGATGCTGATGATTATCCTGATGATGCTGATGCTGATAATGACGCTGATGCTTATGATGGTGATGATGGTAATGATCAAGGTGATGATGGCAAGTCCTTCACTTAAATTTCAGGAAATATACATAAGCATATATGTACATATATTATAGAACATTTTTCAGCGAACAACGTAAATTACCAGCAGGAGGGGCTTAGCGCCATTCACGCAAGACTAAAGCTTTTAATTACTTTTCGGTATTTGGTTTTTCACCTTATGTCCTGGTTTCTTGCATACATAATATTTCCCGTTTTGACCTCAACTGACTGATCAAGTTGATAAAGATTTTTGGTTCGAAACGTCATATACTATTTCAAAAACGAGTTCAAGTATTTGATCACGGTATCAAATCACTAAAATGCATTGAATCTCGAGGGGCGAAGCAACGAGAGATTGATTGCTTTCGAGTGTTTTGATACTGTGATCAAACACGCAGAACGAGTTTTTGAAATGGCTTTTCAAATAAAAGGCAATGAACCCATCTGGCGTTGTTGCAGGACTTGGGGATTTTTTAATTAACATTAATGAAACACTAGTGCTTGATGAAGTGTCTGCATTAGACACTAATGTTCGACGCAGCGTTTCACTGGTGTTTAAAAACCTATTCAAGTGACTGAATGGGAATGTCTGAGTAATATTGTCATAAACTGTTAATGAGTTTCAGAAAAATATGTCGTTTTCATATTTATTAACAACAACAACTTTATTAGTACTGTTATGCATATGGTGGTGAGGGTGAAACATTTAAATGACTAACTGCGAAATGACAACACAGTGCACGCCGCCTGCAATAACGATAAGGGCTATACGAGACAGGTGACATTTTGCCAGTTTCTTCTTATTACTCATTATGTTGGTCCACCTGGATATCGGAAGATTTCCCTTTAGGCTTTTCTAGTATTCCTTATCAAGTAATTGTTAGACTTGGCTAAAAAGCCTATAATCCTGGAAAACTAGTTTGCTTCGGAGAAATGGCTTCGTCTCGGGTTTGTTTTTTTTAATGTCAGGAAAATTATATGAAAATAATTAACGCTTTAATTAGTTTTCTAAAATGACTACATTCAATGCAATTGTTGACTGGTTAGAAATGACAATTGTCGAAGGTTTCGTTCCATGTATGTAAAAACCCAAAAGAGCAATCTCTGAAGAGAATCTAATAGTGTTTAAGAACGTTTGTCTTACTTTTTTCAACCCACAGAATTTACTTTCACTTATATTTTCTTCTATCAGGAGTAGTTTGGTGACCTAAGTTTCGAGTGTGCGTAGGTGTAAGGGCACTTTCAGGTTCGAGTCGCACGAGCCTCTATTGAAAGCCGGCACCCTGTGTTGATACACCCTGGAAGTGTGCATTTGAATGCCGTTATGCTGGGGAACTCAATGAATTTTGCCAAGTCCTTCTTGATATTTCTCATAGGAAATGTATAGCTGTGAAGAATTTACTTCATTACACACCCAAAATATGCGACCTTCTTTTCTAACGTTTTTACTAAATTTTTGCTATTCGAGGTCGATGTATCAACCAAGTTCTGCATTATGGTTTAAAACTAACAAAGGGAAACCGAGTTTTAATACTAACACTGCCTCTAATACTCTTTAGTCGTTCCATTTTGCTCTTCAATCATATCTTTCTTGTGGTTTTCAATACCCATTTATCTTTCATCACTGCTTATTGAAAATTTGAGACGTTTAGTTTTATATTTAGTTGTTTCTACTAGTTGGTTCTTATGCTTGATCATTCCGCTTGATCGTTGTTCTCTGCACACTAATGGACTTTTTGGGTAGGTAATAGTAACATAATAATGATATAAGCAAATATTCACATGTCATGCATGTTCTGTCCTCTGTTACGTTCGTTTGAGCGAGTTGAATTGAAAGAACGAAATTAACATTCAGCACGGGGAAAACTAGTAGAAAGTTACTTTCAAAGAACACTAAATACCTGCTGTTTGAATAATTATCAATCAAGTTAGGTAATGAAATCAGAATGCATATGCTATATTGCATCCTTTCGAGTTTCGAATCCTTTACTCTTTGATAGAAAAGAGTTAACGTGCCATTAATACTAGACTGTGTAATTATGTTTTATTTTTCACCTTCAGAGAAAAATGGTGGACGCCCTTCACATTAAGTTTTATTGACATTTTGTCGGCCATTCATCGCGTACGCCTTTTTAGACTATGGAAGTTTAGACAGACCAATTTGCTGCATTAACGTCGAATACAGTTCAAAGTCTGCTAAATATTTCAGCTTTATCTAAATTATATCACGACAGATTAAACTAAGTTCCCAGTAGCTATGATCGAGAGAAACCGAATGGAAATAGCTGATCATCCACCTACGTAATTTATGTATTTCATTGCTACAGCAATGGCTCGTCAGAGTTTACTGTTGACATAAAGCCTCAAAACCATGCTTCACGTTTTTTCAAGCGTACTGAAACGGCGCTATCTTGAACAACTGATTTGTTATCAAACGGTTTCGGAAAAGGGATCAAACGTGTCTCATTTGAAATAAGTGTATAATGCACGACAATGCATAGAAAATGGTAAAAAATCGGAGCAGTTGGCAAGCAGTTTCAAATGCCTTACGTTTTGAAAGTTGCTGTAAAGTAGAGACAACCAAACATTTTGCCTTTTAATAAAACCACAATATATCCTTCTAGAGCTAAAACGGCTTCATGTCTCTTACCTGAAATATTTTTTAAAAAGGTGTTCAACCGATAAGATTAAAATGTCGTCCGGTTCAATTGATTCACCCTTGCCCCTCGGGAAATTGATGTGAATGATGGAATGTAAGATAACTTTGACAAGTCCCATACCCAGTAACCCTAATCTGTTTTTCATGACATGCGTGCTCGAACTACCGTGAAATTGTCGGAGGAGTGCTTCCACTTTGCCAGGGCAAAATTTCCTTTTTTTATTCTGATTTTTCTCGTTTCAGTCCAAAATTTCCTCAGAAATACCCAAATTTCCTTCAAAATTTGTTCAGATTTGCTCTCCACAAGTATCATAAAACTAAACAGGATTGTGTTGCTGAAATTAATGATTCATTGGTTTGTTACATTTGATCTAGTGCTTTATTAGGGAGCCGGAACAAGGCTTTTAGCCAATCTGCAGTGACCTTTGTGAACTAGGATCCTCACGGGCATACATACACAATGATAAATTCCCAAATGTTTAATATGTTTTTACATATCTTTCAAAGTTCAAACGTAATACCAAAACAAGTTAGATTTATGTAAGATAAATAATTTACGATCATGTTGCTGAACACTGCCATAACGTATCTCAAACATTCCTGTAGTCAGTCCAAATATAAACAGTCATTTTCGTAATAATTTTGTTTGAAGAAACAAAAGTGCCAGTAGACAGATCTGTCACTAAGTCTAAATTACACTCGTTTCGATAAACAAACAAAAAAAAATGAATGTGAAATCACGAATTTGGGAAACATAAACTGTAAATCTGACCAATACATGAGGAAATCTCAAATTCGCAGAGCACAGTGCATTTAAATTAGTTTCAGAGTCGTCGGACATATTTTATTTCAAGATAAATGGAAAGATTTAAAACAATTGTGTTTTAGTTTGACATTTGGACATTTCAGTGAAATTTACATTTGGTTATCGATGTCTGATCCTGGCACAAAATATAGAAACAATGAAATGATGTCACTTTCAAATGAAGCAACAGGTGTTCCAAAACGTTTAATTTAATTTGCGATCTTTTATCATGAAGACTAACTAAAAGATTGCGCTTTTGTCGCAGCATTAGAGCGGGTACAATACATGACGGTTGCGTCTTAAGAAGCTACTCAAAGTCCCTCTGATTATTTTTGTTTTCTTCAGATAGCAAACGTTGCACAATTGATTGACGTTTAATCTGATTTGTTAGTTTTGGTCAGCTACTGCAACATTACTGAGAAAATTGTTAAAAAATGCAGGTTTCATCAAATCTCTTTCAAATTTCCGTCAAATTTCCTTCGAATTGTTAAAAAAAATCCTTTAAATTCCCTTCCAAATTTTATTTCCTTCAAATTTGCTTCATTTCCTTAAAATTTCCTTGAAAAAGAAAATTTCCTTGAAAGTGGAAGCTGAGGGTCAAAGTGTTCTTAAAAAAACTACGAACGTTAATTCCTTAACTGTAAAATGAAACGGTAATTATAAATCAAACTAAAAAGCACCCTATGATGAAGTGGAATATGGTGAAGTGAAAGAATTCAGTTTGTGTGTTTACTGACTTTGTTTTTCATCGCTACAAACATCCCCTGTGTATGCAAATACAACATAAGTATTTTACAAACACCATACCCAGGGTCTTTTCTCCGGGCCTACTAACAGGTTCCAAGCAATAATTTTACAACTTCTGAAAACTTGAACAGTACTGTTTGCATTAATTGCTTGAATAAATAAATAACCGAGCAATGAAGAATTAACCAGTCATTCCAAAGTTCTTGTTTGGTAATTACAGGTGCACGCCAATTTAGGAACCGCGGCTTCTTTTTACTTTCGTGTTTCAACGATCTTCAAAAAACAAATGGCTTATGTTAATGTATCGTTAACTTTTTGTGGGCGACCAAATGTCAAGTTGTTCTTGACCTTGGTGAACCCGTGATAAACCCTGGTCACATAGACATAAGACATAACCACTCGACTTCGTAATGTTTTTGCTTGAGACAGAAGTAATAAACACCGCTCAAAGTGTAGACCAGTTAACTGTATCTCCGAAGCCTTTAACATTGCAAATATCTTTAAAAGATTTAGATCGTTAAAATAGAGCTAAAGTGGGTTAACTGACAATGTAACGTGTGTTTTAAATCAGAGCTAAAATATCACATGTCAAGACATCATCATAAAATATGTTTTTAGTGTAACTTCAACTAAATAACAGTTAAACCCGAAAATACTATTTCAGCATAAAGATTAATAGGAAGTCTGGAAAAAATTGATACTCGCATGCACCTCCGAAACTTTCGCAACTTTGAAAATTTGAAAATTTCGGCCAGTACATTAGAGAATGACGACTTCATGGAAGTAAGTCGAAGCAGATAGTCGAAAAACCAATTTCGTGGGTCGAATAACATCGTCGATAAACAAAGGAAACAACTTGTTGCTTCTGTTTATCTTCTCAATTTTCCAAAGATTTAAAAGACCGTATTGGAAAAATATAGCGAGAAACGCTGTTATTTCCTGTGAAATCCTAAGGAATTTCTGTTGGTGTGCTAGATACCGCTGTCTTAGTAAGACTCGGAAGTTTGATGTTTGAGAAAATGCGAGAGCTTGGATATATTGAGGTAGATGAACGATCTTCAAGCTCGATACTCAGAAAATGATTTCTGAGCCCCAGACGGGGATCGAACCCGCAACCTTCTGGTGACCGGTTAGACGCCCTAACCATTGAGCTACCGAGACTCAGATGGTGAACTAAGGTGCAAATTCGATATACATGTGCGACCTAGTCGCACCTATATATCGACCGCTTAGGTCGCACATGTCGACCTATATATCGACCGCCAATAATAAGTATTATTATTACTTGCCAATGATATCGAACTAAACCCTGGTGCTAGTGAAAATACTGAATAAAAAGACTCCACTACGCCTGTGATGGATTCTGCATCTTGTTCTGCTTTGCCACACTCATTTAAGGCTAAAGGCTTAAAGTTTACTCGTTTAAATGTCCATAGCATTCTTGGGGAAATCGACCAACTTAGATTGCTTATGGTGAACAAACCTTTTGATAATTTGTTTATATCCGAATCATGGCTTAGTGCAGATGTTCTGGATGGCAAAGTAATTATACCTGGGCATTCCTATTTGGAAAGAGATAGATACTCAAGCAGGCGTGGTGATCTTCTAACATATATTTAGGAGAACTTAAATTTTAACCGGCGATCGGATTCGGATTTGGCTGCTACTAATAACGAGATTTTATGGTTGAAAATAAATCGTAATAAGTGCAAGCCATTGATCGTCGGTTGTATTGATCGGCCTTCAGACAAATCGGCACATGACTTTCTAAATCTAATTGAAGAACCTTTGTCCCGAACTATGAGAAGGGTCCTTTTAGGAGATTTCAATTTTGAATTTGGTGATCAGGTAACATGGAGAAATCTTCGACTAAAGTGTTGGTACCAAAGATTATTTCCGTTGTATGATTTCGATCAATTAATCCAAGAGCCGACACGAATAACTGAGCGTTCCCGATCTACAGGGTGTCCCAAAAAACCCGAAAACCATTTAAATCACCAAGAGCATCTCACTGGCGATCAGAGGGTTACGGGTTCGATTCCCGTGGGGGACTCAGAAAGTTTTTCTGAGAGAACAGCTTGAGAGCGTGCGTATTAAGAACAATTTAATTGTTAGAATTTGAATGCCTTAGCACTCTGTTGGTCCCCACGAGTTCATAAATGATTGATATAAGTAAATTCCCACGGGCAAAAAATCGCGCACTTTACAAGGCGATTTTCTTAGTAAATTTTAATACATGCACCTTGTCAACATTTTACGCATCATTACGTTCAGCTTTTTTGTAGGGCATTCAAATTTTAACAATAAGTGATTTCAATAGTTTTCCGGTTTTTTTGGGACACCTTATACAATAGATCTAATTTTCGTTAACAATAAGCACAGAATTGTTAACACTGGTATTGTGCACTTGGGTTTGAGCGATCATTCCCTTGTGTATTACATAATGAAATCTGGCATGCCTAAATTGTCCCCAAAAATAATTGAATAGAGATCTTTCAAAAATTATGACAAAAGCGTCTTTATTAATGATCTCTCTTACCTACCATGGTCATTGATTGATGCTGCTCAGGATGTGAACGATGCGGTGGATTTATGGTCTGAACTTTTTGACAGTGTAGCTAATCAACATGCTCCCAATGAAACGCGACGTGTACGTGGCACATCTGCTTCTTCGATGACTAGCGATTTAACAAAATTGATGAGAGATTGTGATTACTGTCACAGAAGGGCTAGAACCTCCATGTCTAGACGTTCTTGGGCTGCTTTCCGTAAAATAAATCGGGAGGTACATCTTTCTATGAAGAAAGCCAAAACGGATTATTACTGAAAACTAATCGAAGAAAATAAAGGAAACTGCTTTAAATTGTGGAGTAGTATTAAACAAGTTTTTCTTACTACTTTCTATAACTTCAATCCAGAATAATAATGTCGTTTATACCACACCTCAGGAAATTGCAAATACTTTTAATAACTTTTTTGCAAACATTGGTAAAATATTTTCTTAAAAATTTACATCTACTCGATCATCTACCTCTTCTTTACAACAGGCTTAGTCATCCTACTGTTTTTTTGAAATCTCGCAAGATTTTGTAACAACTGAACTTAATAGAGTTAAAACAAATAAATCAACGGGTTTGGATAAAATCAGTACAAGATTGATTAAGGATGCAGCAGATATCATTGCTTCATCGCTGACTGCTCTATTGAATATGTCAATTTAAGAATCTACTTTCCCGACACTTTGGAAAACTGTTAAAATAACCGGTCTTTTTAAAAATGGTGTTAAATCTGATCCATCAAATTATCGACCTGTATGTTTTATTCCTACGTTAAGCAAAATCTTTGAAAAGGCTACTCATGTGCAGCTGTACCAATATTTAAACAATCATAATCTATTGTCGAAAGTTCAGTTTGGTTTTAAGCCAAAATCGTCAACATGTGATGGTGTTAGCCCTATTACTGATAGGATTTTTGAAAATGTGGATAAAGGTCGGCTTACAGGAGTTGTTTTCCTGCATTTTGTCGAAAGTCTTTGATTCGGTAGATCATCTAATTTTGTTTGATAAGCTATCTTATATGGAGATAAAACACCTAGAACTAGATCATATAAGTCTAACCGACATCAGCGTACATTTTACAAGAATTATTTATCTAACTCAACAGAAATACAGTTTGGTGTCCTACAGGGATCTATTTTAGGTCCATTATTATTTTTGATCAATGCGAACTACCCCCCAAGCTGTGTTAATTACGCAGATATTTCATTGTATGCAGATGATACTGCTCGTTGCTACTCCGATAAAGATGCCTCTATCATACAGGATACCATTAATTACTACCTAGCTAATATATTTATATTAGTATATTTATATTAATATATTTATATTAATATATTTATATTAATATATTTATATTATATTTATATTATATTTATATATTTATATTATATTGTTGGCTTGAGATAAATCGTCTGTGAAAATTTATGACGATTGGCAGTTAGCAGAAGATGAAAAGTTTAGAATCGGTTACTATTGCTACTGGGAATACAGATTTGCAATCTTCTAATACCTTCAAATATCTTGGAGTAACTATTAACTAGAAATACGTGCACGCAACAACCCCTTGCCCACCCTTCCAATATACCTCTGGAGAATCCAAGTAACAATGATAAGTTTTCAAAATTCTCAAAAAGACAAATCCTCCTGACCATAACTGGAAGAGGACACGCAATAAAAAAAAATCCACACAGACTTTGGCCGCAAATTAACAACAATCCAAACAGACTTGCCGTCTTAAAAGTGGAGCATTCTCATAGATTATTAAACAGATGCCAACATTACGGACATCTCATGATTGAATATTTTTCTGACATTTTTTGACTTAAAAAATTGATAAATTATACATTACCTCAAAGTTGGTTACAAATGTCTTTAAGATCTGCTATGATAAGGGTTTATGCTAAGTATTCATTCGGAAGTACAAGACTTTGGTGACGAAGATGAAACGAATTACGAAATCGATGAAGTAAACAAAGAAAACATGAACGAATTCTGCAGTTTTATCGCTGACCACATATCGGAAAATACAAAACATAAAACAAAATACGACAAGAAAACCTTGTGAAAGTTTTGTCGAAAGAAGAACGAGAAGAGGGAAGTAAAAGACATACTTTTTCCAAGGTAAAACATCAATAAAAATGAAAAATGGCGTATAAACCTGCAACTCTTGCGTATTTTCAACTAAGCATTCAGTGGCACCTCAACACAAAGGGTTCAACGGTAAATTCACACACAGACGACTTTAACCTTTTTTGAGAGGTTTTAAAATCCTGATGAAAGCATTACCGATCGAATATGGTAAAGGTCATCATGCACAAATCACTCTTGAAGTGAGAAAGACTGAAGCGGACAACTGTTTTGCCGAAGGATAATTTGGTGACCAAAATCAAGTAGTTTTGCAGCGAGTTACCTGGTGGCTGTTTACCTTGCATTTTTGTTTCGAGTCAAAAATACATCCTAATGTCTTCAATGGGGTGACATTTCATTGCCAAAAAAATCCTTTATGAGGCAATGAAATCTTTGTGTGGAAAACTTAGAAAGCATCCAAAGACTGTCGTGCCCTGGACAACTCTTCTAGATGACGAGTGCTCTATCCCACTTCTCAAACAATTGACCATGAACGCTGTCCGCTTAAATACTGCAAAATGTTCAAAATTAATCGTCGTACAGAGATGAATGAACCAGAGTTTTCATTCTACTTTACCAATAAACACCAGCAAAATCCAGGCGGTAATATTTCGTACAAGAAGTCTCCCTTAGGGGAAAATGAGGTCGGGAAGCTACTTTTGAAAACTGCTCAAAACAATTCCGTTCGCAGAGCTTTTACTTCAAAGATACTCGATTCAGACGTACCTGTGATTGTGCATCTCAGGTAAGTGGTTACCAGAACGTGAGAAGTCCCAAGATTTCTACTAATTGACATCTATTCAATTTCAGCGAAGAATGTCGTTTTAATACAGTTAGTCGCTTAGCAAATGTCCTGACAGCAAGCGAGTTCCCTTACGTCTTTTGTTCATATAAATCAGAAAGAACCAAGACAAAGCGTTGCTGCAAAAAGTGAACAGTTGATAAATGCATATTCCAACAAGCCAACTTTGAGAACTGCTCTGTCAAGTCATAAATTGTCCAGTTACTGAGGTGGCGAAACCAGCCACCGGCACCAAGAAAGCCATTTCCTTTGCCGGTCTTAAATCATTTACTGGCTTCAGTGTTCAAATAAAGTAAACAACTTGGGAGAGATCCATACAAGGGAAAAAATAACGAGACCAAATCGATTTGCTTCAATACGGTACCTATGTACGGTTTGTTCAACAACATACCAGTCCCCGAGCTTGCACACGGCATTTTTGAGTGACCAGACACCATGGATATATATATATATATATATATATATATATATATATAGAAAGATATATACACAAAGCGAAAATTTTTCTCCCTAGTAATCACCACGCGTGTAACAGGATTCCACGCACGTCAAGATTAGTACCCTCGCACCGCACTTCGCGCGGTGGACGAGGGGACTATCAATTAACGTGGGATGACCATGCCTACGGAATTAGCTCCAGTATTTTAAAGAAACTCAGCCTCTTTAGAAGAATAAAGGCCTACCTCCCACTTAATGCTAGGCAATTGTTTTACTTTTATTATATCATGCCTCAGTTTGACTATTGTGATATAGCAGAGGTCACCAAACAACGGCCCGCGATGTCAGTTTGTCCGGCCCCCGTTGCATGCTGAAAAAAAATGAACATGCTTTTATACTGCTTCGTACACTTCTTAGATTACGCATGTCGTATACTGAGTCAGTAACGTCAAGCGCTATGCATTTCGGACGCCACAACAATAGCTACAGTACACTACGTGTGCCTCAAGACAGTCAGTTATTAGTGACAACAATTGAAACGAGAATATCTGACACCGAGGCCTAGGTCTGCTTTTGTTTTTTCTTCAGTGATCTTCACCCATCGGTATGGCTACTAAGAAGAGAAAGGTTGATGATGAATGTCGCATTTTCAATAAAGAATGGGGAGAAAAGTACTTCTTTGTGGAAACAAACGACCAGAAAGCTAGTTGTCTGATATGCAACGAAAGTGTTGCCGTTATGAAAGAGTACAATATACGTCGTCACTACGAAACAAATCATCTCTCAACACATTCGAAATTTTCTGGAAAGTTGCGGTCTGAGAAATTTGAGTCTGAAACGTATTTTGGAATCTCAAAGGAATCTCTTTACGAGAAAGTTTGTTGAAAATGAACCTATCACTCGTGCAAGTTACAAAATAGTGAATGAGTTGGCAGAGCGAGGAAAACCATTCACTGACGGAAACTTCATAAAAGAGTGCATGATGGAAGCAGTAAATGACTTGAGTCCTGAGAAAGCTTACTCATTTGGAAGTATCAGCCTTTCAGCAAGTTCAGTTGTGCGGAGAATAGAAGAACTTGGAGGGAACATACAGTTACAGATACATGAAAAAGCTAAGAACTTTTTGTGGTATTCTCTTGCAATGGATGAGTCTACTTCTTGTGTTCATTCGTGGTGTTAATTACAACTTTCAGATTACAGAAGAATTGGGATCTGTTTGCAGCATGCATGGAACAACAACTGGGGAAGATATTTTCATGGAGGTGCAGAAAACTTTGCAAGGCTATAACCTTAAGAGGAATCAGCTTCGGTGTGTTACAGTTGATGGAGGAAAAAACATGGCAGGAGTGAGAAAGGGTTTGGTAGGGCAGATCCAGACTAAGTTGGAGGATCTTCAACTTTCTAGAGCTCTGTCAATACACTGCATCATACATAAGCAAGCACTCTGTGGAAAACACTTAGATATTTCTTGCGTACTGAAACCAGTCACAACTGTTGTGAACTTTATTCGGAGTCATGGGCTTAATCACCGCCAGTTCAAGGCTTTCCTTGAAGAAATTGATTCTGATTTCTGTGACTTGCCTTACTGCACAGCAGTGAGATGGCTAAGTTGTGGTAAAGTCCTGTTTCGTTTTTATAAGCTCCGAAGAGAAATAGATCTTTTTCTCACTGAACATAATACAGCGGATCCACTGCTGTCAGATCCTTCATTGCTATTAAAGTTGTCATTTTTGGTTGACATCACTTCTCACATGAATGAATTGAACTTAAAACTGGAAGGAAAGGATAACCTTATCTGTGATCTCTACAGAATCATCACAGCATTTCGGCGAAAGCTATCATTGTTTGAAGCAGAACTTGAAAGAGGAAACTTCTCTCATTTTCAGTGTTTTCAAGAGTTTTGCACTGAAAATGTGGACCATGTTAACCTCGAGTTTCAGAGAAAGATTATTCAGGACTTACATAAGCATCTTTCTGAAAGATTGTCAGATCTTGACAAAATTGAGAATGACATTCTTCTGTTTGAGAATCCCTTTGGCTGTAACCTTGATAGCATGCCAACTGAACTACAACTGGAGCTCATTGACTTGCAAGCTAATGCCTTGTTGAAAGAGAAGCACAGAGAAGGAAAACGCATTGAATTTTATCGCTGCTTACCTGATGATGAGTTTTCAAAGTTGAAGAAATTTGCCTCAGGTATAGCATCAGTTTTTGTAACAACTTATGTTTGTGAGCAAACCTTTTCAAAAATGAAGTATGTGAAGTCAATACATCGAACAAGGCTCACTGATGAACATTTGAAAGCAATTCTTATGGTTGGATGCAGTAATCATTAAGCAAATATTGATGATATTTTGAAAGCGAAACGCCAGTTTCACAAATTTCATTAACTTTTATGCTGCCTACTTTTTATGCGATTCAACTATGTGCTCACTAGATGTGATGTAACTGTCTTATTGCATCCTAAACTTTTCCTAAAGATTCTAACTTGGTGACATTTTGGTAAGATTAAAATATTTTTATTGTTTTTATTATTTTGTGTACTGTATTTTATGTATTGATAAATAAATAGGATGACTGTCCCTATTTTTTATGTACATTCAGTGTATTCTGTATTAAATGTATTGAACAAAATATTTAGCCGGCCCGTGCTCGGCATTCCTACAGTTATATCTGGCCCACTATGAAAAAAGTTTGGTGACCCCTGGTCTAGCTGTATCGGTTATTTTCTTTCCGTTGCAAACATCGCAAAAGAATTAGAGGGGTTGATCTCAAATAACACATCGCATATCCAACTATGGCAAACAACGCACAATGATGGACCATATTCTATCTTTACGTGCTGTTTGCAACGGCCGACGTCACAAAGCGTCGTTGAATAATATTAATAGAATATTTTTGTTTACGCCAATTATTGCAGGAAACTTGGGATCGAGCCATCCCAAACTTTTCGCCTTTGTAGGCAAACTTTCATAGAAAACCGGTTCTTTCCTTCGGTGCGTGATAAGTCTAGTTTCCAAGTTTGGCAGTTTCATGATTACATTCACCTGTGTTCTTTTTTAGATTCAGGAGCAAATTGATTTTCTCCAGGCCCCTATCCGTATCTTTGAGAACTCTTAGGTCAAACAAGTGATGTTTAGAGAATTCATTTGTGTTTGTTTTCACTATTTTTATCGCAGAAAAACTGCTTTTCTGCTCATTAGTCAGATATTTCTGCTTAAAGGTGTATTTTGACGATGACCTTGAACTTTTCGTCCGGGGTTGTTTTGGTCTGTCTCCCATTTATCTAATATGGCAGCCATCAATTTGTGGCCTGTGGTTAAATTACATTGAGCTACCATGCCTCTTCTAGATCATATACAATCTCTATGGTTTTCCACACTGCACTTAAAGATGGCTTAAGCTGATTGATTACTGTTGTCAATTTCGTACGATGTCAATTTCGTACGATGTCCATGAGTTGAGTAGTTAATTATTTAAACAACATTATTCACCACAATCGTTGGTCTGGTTCTAAACATCAGCGTGTTCTTTTTCTTCACCATTGGAATCCATAAAAAGTTCAAATCCAGGAGCTCGCCACTTATGATACATTGTTAAGTCTTCCCCAGTCCAGATAAAAATTCTACTATTTTAGTCTGGCTTACTCGAGACGATTTAAGTCATCGAATGGAGAGAGCGTCTGCATCAAAAGAATTAATTTAGTTTATTCACAAACAAGCTGAAAACGTCGTTTGGAAACGTACTCCGAATTTGTTCCAGCTCAAGGCACGCGTGCCTAGGTGCATGATTTGACCTATAGCATGGAGAGGAGTTGAGGGGATCACAACTCCAACCCTTTTTCTAGGGGATTTTATGTTTGCTCTGTCATAAACAGCTTTTTGTCCTCATTTGAAGTCATCTTCCAAAGCCACGTAGATCTTACATCATTTGAAATGATCAAAATTGTTCCGGCCGTGCCTGCGATACTATCGTCTGGCCCCAACATTTCAGAATTCCAGATTGCGTTCAGCGTGTTCAACAAGTTTCAAGTTCGTGAAAATTGTCTCATTTAGAAACCTCAAAACTCTAATTTGAAAAGTCATACTGGTTTGCTTACAGCACTCACTACTAAGATGACCTAGAGAACATATGTCTTGATGATTGTACATTTCTTGGATGAAGTAAACTTTACTTGTTGCAGTTTAGAGTCCACATTCTTATCATGATAAGCGGCTTGCACTCAGCGTTTATTAACAGACCAAACAAATGGAGAACTTTTTTTCACGGGCAATATTTTTCGATCTTGTTGGTCATTATGAATTATCCCGGGTTTCCGTTATGGTCTTTAGACTTGTCAGTTAGCCTTCGCGCAATTTCAGTTTTGAAAAGTTCAAATATATTGATAATTTTGATGGTTGATACGTCCGAAATGAAATGAGATAGTGGATGTTTAGGACGTAAAACCAATGATAATTAGCCAAATACAAAACATTTCCCACCAGAAACAAGTGAAAACTTGTGTGTACATAGCCAACCAGTAGTCAAGGCTTTTTCAGCGTTTGTCACATTAGTAGAATTCTCCGCGTGAATCTTTTCTTTGCAGGCTGGTATTAAATTTTTGGTCTTCACTGTGTTGCATCTGATCGCTACCAGTATTCTAGCTACAAAAACAATAAGTTACAAAGTTTCTAGTCTTTGTACTTCACGGGCAGTTGCAACCTGGTCCGTGGACTGTAATAACCTCATCGTTGCTGCGGTAAGGAGTACTAATGAAATTAATAACACAAGACGATGTTGTAAGTTAAACAATAGAGTTGAACATTTGCTTCGTATCTGGGCATTGTGTTAGGAAATATACCAAAAATTAAGTATATATAAGTATAGGTATTCAGCTATATAAAAACGGCGGCTGTAGGCTACAATGTTATCATGTCAATCGTGCATGCATTGTAACCACGATACACAAGTTAATCTGTTGAGTTGACACTCAGAATGTTAACACATTTCTGATTATCACAAAAGGTAACATACTAATTTAGTGCTCAAAACATATATTTTCTTTTTCGACTTAAAATTTAAAAAATATACCGAGGTAATTTTACATATTTCTCAGTGTCTCAAAATTTGAGTTGAATTCTTAAAAACCTTGGGAATAGTATGTGATCCATTATACTCTACAAGGGGTCAATTCTAGTATACTTATAGTTTCGGGGCTACGTGCTAAGTTGAGTCAAGGCAGATCGTTAGCACACAGCATCTCAAAATTTTTGATCAAAGTTTTGGTTTTTCCTTGATCTAGATCTTTTGCTTTGTTTCATTTGCTCTCTACAGAATGGACACGCTAATCTAGTTGTAGTTAGCAGTGTTTTCCGAACGAGGAAAGGACAATTTGGGTGAAACCACTGAGATCGAGCCAGATTCTCCCAATAAACGAGTTTTAAGAAGACATACGACATGTGATAGATCTGGTATGGCTGACAGCGAAAAACAGAGTCCCTTGTCGGACCACTCATCCTCGTTAAATAAGAATAAATAAATTTTGATAAGAGTAAATTGACCGAAGATTATACGTTGATCCATTGTTTTGGAAACAAGTTTATCTTTCAACACTGAGCCTCCCAGTTTTTTTATCCAAGTTTAATTAAAGTTAAACAGTAGAATTATAAATAAAAGCCAATTTAAGATGGCTGAATTTCAACTAGCTTTTACATTGAAACATCCCAGCCTTACAAGGACAGCCTGATCTAGCGCAGCAACAGAAATTTCTCATGATTTCACAGGAAATAACTGGGTTTCTTGCTTTAATTTTCCAATATGGTCTTTTAATTCTTAGGAAAATTGAGAAGATAAACAGAAGCAAGAAGTTGTTTCCTTTGTTAATCAACAATGTTATTTGAACCACGAAATTGTTTCTTTTGCTTATCTACTTCGACTTACTTCCATGAAGTCGTTATTCTCCAATGACGTGGCCGACATTTTCAAATTTTCAAAGTTTCGAAAGTTTCAGAGATACATGCGAGTATTAATTTTTCCCAGCCCTCCTATTGATCATTATGCTCAAATAATATATTCGGTTTTAACTGTCATTTTGTTGAAATTACACTAAAAACATACTTTTGGTTAGGATTTCGGCAATCGAGATACCAGGCGGAAAACGAAGTCTAGTGATAAAGATTATTGCCCAGCAAATAATTTTGAAGAAGCCCATAATCAAATACACATGTCAGGATACTTTGAAAGAAATTTAATGAGGAACTAACGTTTCGTCACTTTACAAGTAACATCATCAGAGTGTCTATTGACATGAAAATTTTCGGCTTAAATAACCTACACGATTTCACCTCTATTTTTGTAATCGTGTAAGTTATTTAAGCCGAAAATTTTCATGTCAATAGACACTCTGATGATGTTACTTGTAAAGTGACGAAACGTTAGTTCCTCATTAAATTTCTTTCAAAGTATCCTGACATGTGTATTTGATTATGGACTTCTTCAAAATTATTTGCTGGGCAATAATCTTTATCACTAGAAAAACATACTTTATCATGATGTCCTGACATGTGATATTTTAGAAGTGATTTAAAACGCACATTGCATTGTCAGATAACCCACTTTGGCTCTGTTTTAACGATCTAATTTTTTTACAGATATTTGCAAAGTTAACTGCTTCGGAGATACATTTAACTGGTCTACACTTTGAGGGGTGTTTACTACATTTATCTCAAGAAAAAAACATTACGAAGTCGAGTGGTTATGTCATGTGTCCATGTGACCAGAGTTTATCTCGAGTTCATGACAATGAAGGTCAAGAACCACTTAACATTTGGCCGCCCACAAAAAATTAACCATACATTAACATAAGTACAAGCAATTTGCTTTTATGAAAGTAGTTCAAAAACGAAAGTAAAAAGAAGCTTCTGTTCCCTAATGATTATGCATCTGTAATTATCAAACAAAAACTTGAGAATGACTGGTTAATTCTTCTTTGCTTGTTGTTTATTTATTTAAGCAAATAATCCATAGTACTATTCAAGTTTTCAGAAGTTGTAAAATTTCAACTTGGAACCGGTTCCTAGGCCCGGAGAAAAGACCCAGGGTATAATGTTTGTGAAATCCTAAATTGTATTTTTATGCACAGGGAATGTTTGTAGCGATGGAAAACAAAGTGAAATATACACCATATTCCACTTCATGATAGAATGCTTTTTAGTTTGATTTACAGTTACAGTTTTATTTTAGAGTTAACGAATTAACGTTCATGATTTTTCTAAGAATACTTTGACCTGAGCTTCCACTTTGAAGGAAATTTTCTTTTTCAAGGAAATTTTGAGGGAATGAAGGAAATGTGAAGGATATAAAATTTTGAAGAAAATTTGAAGGATTTTTTTTAACAATTCGAAGGAAATTCAAAGGAAACGTGAAGGAAATTTTATGCAACCTACACATTTTTAACAATTTTACCTTTAATGTTGCAGTAGCTGACGCAAAACTAACAAATCAGGTTAAACGTCAGTCAATTGTGCAACGTTCGCTGTCTGAAGACAACAAAAATAATGCGAGTGACTTTTGAATAGCTTCTTAAGTTGCAACCATCATGTATTGTATGCTCTCTAATGCTACGTGAAAAGCACAATCTTTAAGTTAGTCTTTATAACAAAAGATCGCAAATTAAATTTAACGTTTTGGAACAGCTGTGGCGTCATTTGAAAGTGACATCAATTTATTGTTTCTATATTTTGTGCCAGAATCAGACGTAGATCATCAAATGTAAATTGCACTGAAATATCCAAATGTCGAACTAAAACACAATTGTTTTAAATCTTTCCATTTAACTTGAAATAAAACGTGTCCGACGATTCTGAAACTATTTTAAATGTGCTGTGAACTACGAATTTGCGATTTCCTGACGTATTCGTCATATTTACTGTTTATGTTTCCCAAATTCGTGATTTCATAGTCGTGTAACTGCTGCTGAAGAACTACTTGTCAAAACAAGAGTAATTTTACTGAACCTTTCACCTCTAAACTTTCTCCCTTGACAGGTAGAATCATCTGGCATTCGCAAGAGCAAAATGGTGCAGTTCGTCTTATGTAGGGAGACTGTTAACTAAACAAACTCCAAAAATACCTCAAAACTTTGTATTCATCTTAAAATATCGCATTATTTTTGTGTCATTTAAACACTTATATCGGTTAAGTTATCTAAGAGTGACCAAGACATTCATTCTTTTTTTTATCGAAACTATTTTATCGTAATTTACACTTAGTGACAGGTTTGCCAACTGGCAGTTTTGTTTCTTCAAACCAAGTTTTTACGAATATGACTGTTTATGTTTGGACAACGCTACGAAAATTCAATTTTAAGTTATTTTTTATTTGAACATTTCTCAAAGAAGGCAAGTAATCAAATGGTAATATGACTACATATTACCTGACTTTGTGAACAGCGGTAATTCTACAGGAATATTTGACATACGTTATAACGATGTTCGGCAACGTGATCGTAAATTATTTGAGTTACATAAATCTAACTTGTTTTTGGTATTGCGTTTGTATTTTGAAAGATATGTAAAAAATATGCTAAACATTTGGGAATTTATCATTGTGTATGTATGCCCGTGAGGATCCTAGTCTACAAAGATCAGTACTGATTGGATAAAAGCCTTTTTCCGGCCACACAGCACTACACCCTGCCTCAATCAAACGTAAGAAACCGATGATTTTTTAATTTTAGCAACATAATCATCTTTAGTTTTATGATAATTGTGAAGAGTAAATATGAACAAGAATTTGAAGAAAATTTGAGTATTTCTGAAGGAAATTTTGAACTGAAACGAGAAAAATCAGAATAAAGAGGAAATTTTAACCTGGCAAGGAGGAAGCACTGCTCTGACTATTTCACGGTAGTTTGAGCACACATGTCATGAATAACAGATTAGGGTTACTGGGTATGGGACTTGTCAAATTTAATCCTGTATTCCAGCATTCACATCAGTTTTCCGAGGGGAAAGGGTAAATCAGTTGAACAATACGTCAATTTAATCTTCTCGGTTACACACGTTTTCAAGAATATTTCAGGTAAGAGACATGCAGCTGTTTTAGGTGTGAAAGAATATATTGTGGTTTTAATAAAGGGCAAAATGTTTGGTTTTCTTAGCTTTATCGCACTAAAAACGTACGTCTTTTGAAACTGCTTTCCAACTATGCTTTGTCATGCATTGGACGCTGCTTTCCAATGAGACACGTTTCATCTCTTTTCTAAAACCGAGGGATAGTACGCTTGAAATAACGTGAAGTATGTTTTGGAGGCCAGGTGTTAACGGTACACACTGATGAGGCTTTGCTGTAGTAATGAAGTACATAAATTACGTAGATGGATGGTCAGCTATTTCCATTCAGTTTATTTAGTCGTGATGCCATTTAAAGAAAGCTGAAATATTTAGCAGACTTTAAACTGCTTTCGACGTTAATGTAGCCAATTGGTCTGTCTGAATTTTCATAGTTCAAAAAGGCGTACGCGATGAACGACAGACATAATGTCAATAAAACTTAATTGGAAGGGCGTTCACTATTTTTATCTGAAGATGGAAAAAAACATAATTAGGCAGTCCAGTATTCATGCCATGTTAATTGCATTCCATCAAAGAGTAAAGGATTCGAATATCGAAAGGATGCAATATGCCATACGTTTTCTGGTTTCATGACCTGACTTTATTGATAATTATTCAAACATCAGGTACTTAGTCTGCATTGAAAGGAATTTTCTACAAGCTTTTACCGTGCAGGATATTAGTATCGTTCTTTCCATTCAACTCTCTCAAAGGAACATAACAGAGGACAGAAAATGCATGACATGTGAACATTTCCTCATAAAATTATTACGTTATTATTACCTATTCAGAAAGTTTATTAGTGTGCAGAGAGCAATCATCAAGTGGAATAATCAAGTATAAGAACCAATTGTAGAAAGAACTAAATATATAACTAAACGTCTCGAATGTTGAATAAACAGTGATAAAAGATAAATGGGTATTTAAAACTTACAAGAAAGATAAGATTGAAGAGCAAAATGAAACAACTAAAGAGTATTCGAGGCAGTTTTAGAACTAAAACTCGTTTTTACTTTGTTTACTTTAAACCGTAATGCAGAACTTGGTTGATACATTGATATCAAATACCAAAATTTAACAAAATCGTTGGAAAAGATGCTCGCACATATTGGGTGTGTAATGAAGTAAATTCTTTACAACAATGCATGTCCTATGACAAATCTAACGAAAGACTTTGCAAAAGTAATTGAACTCTAGAGCATTGCAGTATTCAAATGCAAAGTTCAAGAGAGCATTAACACTAGCTGCTTGTTTCCAAAAGAGGCTCGCGAAACACGAAACTTAATAAGCCTTTACACCTGCGTACAATCAAAACTTAGGTCACCAATGTACACCTGATGGAAGAAACCAAAAGTGAAAATATATTCTGTTGAGTAAAGCAAGTGAGACAACTGTACGTAAACACTGTTAGATTCTTGTCAGAAATTGCTTTTTTACGTTTTTATATACATGGAATGAAACCTCCGAAAATTGTCGTTTGTCGCCAGGCAACAATAGCACTGAATGCAGTCATTTTAAAAAAACTAATTAAATTTACTTTAATGCAAAAAACGAGACGAAGCCAGTTCTCAGAAGCAAACCAGTGTTCAGGGATATTAGGGTTTTCAACCAAGTCTAACTATAACTTGATAAGGAACATCAGAAGAGCCTAATGGGAAATCTTCCAGTATCCGGGTGGACCTGCACTCCACTGTGTAATAAGAAGAAAGTGGCAAAATGTCAGTTGTCTCGGTTAGCCTTTACTGTTACTGCAGGTGGCGTGCACTGTGTTATCATTTCGAAGGTGGTCATTTAAATGTTTCACCCTCACCACCAGGTGCATAATAGTAATGATAAATTTGTTGTTGTTGTTAAATATAAAAACGATGTATTACTGAAGTTTTGAAAGAAACTTATCAACTTAAACAGTTAGTTAAAGTCCTAACGGGAGATATTATATATGCAAGGAACGAGGATATAAATTGACCAACCAAATGCCGACAAGTAATTAAAGTATTTAGTCGTGCGTAAAGGGCGCTAAGCCCCTCCTGCTGGTAATTAACGTTGTCACGTGAAAAATGGTTTATGATATATGAATATGTATGCATTTGTGTATTTCTGGCATTTTGAGCTCAAGACTCATTTTTCACAATTGCAGTTTCAGAATGCTGGAAATTTCTTTTCGAAACTTTAGATTTTCGTGCATTTTGGGGGCAGCATGACCTTTCCTAAATAATTCGTCAAAAACTATTTTATTGACGTTTTGAAAGGAAAACGTTTCGACCCAACCGTGGGCCATCATCAGATCAAAGAAATATTTAAACTCGATATCTTAAATAAAGTTAAGAAATTCAAGTTACAATAAAAGTCCAAATTCCAAAACAGTATAAAACTATACATGCAACAAATATGTTAAAAAGTTCACAAATATTTACATTAAAAATAAAAACGCCGACTAAAAACAGAAATACTTACAATAAAATTACAGACTCAGATTTCCTCTTTTTACCTTCTTCAACGATGGTATTAATTTGTCTACTGAAAATGTCTCTAATAGTAAATGATCAAAATCAGAGTCGACTTTTCTTAGTTCAGTGACCACATACTCCTGGAATCCTTGAACCACTAATTAAATAATTGTCTGCTGCCATGATTAGAAATAACACAAATATCTACCCAAAATTAATTACAGTCTTGAACAT
Organism: Heliopora coerulea; assembly: GCA_030142905.1. Lineage (NCBI taxonomy): Eukaryota > Metazoa > Cnidaria > Anthozoa > Scleralcyonacea > Helioporidae > Heliopora > Heliopora coerulea. The sequence goes on along the minus strand of JASJOG010000073.1, from coordinate 1,478,675 downwards.
ATTCCTATAAGATTGTACCAAGTCTCATAATTAGCAGTCTTTTTCCGTTAGAATTAGATCGTCGACATGGTACGGATTGGAAAATGTTTGGATTGTCCCGTATCCGGCCGAAGTATGCTAAAGATAGTAGAAATTGTAAGTGAACAACTAATATTTTATTTTGATAGCGAAGGGTTTTTTGTTTAAAATGTCTGAGATTTTTTGGAGAATTTTCATTGAAATGAAAATTCTCCTCAGAATAGATACAGGTATTGTATTTTTACATTACTTTTGTTCGGAATCCTTCAAATCTATTTGCCATTTGACATATGTGAACAAATATGCAAACCAATATCCACATTCTCTCAAAAGGCATTTTTCCCTCATGGAGTTTGAAGACTACTTATTAAAGTCATATAATGACTGTTAGTGATCGGGTCACGTAACGTAGTGACGTAAGTAGACCAGTTCTTGTGGGATGAGGCTTGATGGAGCCTTAGGAAACCTTGGGCGGACCAACGTCTACTACATCTTTGAGGAAATGCTTCTCAAGTCCTCAAATGCGTCATCCTGCTCACTTGCAGTAACGGATATGTCCAATTTTATAGAGATGTTTACATTACTCTACAATATGTGGTGGCCCAGTAATTTTTTTGAGAGAATTCTCCCCCTAATGCAACCCCGGTAGTTACACCACTTTGGTTGCGGTTAACATGCCAGATATTAAATCCCAAATATTCAAATGCCCCTGATTCTCTGTACCTTGACCAGGTACTTTTCAGTATAGCGTATGAAAAATTCAAATCAAGCACGATGAGTTAGTATCCGTGCTACACACGAGCATTTGTGACGCTGGTCAGAAAAGGTTAAGTTGTAGACGCAAATGGCTTACTTTTATCATATTGCTAGTCGTCATCTTACCACAAATACACTTCGACTGTATCAATGCTTTATCTTGATTTTAAGATTAATCTTTTGATTGCCACTGGAATGGTAGGAGCCTTCCTGGACAAGGTGCCCGAAGGATTCTTTGCAGTTGCGGGGAAAAAAGGATTTTTGCAGCTTTTTATGGCTGTTGTTGTGATTGGATGGATTCTAGTTTTGGTTCTGTTTTTTGTTTTCCTAATTGGACTTCATGAGAGATTTTCTTCGATCAAATGGTCGTTAGGTGTAAGTAGATACACGTTTCACACACGAATTTGTCGAGGTTGCTCGCTCATCAAAACTGAGAATGAAAAAGGAAGAAATTCAACTAATGGATTTGTTTTCCTTTGCTTTTTATCAAGGTGGCGATAGTATTTGCTGTCTGGGCAGTGCTTCTCTTGATCTCTTCAGTTCTTGTCGCCGATGCCTTAGCACATTATTATGAAAAAAAAATCACCGTCTCCTCGCGTGAAACATTCTTTAGCGGCAGCATATGTGACTGGCTCCATCAAAGAAAGGTCAATTTGCAGTGTAGAGTTCTTATTGGAGGAGCGGTTAGTCGTTCAGTCGTTCATTAACTTTATATTACATTATTTTGTGTCTAGTGTAACGTTCGATTAAGTTAACCATACAAATATAGGACATGTTACAATGTTGCCTTGAAGTGAATCTTGATATTTTGAAAGGGAAGTGCAATGAATTGAACACGTAAAAACACCCTAAACGTCAGTTTGCAGGGATGTGTTACATACTTTGTTTTTAAATGAAATCACTTAAGTGGCATCAAGTAGAATTTGAAATTTGAATGTATTCTTGATCATATTTAAATGAAAGTTATGCAGTTCAGGGCATAAAATTGGGCGAACACCAGTCCTCGCTGCTGGACCCCCCAGATACGCTTTTCATAGCGCGCTCTATTGGCAGCCTGAAATATGAGGATTCGCCCCCAACATGGATGTGCATATGATCGGATCCGATGCTCGAGTTTCTTAGTTCGATCCCATCCGAACTGAAAATTGCTTCCAAAAATCCGATTCCATTCGATCTGATTCGACCTAATCTAACCATTCTTTGTGTACCGGTGTAAAACATTACTTGACAAGAGGACGGTTTCGCGAATTGAAGTCTGGAAAGTTACAAATTGATTTCAATTTCTTTCTGTTCTCCAGATCTGTGGTTTCATTGCAATGGTACTTTTTGCCTTTGATGCCTTCATCCATTTCTTTGTGTACTTCAAACTAGCAGATGGATCCACAGCTACCGTTCCTGCAGTTCCTACTTAAAGACCACTCCCTTTCATTCGACCACCTCACATTACTGAAGGTGATGGTGATTAGGTTTCATACGACGTTTGTCTAGTATATCTTGTTTTATGTAGAAATCTATTACCAAGATAGACCATTTGTAAGGTCTTAATGTCTAGCGCAAAAAATAAGAGTATTGAGTGTAAACCTGTCTGTTTTGTAGTTAACAATGTCACTTAATTTTGGTCAATAATGTTTTAAAATTATTACCCTTGGGCGCTTGAATTTTGGATTAGCAGGTGGACAAGCATGACGACGTGTTTTGGGTGGGGGAAAGATCTGGACCTGCACAGTTAGCTCCATACACTGACTGTAATAGTTTAACAAATGGCTGGAGCCCATCAGCACAGGTGCATTTAGGGACGTATGCAATCCATCCTCGCATGGTAAGTTGCATTAGAAACTGAAGCTTCTTGATATTTGATTGATAGTCTTGGCAGGTTAATCTTCATGACTCATTCAGAATGGAAGACTTCTACTAAGCAAATAGAGAGTTGCTATTTCTTAATAGTAGAAACTTTCCCTTATGGGTGAGTCAGGAAGACTAACCTGGATCACTCCAAAGTTTAAAATAACTGGAGCTTGGATCCTTGTGGCTGCTAGGAGAAGAAGCAAAGAAAGAAAATTTCCTGGGAGATTAAGAAAACGTCTTTCTGCAGAATTAAATCAAGATCTCTTACAAGAAGGCTTCTCAAAAGTCTTTCGGTGAGTGGCCTGAGTAGACCAATCCGGAGATACGACTGAGCACGAGATATGATTCATATGAATCAGTAACAAGTAGCTAAAGAGTGATGGGGTTGCCTACCGGGCTCCAACAATTTGTTGTATGTGTGCCCCAATCATTTGTAGGAAGAAAGGTCTCATGTGGAGGGTTAGTTTGGGTGGAGAATTAACTTAAACGTAACGTTTTATGTGGAGGTATAAAATTTAAATCTCCCATTGTACGGTCACTTTTAATTCTTTTATGCTCAAGGGTCGACCCATGTCATAGACACACTTTGTTTCATTCAATTCACATCGCATTTTTTGGCAGCAGTTCCCTCACCCCCACCTTATACACCCTACTAAAAGCTGTCGCATAGTATATCATTCCCGCCCTCTATATGAGAGCCACGCTGCCACTGTGGCTAAGACCTAAGAACAAAATGTACGTTTACCGGTTCAGGGCCGTAGCGGAATAGAGTTTCTGGCAAGGACCACCAAACACCGTAACCAATAAAAAGGGCACTTGAATAGGTTAAAATAAGCCATAAATAGTCTGTGAAATATACAGAAAGAATCTATAAATATTCTGCCAGGGTCCCAAAATGTTCACCTCGTTCAGGTTCCGTAACATCAAGACTACAGGAATTCACTCCAGATAACTTTTATTTTAACGCGTCCAACCCGAATATATCTACATGTATATTTGTTTAAAGCACTCTCCAGTGCTATACACACGTTGATCTGAATTCTATACCTGTTGAATATATATTTTCAGATATTACGAAACGATGAGCTCTAATATATCTGTCAGTTAAGACCTACGTCACCAAACGTGCGTTTTGTTAATTTGGCAGACACCTTAGTTACAGCCTAACATATTCCCCCTTGAAATAAGTGTCGTCCCGTGACACTAACCTGGATTTTTCGGGATAGAGACTTAACTTTAAAGAAAGAAGTACCATATGGTACCTTTTAAGTTTGAAGTTCTAACCTCCTTATAAACTCCATTATACTTAAAGCTTCCCTAGTATCCTACTTATCAAGTTTACAATAATCCGTTGTTGCTCCGGTACCAGAATAATATGCTACAGTTTGTATCACAGAGGTAAAACATCTACTTGTTTTGTATGATTTCCATAAGATCGTAGAAGCACAAGTGCTAATAGAGACTTCAAGTAAACGACAAATTTCTTTATTGTATACATGTTTCGGCAAAACTCATGCCATCTTCAGTACAAATGGTAATAGGATATTTACAAGCGATATTTATGTGACCTGATAAATATTACAAGCGTATGACTCATCTAATATGAATTCTCACACATGTGTCAGAATTCATATTAGATGAGTCATACGCTTGTAATATTTATCAGGTCACATAAATATCGCTTGTAAATATCCTATTACCATTTGTACTGAAGATGGCATGAGTTTTGCCGAAACATGTATACAATAAAGAATTTTGTATGATTGCTTCAAGATACTTTATATCTTAAATTATTCTGGATGCCAACCGTACAGCAAGTTCTGTTGAATTATTCAACATATTAAATTGAGTACAGTTCTATATCAAAGCGCAAATAAATCGTTGTACATTAGTCTATAGACGATTACATGGTTTTACACCTAATTATATAAATGATCGTCTTATAAGAAACTGTGATATTCATAATGGAAATACTATGTTTTCCAAATTTAGTTTAAGCTGCCCTCGATATAAAAGAGCTACCGAAGTTAGTCGAACTTTTACTGTTAACTCCACCTAGGCTTGGAATAATATTCCAGCAGATTTATAGAAATAAAGTTGTGCCAACAGTTTTAAAATAAACCTTTTTAGCTCTTATTTAATAAAGCAAAAACAGATACTAACATTTTCAACTCTTTAACTATTTATTACAATTGGTATCTACCATTCTTAATTCTATAGTTATTTAATTTGTGATTATGGTAATGTAATTATTAGTCTAGTATGTATTTATAGCATATCTTTGTAATTTTTAATAAATGGAGGGCCACAAGTTTATCATTCTTATTAATGTCAAGTGTTACCCTCTAGAAATAGTCTCTCATCTCATCTCAATAATTATAATGTCCAAGTTTTGGAGCATACTTTTCTTTTTTTGCACTTTTTTTTTATTTCTCCATGGTAAACTAGGGAAAGTTAATTTAGTAAATAAAATTGGAAGTTCCAGTTGTCATGGTAAGGCATGGCTGACTGTCTATGATGGTCATTGGTAAATAGGAAAGGTGTATCAAAGGGTATTCCTAACACGGGTGGTGGGGTGAATAAAATGAAGAGGTATATCACGTGTACGCATCAGTTGAGATTGCTACCATACAGTTGTGGAGCCATTACCGACACTTGCAACGTACTTTCTGGTCCTAAATGGCCTGTTCCCGTTTTACGTTAAATGGTCAGGTAGTTGCGTTGTTCTCCTTGTTTTTAGGTTGTTCCACCAATAAAGGCACTTTTGGTGAGCCGATCGGCCGACTCGTGCCATCTTGCTCAGCGTATTCGTGATTGTCTTCGGGAGCTGGTTGTTGTCCACAACATTCTCTGGCACATCCTCGGCCTCTTGTGCAACTTTCTCGGGCTATGGTCCAGTCTCGTTATCTGGTACCAATTCCGGATTGGAGTTTATGTTTCCGGGGGCAACATTCTTTACACGATCGGGAATCTTCTCATTATCTGTAGACGTTTCGTAACCTTTGGCTACTGCTGGAACTGTAGATCTATGTCGTCGTTTGTTACGTGGTCGTTGTGGTGGACGTTCATTGGCCTGTTAATCTTCAGCTGGCAACAAGTCAGAAGGGAGTAGTAGGTTCTTGTGCGAAACTCTTTTTCTTCCCTGCGATTTCAGGCCTGAGTTCATAAACTGCACTTTCCGGAACCTTCCGTTGGGCAACGACGTGATTGTTATTTTCTCAGAACGATCTGAGCTCTACCTGGACCACGTTTACTCAGATTTCGCACCCGTACTCGATCGCCGGGCTGTCTAGTTGAGCTGCACATCCAACGATCGCAGTACTTCTTGACTTTAACGTCTCTCTCATTCATCTTCCGTCCTGTGAGTCGTTACGCCTATTGCATGGCATTTCTCAGCTGTGAAACGTACTGTGCGTAGTCCTTCTTGGTTGTTGGTATGCTGGCATGGAAAATAAAGTCGATTGGTAGCCGGAGGTGTCGTCCCAAAAGGACGAAGGATGGTGAATGCCTAGTTCAATCGTTCCGTGTACAGTTGTACGCGTGTACAATCTTGTTCAGGTAATCTTTCCAACAAGACTTCTCGTTGTCAGATAGTGTTAGGAGCATATCCAGCAGAGTTCTATCAAATCGTTCCTGCTGCCCCGTCACCATGTGGGTAGTAGGGTGTAGTGCAGGAATGCTGTACAACAGAAAGTTGTTCGAGCCTCAAGAAGAGTTAATTCTCGAATCCTCGACTTTGATAGTGATTGATTTGGTCGGAAAACCCGAAACGAACTACGAAATCGTTGTACGGCTTGTCTTCCACGGCCTTTTCAGATTTGTTTCGAGTAGGGTAGGCCTGTGCATATCCTGTAAAGCGGTCATTGATCACTAGAATATACTCAAACCCGCCACTTGACCTTTCCAAGTGAAGGAAATTGATTGATACTAATTCGAATTGCAAAGACGTAATAATCGGTTGAGGTAAAGCTCTGGTCTTCAGTCTTGGACGTTTCCGTTTAACAAACCAACAGAGGTGCTTGACGTAAAGTTCCACATCACGTTAAATTCTTGGTCGATAAAATTGCTCTCTCGCGAGATGTATGACTCTCTCAGACCTAAAATGACCTATGTTGTCGTGAAGTTCTTTCAATACCATCTGGTGATACTTCCTGGGGAGAACTATTTCATTTTATGCGCCACTTTTCCTTCGTAGCACTTCATCTGCGTCGATTGACAGTTTCTTCTATTCGTGGAGAAGCAATCGTTTGTCAGGTGAATCGCCGGTTTGCTGGCTTGCTGTCGGCCGTTTGTCAGCTTTGATAAACGAGTACACTTTTCCAATGACACTATCTTTAATTAGTCGATTTGAGTGTTCGTCTGTTGCTCACCAAGGGTCTTCATACGTCAACACTAAGGATACTGGAATCGATTGTCAACAAAGATACCTAGTTCACACATCCCTCTGATTAAAGTTGTATGGTTTGGATGATCATCCGTAACTCGTTTTGAGTGGTCTCCCCAGTACATGATTTCATGTAGTCATCCATGCTCTTCGGTCTTCGATAGATTGTGTTGGCATCGGTGTTTGCTATTTCTGGTCGATACCGGGTGGTAAGAAAAAACCTAACTCACCTACCTACCAATGTCCAGTTGTGTTGAATTTAGTGGGTTGACAAGACATATATCAATGAATTGTTGTCTGTAAACACAACAAAACTTGGTGCGTAGTACAGGTAGTCCCTGAACTGTTCACAAATAGCCTATTCCAGAGCGAAAAATTCCAATCAGAATGAAGATCGTAGTTCTTTTTAGCAGCTGTTAATGTAAAGAACCATAAGTGATGATAAGTAAGACATCCTTTAGCGGTTGGTAGAGTACAACGCCCAGTCCGCTTTCAGATGCGTCTGTATGCAGGACATAAGAACTATTACGCTCTGGTAAGTATACGAGACATTCGATAAGTATGTCTAAAGCTTTTTGGTGGGTGGACGTCCAGGTGATTGGCTGACTTGGATGTGGCTGACCTCCATGTTTTCCCTTGGCACTGGCTTTTGTTTTGTTGTTGTCTATGGTTTTGAAAAGGTCGTGAATTAGCTTAGCGATTCTTGAAATGTTATACCGTCGATAATACTTCAAAAATCCCATTAAAATCCAAAATCGTTTATTGTTTTGGGAGGAGTTTTAATTACAAAGGCGTAGACGTCCGAGTATTAAATACAACTAGAAAATACACAAGAAGGGCAGAAATTTAATAATTTAGTACGCATATAGTTCAAAAATAACGATTAATTACTACGAATGGCTACCGATCGATTTGTCCTCCACCCTTATCATATATATTACAGTTTTCTGCGTGCCCTTATAGTGGGTAAAGGAGGAACGTCAATTTTACGAAAATACCCATATAATAAGCAGCTTTAATCCGGTTTTCAGAGACTTTGGAATTTATATCGGGATTTACTAGACTTTGGGATCCAAAATAGAGGGGTGTATTATTGGGGGAGTCTTACGAACTGTAGAAATCCAACAACGGAGAAAAAGGTGTAAATACCATAAAGTAAAACCATATGGCATTTTCAATAATAGGTAAGTTCAATAGTCGGGAGTTATTATTTAGTTTTTAGCGTCTCCCTCTTTACTAGTTTTATCCTGATGTTTGTTTTTGTGATCGCAGAGGGGCTTAGCGGTAGTAATTCCACCTGATAGAATTCCCACAAATAGAATAAGTGGGCTAATTTTTTCGACTAATTGATAAACGTCTCTTTTTAACAGTTCATCTTTCCCGAACTCATTGGTTAATTCCTCAGGCGACTCAATAGCGTCGAGACCTCCTAGTGTGTTAGCGAAAATACTGATTAGAATATCAGTGATGAATTCGTTGGCTCTTTGCATTCTTTTGCGTTCGTATTCAGTGTATAATTTACTGATAACCTTATGACTAGCCTTTTTTATGAAAGCGACCAATTTATCCAAATTTACATCTTCTGGTAATTTCAGAATTTCATCTCAATTTTTTTCGAAATGAGTGTTATCGTTTTGCGGCTCAACATTTTCAGGTTTATCTTTTCCAGGTTTTTCATTAGAATTATTGTCACTGAATATATTGTTGATTTCATCATTTAAGGAATTTTCTGCGGCTGATATTTCTACAATAACATCATTAATATTTTGAGGTTTTGTATTTTTGCGTCTTGGCATTCGATATATATTAACACATTTTATTTTTGCGGAATAGTTATTTTACAATCGTATGGGTATCTTAGGTTGATTTCCGAAGTTGAGTATTTGGTAATTTTTAGTTTGTCTTTAGTGAGTTTTCTTCTTTACTAACATCTAAATATTCGTCAAAAATTGCTCTTATTGTATTTTTGTTTGGAGTGTGATATATAACTAACTTAGAAGTATTTTCTCTGTAAGCCCTAGCTATACTTGTTAGTTGCTGGGTGATGACTATGGTTGATAGTCCATAATGTCTTGCTGAAAAATCCAATTTAACCAATTCACTGGTTCTATTTTAGATATCCTGGCTACTTGCACAATCATCTAATATAATTAAACTATTAGTACCTTTATAAATCTCTTGAACAGTATGTAATATTTTATCAACTTTGTCTTATTCACACTCTATCGCAAATAAATTAGAGTCATTAATATATTTCCATTATTGGTATGTTTCGTTCCATGAAAATGTTGGGCAAATTATAATAATATAGTGAAAATGTTGTTTGTGTTGTTTTTCAAGCGTATTTAACAAATAAAAAGTTTTACCACTGTTGGTCATCCCACAAATTATCATATTGAAAGGTGTTTCCATTTATATAATAGCTTATATCTAGTATTAAATACTCTATAGGTCGTTATTAACGAAGTTAATCAAACCATCACTGACAACAAAGATGTTACAGTTAATGCTTCCAGTGGGTGAAGTTATTTTGATTTCCAGTAGGATACCATTTTGTGTGTTTACAATCTTTTTACCGTTACCAGTGCTATTCGTTTCCTCATTAGATCTGAGATCAACAACCAAGGTGAATTTGTTATTGTAGAACTTTTCAATCGTCATAAATTGGTCTTTTCAGTGTTGTGGACCGAATAATCGTTTAGTCTCGTCGTAGAAACGTGATTTGGGGATACCTTGTCAGTATACAACATTTGGGACACCTTCGATTGTTAGTTTAACTTCAGTGACATTTGGATAAACGATTTCTTTACCATCAGTTCTTGTTCGTTAGGTAAATTGTAGAGCAACTGCTTTCATTGATTTTCTTGGTGCGTTAATGTTTTCATTCATTATAGTACTACTTGCAGCCCATGCAACTGATTTCATTAGTGTTACGTGTTCATATGATCAGCTTCTGCCGCTACTATAAAGGGATGATATTTTACTTGATAAGTGCTGGTTGTCGATGGTTTCATTTTGCAATTCAAGATTCGATAAAGAATAATTTCCATGTGTCTCACCAGATTGTGCGACCATAATTTCGCTTGCTCGAGGTAATCTGAGTATGTATCTAAAATTGTTATTCATTACAAAAGGAGCATACAACCCATGATCACTAATTATTATATTCAGACAAATTTTTTTGTTTTTTTGGAGTAGATACTGATGATAAGACCATCTGATACTTTTTGAGCGTTTCCAGAAGAGGCTCCTTCATCATCTCCTGATATTAGCATTCTCAGATTTTTTTTGGCTATACCATACTCCACCATATCATTCCTTTCAAATACTGTCTTGTATAAATCCTTGTACACACCATACATACTCTCTCCACTACAGTCGTACACAGTTTCACCAGAGAAACGGATTTGCAACCTTTTTGAAGCAGTTTTGATAAGTTGTTTAGAAAATGACTTTTAGTACCAGTAACATTGAAATCAAATAACAAATGCAACGAACCAGGGACTAAACAACTGGACTCTTTAAGTTTTGGTTTTTCAATATAGAGTTCTTCCCCTGGATTTGCACTATTGGGGTTCATTGTTACACGGTGTCAGGTTTGGTCACCTTTCATGGTTGCCATTCGGCTTCTTCCAAATCCAGCGCTCAATTCCAATTCAATTTTATTAATTTTGTATATATTAATGTATATTTTATTTTCTTGTTCTCTCTTTATATTGGCCGTAGATAAACCAGGCAAAGGCTAAAGCCAGTACCCATAGGTTTTTCCCCAACCATGCCAACCCCTTAGCACCCCATGAGAGAACTTGACTGATGATGTTTAGTAATGGTGCTAGTAATGGTCCAAGTTTCTTACCAAGATTATATACCGGTATCACTTTAGCTAACTTTCCAGTAGCTTGAGTGCCTTTAACAATAGCTTTTCTAGCGCTTACAACGATTGTGGTTATAATGCCAGCGATTGATATAGCTATTGCTAATATCCCAACTAGGTTATCTTTAAACCATTTTTAGAAACGTTGCAATCTTGATATAAGTTCTTCTTGCTGCTCTCTTACTTCTTCTAATTGTATCTGTTCAAGGATTCTATCTCTGGCCTGTCTAAGAGCAATTACTCTTTCCTCTAATTCTATGTATTCCTCAGGGTTATCAGTGTTGTCTCTTTCTTGCAACGTCCTGTCTAAAGTGTTTTGAAAGTGGTCTGCTTGGGCTTTAAGAAATACCGGTCTAGTTGGCCTATCAATGCTTTTTGGAGGATTTAACGCGCCTTCCAATTCTCGGTTCTCTTCTGCTGTTAGCCCATTAATCGATGTGTACTCTACAGTTGTGTCAACCATTGGCATATTTCTAACAGTTTCATCTCTATCTTTCTGTTCGGTTTGAATTTCATCTATCAATTGATTAAACTGTGTGACCGCTTCCTGTGCTGAATTTGTATTGTTGTACTGTAATACACCGTTAGAATCTCTTTTGAGTACTGTTTGTGGAGAGCCTCTCTCATCTCTGCTGTTTATTGGTTTGTATCTTATGTTGTTAATATTTGTTTTGTCAACGTGGAGTAGTAATTCAATTACCTTATCATATGTATCAAACCTAAAACTTTCACTGTGGTTTCTTCTTATAAAGTCTTCAATAACAAAATTTATTTCATTTTCAGGTCTTTGTATTGTATTTACGAATTCTACTTCAAGGATTGTAACACTAGTCTTATTGATTTTTATTGTAACAGTTCCATTTTTATTACTATTAAACGTTGCCTCGGTGGTCCTGTTCTCTTGAATATGCTCAATATAACTCATCCTCTTTTTGACATAATCTTATCTAACATTATCACTATCCCCACCCAAAAAGTTGAAACGCTCCTGTCTTAGACTATGATATTCATTATGTAAATGCTCATCATTCATCTTATCGTAATCAGGGTATTTTTCACCCAGTTCTTCCGCTTCAAAATCATCGAATCCTCCTTCAGCCATGATTTATATATATTACTTTATATTTTGTATATCACTCTCAGGGATCCAACTACTATGTTTACTATCATAACCTAACCATTTAACAAGAACTATCTTTTTACCTTTTACTTTTTTTTCTTTTTAGTACATTTTTAACTTTATAGACATCGTCCTTTTTATCAACACTTGATAACTCCTCTCCATAGAATTTTCCAATAATTGGTTCACATTCTATATCCTTTATTTCATAAACAGTCGGGTCGCCACGAATAACATTACTTATTTTGAACAATTCTTCAGTAAAGTTAGCATCGTAACCTTTAGTGAAAATGCTCTTAGACTTGGATATCCTAACTGCATCGCCAATTTTAAACTTTGCTAATGGTAGGTCTTCATATAAATGACCATATAGTGTTGTCCATACTTCATTTTCATTATTTTTATTCACATCTTTTGGATTCATTAAAATAGTACGATGTTTGGTATTTTTGTAATTATACACCAGTTGATCCAATATGTCAATCCATTTATAAGTTCCTTTACTATAGAAGTATTTTCACATAGCAGTTTTAAGAGTTCTGTTAAATCATTCTACAACAGCATCCTTTTTATTACTATTACTAGAGGAATATTTAATACCATGATTCTCTAACAACGATTTTACACCAATATTGTAAAACTCCTTTCCATCATCAAATTGAGCTAATTTAGGATAATCACCGAATCTCTCTTCAAATTGCCTCAATAGTTCTGTGACTGCTTTTGTCATATTATTAGTATTTTTTCTGTAAACAGGAGTAGTATATGCATACCTGCTAAGAATTTCAATAGCTGTTAATATCCAGTAATAACCTTTACTTTTGTTTTTACATGAACCCATGTCAACGAGATCCATTTGTATCTGCTCACCAAGATAGTTAACTTTAGTTTGTCTAAACAAATGTTTACTAACAATTGGTTTATATCTAGTGTATGTGTCTTGTGATCTTAACCAATTTTTTACCTATTTTCTACAGACATTTTAACCATCTTCTAATATTTTCTTATATAATCTTTCTAGTAGTCTGTAAAGTGCCGATTCTAGCACATTCCTATGTGATGACGTCACATTTTGGGATTTGGTTAAATTTTCCACATTTTCAAAATCGACAAAAATAGTCGCATTTTCGGATTTGACAAAATTCATCGCATTTTCAAAACCGCGTTGCGGTAGACGATGACGTCACATTTTGGGATTTGACAAAATTTTCCACATTTTCAAAATCAACAAAAATCGTCACATTTTCGAAATAGGTGAAATTTTTCACATTCTCAAATTCGAATGACCATATGCTAATGTATCTATTTTATTTTCAAGTATTATTCTTTTATCATCTTTTGCTGACAATGCAATTTTTTCAACACTTTCAGTATACAAGTCATGATTTCGATGTCTTATTAAATTCATTTTTCTAATTTGTTCTTCTTCAGTAAATAAACAATCTTTATAATTTTTGAATGATATATTTTTTTCAATAACATTTTTCTTAACACCTTTACATTTTTTCGTTGTCTTTTCATTTCCAAACATTTTATAAGAATATAATTTTGCTCCCAACCCCACAAATTCTTCTATTTGTTTTCCACCACACTCATCTTTCATCATTCCAATTACTTTTTTGTTTAACCCGGTTTTAATTCCACTTTCGTGTTCTTTTGGGTAATTAGTTGTGTCAAACATTTTTTCAATATCTGGGGATATATCTTTATAGAAATCTTCGGTTTTAATTTCATACATTAAACTGTCAGTATCTGTAAATAACAATCTCGCATTTTTACCATACTTTTGTTTATCGTAACAAAAGGATCAGAGCCCAGCTCAGAATTCTTAGGTGTATCGCCATAGTGAAATAGGCAAGTCAAAAAGTTTTAAAACATATTTACTGACGTTTCGTTGCCTCGTGCAACATCTTCAGAGTGTAGGTTTACAGGGATGAGAAGAAAAAAACTATATATATGAATCTATAATTACATATTAGAATAATTAGACGGCTAACCAATAGAAAACTGGGAGACGTGACAGGAAGTGACATGCATACGGAAGAGGAAAGCATTAGAATAGAGAAAGAGGTGTGGAAGAGATATTTTCGTTGAGAGACGGTTTGTATTTGGAAATAAGTAAACTCTCACGAATGAGGAGTTCAAGTCTTCCTCTAACTTTGAACTCCTCATTCGTGAGAGTTTACTTATTTCCAAATACAAACCGTCTCTCAACGAAAATATCTCTTCCACACCTCTTTCTCCATTCTAATGCTTTCCTCTTCCGTATGCATGTCACCTCCTGTCACGTCTCCCAGTTTTCTATTGGTTAGCCGTCTAATTATTCTAATATGTAATTATAGATTCATATATATAGTTTTTTTCTTCTCATCCCTGTAAACCTACACTCTGAAGATGTTGCACGAGGCAACGAAACGTCAGTAAATATGTTTTAAAACTTTTTGACTTGCCTATTTCACTATGGCGATACACCTAAGAATTCTGAGCTGGGCTCTGATCTTTTTGTTACGATTACGCTTTCCGCCCGGAAAATCAATAGCCAAGATTATACTTTTGTTTAATATAATTATAATGAAAATCATACATTAAAGTCTTTGATAAATCTAATATAGTCATTCCTAAATATATTGGTTTATCTGGTTTAATTTTATTCTTATGCATATGAACCGCAATTAGATTTTCAGAAAATATTGTTCTTTTGTTAAAATTACTTTTTGAAAATAATTTTAATGCTTTTTCTTCTCTATTAACTAATTGTATATCAACTCTGTTTCTTACATTTTCCATAGTTTTTCCAAATACAGAATTATTCATAAGTTTGAAAAAGTCTTTTTCAAAATCATTTTTTGCGTTTGTCCTCAACTGTGTATTTAAATCAATATATTGTTTCATGAAATCTTCTTCACAAAATTTAACACCCTTATGAATTCGTTTAATTTTTAATCCCAACTTTTCATATAACTTTAAGTTTTCGCAATGTAAAACATATTTTTCTTTATTATTCAAATTTGGAATTAATTTTTCAACATTTCCCGTTTTTAATCTTTCTGGTGCTAACGGATATTCATTATGAAGATCATGTAAATCTTTGGGATATTCCAAGTCAACTTCTAATATACAAGAAATGGTTTTCCAATTTTGTAATTCTTTATCATTCATCCATTTAAAATCTCTCACGGGTAATTTTTTACTCATTGCCCAACCATAAAGATTATTTGCGTCAAGATAGGGTAAAAATATATTGTCTTTGTTTTTCTTATGCTTGTTTATGATTATATGTTTCTTTTTCAAAAGTTTTTTGTTTTTATTTCTTTTTAGAGCTGGTATTATAAATTTTGTTATTTTTCTTTTCATATATTAATTATTTGCTTTTGCATATCTTTTTGTAATCATAGACACTCCTCCTCTAATTCCATTTTCTATCATAAGATACATTTGAGGATCAGATAATAATTCCAATTCAATTGTAGTCATTTTTAACATTGCATCCCATGCAAGTCCGGGTGAAGTATAATACCAAGCAGGATCTAATTTATAATTTTCTTTGCAAACTTTTCTAAAATTTTCAAAAACATTAGCTAAAAGCAACACATCGGTTTTCATATATAAATCATGATATTTTTTCATATTTTTAATATTAAATTTTTTCCAAACATTTTGTGCATGTTTATAATCTTCTTCACTTATATTTTCATCATTTAATTTTGAATAAAATTCTTTAATATCAGGTAGTTTTTCTTCTTTTAATTTTTCAATATTATCAAACCAATCATATGGAAACACACCTTTTCTAGTTAGTAATTCTCCTTTTTCCTCATCACCACAAAATATTTTCATTATATTCAATTCATTTTTATCTAAATTTTTAACTAAACTTGCTAAACTACTTTGCATAAATTTAAAACTATCAATAAATCTAATTTGCCTTTTTACATTAATAATTTCTTTGATCTTATACCCTTTTTCACATTTCTCACATTCAATAATATTTTCTTTGCATTTACTTTGAAGTTATTTTTCTGTTATTATTTTTTTGGATTCAAATTTATCAACAATAATATCTTTTGTAAATGAAATATATTTTTCCTCGGTGTTGGGTATACAATTAATTTCACCCTCTGAAACACCAAGATTTTTAATAAACAAATGACTATCATAATTTTGTAAATTATGAAATATAACTGGGATAAATTTTGGATTTTTCATTTTTGAATTACAGCTAATACAAGCAGCTCCTTTATATTTTCCAGTATAATGACAATGACCTTTAACTTTATCGTTTTTCACGCTGTTCACGTTTTTAGCTGTGACTGAGTCTGTGACTGCGTCTGTGACTGCGTCTGTGTCCGTGTTTGCGTCAAAATATTTTTTAAATTCTTCTGCGCTAATTTCGTCATTCATAAATAATTCATCCATCTTTTCAAATTCTTCAAACCCTTCGGGTTCTCTGCCAGTTTTTCATTTGGGGTTGAGACCAAATTTACACCCACAAGCATAACAATTCTTAGCTTTTCAAAATCTATTTTATCCTCTTTTCTTAATATTATATTTTTTGGGAATTTAAATTGCTCATGTATTTATTTTAATATCATTTTCTAAACTTTTTACAAATTTTAAAGACACAGAATCATTTTGATTCCCAGAATCATTTTGATTCCCAGAATCATTTTGATACCCAGAATCACTTTGATTCCCAGAATCACTTTGATTCCCAGAATCACTTTGATTCCCAGAATCACTTTGATTCTCAAGGGTATTGTCTTTGGTGTCGCCTATTGAATATTTTACTAATTTTGGTCTAAATAAATTATCATCAAAACATTTTATAAAATAACAATATCCTGATGGTTCATGTTTTTGAAATTGTTTTGTATTATCTCCAATATTTTTATCCGCACATTTTAAATTGCATTCAAAATCTGCATATATTACAAATGGAATATCATGCATTCTTTCATAATTTTTAAACTTTAATTGTTCTCCTTTATTTGGGTAAACAGTTCTTCCGCATTCATATTTTGAGCAATATTCTAAATGATTTTTAAGAGTTTCTTCAGTTCTAAAATGTTGTAAAAAATAATTACAAACAAGTATTTTTTTTTGGTTTTTACTAGATTGACTTGAAAACAATCTACTCATATTTTTAATTAAACAATAATGTCGATCTCCATTTCATTAGTTATTAACAATAAGTTAACGTGAGAATCTGATAGATTTACATCAATTTTTTCCAAACCTAATTTACTTACTCTCAAAGGAAAAATTTCATGATTTTTTTGCCCAAATCTTTTTTCTTCATTATATCCGAATAAATTAATTGCAATGTTATTATTTTTTTCAAATTTATCAATATCAGAAAATCCACATGGAAAATTAATATCTTTCACATTAAAACTTTCAGGTTTCTTTTTTAAAATTTTTGTAATTCTTCCAGGATTTTTAATTGGTGTAGTTTTCAAAAGTTCACTTATTGCGGTACACCACAATAAACATTTTTGGTCCTCATTTTCTGGATTAATAATTGCTTTTTTATTTTTTAAAAACTCTGGAGTAGGAATATAAGATGATGCAAGTAATCGTTTAATTTCATTAATATTAAGAATTATTTTCAAACCTTTGTGAAATTTCCATAAACTTGAATTTTTTAAAAATTCTTCAAAACTCAAAATAATTTTTTTTATTATTTTTTCATATATTTCATTAAAATTACTTCCATCAAAAATTTCTTCATAATAACTATGAAAATGAGCATTATCTGTAGTTTCTTCTCCTGTTGCTGGATTTGTTTTTTTCATCAAACACACAAGAGTTACTTGTTGTTTTGTGCTTGGATATTTTTTAAATTTTTTAATTACCAAAGGTTTTATTTTTTCCAATAGGGTCAAAGGATCATATAAAGATAATTCTACTTCTTTCAGGTCCATTTCATATCTTGTTACTTTCAAAGCTTCTTTATCCAATTTAAATTTTAACTTAGCTGGAGTGTGAAATTTACCTTGTATTTTGTTAAATATATCTAAAACATTATCTTTCAGATAATTATACCAATTTGTTATTTTTTCTTTGTTATTTCTCAAGGGATTGTATTTATCAAATAAATTAAGTACTTTTTCTTTAGTCTTGTTAAATAAATCATTTACTTTTTCTTTTGAGTTTTCAACCAAATTATTAATTTTTGGATAATATTTTTTTGGTTCTAATAAAGGAGTATTAATATTTGGAACATCTTCGTCCAATAGACTTCTCGTTGTTTTCATTATTTATTTATATATATATATTTTTTTTTAAAGTCAAAAAATGATAAAAAACCAATTTTTTTCATGATTGGTCACGTGACTAGATTGAAAAAAAATTATGAATGATTACTCGATCTTAGTAAAAACAAAAATATTAATTAACGAGGGTTTTTTTGGTGCTGTTTTCAAAATAATTTTATAAGGTATATAAATTTTTTCACAACTTCCATAATCAATTACAAAATCATCAAAAATACAAAATTTTTCATCATAATTTATTGTAAATTTATGATGTGGTAATAATTCTACTTCGCCAGTGATTTTAAGAATTTCTTTGATGAAAATATAATACATTTTACTTTTTGTGAATTTATAATTCTCTGGTTTAATTATTTCAATAATTGTACTCATTGATTTTTTATTATATAATAACTTTCCTTTAAACAAAAAAAATTTAAAAAATTGATTTTTTAATTATCATAAAAAACCAAAAATGATTGATTATATTTTTCCAAATCTTTTTTCTTGTTAATTCTATATTTTACACTTTCTACATTCATATTAAAATTTTTTGCAGCAGAATTAAGACTTTTAAAATTTAAGATTTCACCCGTTACCCTGTTTATAACTATTACTGGGATTGGTTTTTTCATTTTTTCTCTACAATATTTTTCATACTTTTCATTAGGTTTGCTAATTTCCAATCTCAGCATTTCTTCAAGTTGATTTTTTGTGTATCTTTTATAATATTTTATTTTTCTTTCTCTTGCAATATTCCACAATTGTTTAAATGTTTTTTGTTGGTCATTCGTTTCACAATTCATTTATTCATATAATTTTTTTATTTAAAAAAAAATTTGTTTTTTTAAATAAATTTATAAGCTACATAACCTCTTGAAAGCCCAACCAGAAAAAAAGCAACATTTTGATATTCTTTCATTTCATCTGAAGGTTTATAATATTCTTCTAATTTTGGTTCATTTTCTGCTGTATTATTGTATTCATTTTGTAAATTTTAAAACGATTATTAATTGTTGCAAGATTTTTCAAAGACATGTTTGTTCTATTTATATCAGCATTTGCATCAGATAATTGCTGTCTTAACCTTTCAATTTCTTCTTTTTTTTTCACTTGCTCTTCATACCATTTTTCTTTTGCTTCACTCAGTTTTTCCATTGCTTCATTATGCCTTTTTATCTCTTTTTCATATCCAGAATGATTTAATTTTGAAAATAAAAATCCAGCACCTGCAAAAGCAACTGCATTAAATAATCCACCAACTACTGTTTCCATTTATTTTTCTTTATTTTTTTATTTTCTAAGATTTGAAAGGGTCCGTAGGAATCCACTTTTTGTCTTGAGCATATTTAATTCCAAGTGTTGATAATCCTACAGCTGCTGCAAGTTTTAAAGTAGGTACTAAACTAGCCGGAGTTGACAAACCATCACTAAATATTCTTCTTGTTATCATTCCAATTCCCACAGCACCCAATGTAATTATTGTAGAATCATATAATTCATTCATAGCTTCTTTTCTATTCATTTCAGTCATTTATTTATATACATAAAAAATTTTTTTTATTAAAAACCTGTAAGGTCCTTACAGGTTTTCAATAGAGCACCTTGAGGGTCCACCCTGTAATTGCACACTTTTATTTATTTCATAGTCATTCCTATTTTTTACATTATTTGTGAACTTGTTGTTGGACCTGTGGTCGATCACTTCGCTGTCTTTTTCTTCTCTTTGTTCGCTTTCCCTTTTGTCTTTTTTATATACAAAGTATAATCCACCCAGTGCAGCAACAACCCCTACACCTCCAATCAAATACCGCAAAGCGGAAGGTCCAAAATCAATGTAATTATTTATTTCTTAATTTTCTACTTTGCTTCGTTGTCTAGCATTTTCTACTTCACTTCGTTGTCTTGCTTTTCTTTCTTTTGCTTCTCTTGAAATTTTCGCCAATCTTTTTCCCAATTCTACTTTTCTTGGATCTTTTACTTTAGCAGCTTTGCTGCTTTCAGATTTTTCAACTGCTGTTACTTTATTTTCTTCACTCATTTATTTATAATTTTATTTTTTTATTTAGAATTTATTCAAACAGCGAAGCTGAGCGCAAGCGTTATTTACAAGTTATTTATAAATAAAATTAAATAAAAGTCAAGTAAATTTTAAATAACCACAAATGTTATTTAAAATTTATTCAAATTTCTTTAAAATTTATTCAAAGTTATTTAAAATTTATTCAAACAGCGATGCTGAGCACAAGCGTTATTTACAAGTTATTTATGAATAAAATTAAATAAAAGTCAAGTAAATTTTAAATAACGTTTGTGGTTATTCAAAATTTATTCAAACAGTGAAGCTGAGCACAAGCGTTATTCAAAATGTATTTAAAATTTATTTAGCTATATATTTTAATATTTCATCTTCATCAAAATCAACACCATATTTTTTACAAAGAAGATAATGATTTAAAACAATTTCTGGATATTTCATTTTTCTTGTTGAAACATATACATATAATGTTTCTATATTTTTCCGTGGTCTTTATTTTTTGATCCAAGATAAATTTTCATATTTGGAGTGTGATACTTTCTAGCATTTGTATAGAAAGAAACAATTTCTTTTCCATTCACATAAAGTTTTCCTTTTTTATCACCACTGACGTTATCTTGATCCCAATAAACAGAAAGACATATTAATTTGTTTATTTGAATTGCATTTGCTTTCAATTGCCATCTGCTATTTGAAATTGCATACGTGGATGAATTTGTGATATATAATAATGAATCACGATAAGAAATACCAAAATTAAAAGGAGTTGGTTGACTTGCTGTTTCATTACCTATGATTTTAAACAACGATACCTCATTGTTAGACGAATTTAATGATTTTAAACCATATACAAAATAAAAATTCAAGTATTGATAGCTTAAAATATTTTCTTCACAAGCTAAATGTAAATTGTTACTGTTTGATCCAAGATATTGAACACAATAAAAATTATTATTAATTGTGGATTTTTTGAAAAATGGTTGTTTGTTTGTATCATCTTGTTTAAAATTCCAATCTTTTTTTCTTGAAAATTTCAAAAGTTTTTCAACCTTTTTATTGCTTCCAGTATATTCTATATAATTATCATCATCTTTCACATCAAAAATTCCTTCATCATCCATTTGTAAATTATAAATATTTGCAACAGTATTTGGAATTGACCAATTTGTAACATATTTTCTATTTACAGAATGTTGATTAGAAGAAGGAGAATATTTTGCTGCATGAATAATATGATGATTTCCCATATCCAAATCTCCAGTCATTGTTCCACCTGTTTTTAGTAGTCTGTAAAGTGCCGATTCTGTCACATTTTGAGATTTGGTTAAATTTTCCTCATTTTCAAAATCGACAAAAATCACCGCATTTTCAAAATCGACAAAATTTCACCAAATTCCAAAATAGGTGTGACGTCGCGCATTCTGAAATTAGGTCAAATTATTCATATTCTGAAATTCGTTCAAATTATTCACATTCTTAAATTCGTTCAAATTATTCACATTCTCAAATTCGTTCAAATTATTCGCATTCTCAAATTCAACCAAATTATTCACATTCTCAAATTTGGTTAAAATCGAGACACCGGCCCGGTTTTCAAATTCGATCAAAACTTTAACATCGACCAGAACAAAAATCACCGCATTTTCAAAATCGACAAAATTTCACCAAATTCCAAAATAGGTGTGACGTCGCGCATTCTGAAATTAGGTCAAATTATTCATATTCTGAAATTCGTTCAAATTATTCACATTCTTAAATTCGTTCAAATTATTCACATTCTCAAATTCGTTCAAATTATTCGCATTCTCAAATTCAACCAAATTATTCACATTCTCAAATTTGGTTAAAATCGAGACACCGGCCCGGTTTTCAAATTCGATCAAAACTTTAACATCGACCAGAGGTCTCAGAGACAGAGTCTCAGCAAAGCTGTTTCAAAGTGTCGTGGGGTTTCCCTTTTTATTGGCGGCGTCACTTTCGGTTTCGCTTACTTAACGTCCGGTCGCTTTCATGAATTTAATTACGTTACCTGGAATTTAAGCACATTTTAAAAATGGGTCAAAATTTTTCATAGTGTCTTGGGGGAATAACCTTAACATTCCAAACATTCCATACATGCCCAATCTCCCTAACAACTAGCCTCACTCGATGTCAACAAAAAAACTATTTTCGGTTTGCTCCGTTGTTAGGGAGATTAGGCATGTATGGAATGTGGGGAAAACCCCTCAACGACAAGCGGGGGAATTACCTTTTTTGACAGCACCGAAGTTGCGCGCGAAGCGGTTTTAAGGAAACATTTTAGACAAAAGTAAAAACTCCAATAACACTATAAAGATACAGCATCGAAGGTGCATCGGACGAAGTCCTCAGGACCGCAGGTCCACGCGAAGCGTTTTTAAGAATTTTGTTTTAAATAAAAATGTATGATATAGTTTTAAGAAATACTAATAGATGTTTATTTACAATATGTAAAAAATGTTTGAAAATTCTAAATTTTTACCTAAGATTTAGTAAATTGTTTAGATTTTTTTGGAATAATGTTTTTAAACTTTATATTTATATTTCAGAACCTAGAACATTTCGATGTAAAATTTGCGGAAAAATTAGTTATTATCAAAATTTAATATAAATAAATGGGTAATTGTATTTCAAAAACAAAAAGTAAAAATAATACACGCACTTCAAATATTGAAAATAATATTGAAAATTATGAAAATAAAAAATCAAATACAAATATTGATATAAATCTTCACAGGTATCCACCAATAAATTTTAGAAAAGTTAAAAAAAGTGGTTTTAGAATTGGTGCTCATGTTGATATTGGTTTTAAAGATTTTGAAGCTGGAGCAACTTTTGGAAGAAATTCTATTCAAGAAATTAATTTTTCAGAAAATAATAATCATTTAAAATTACTAAAATCTTTTGAAAATGAAGATAAAAATGACACAGAAAAAGATAAAATAATTGCTTCATTAATTAATTTAAAAAACGAACAAAATACAAAACCACAAAAAGAAGATAATTAATTTTGTAATTTTATAATAAATCAATATATATTATAAAATTAATTTGTAGGTGATTTTGGTTTGTCAGTGTGTTTTTTAATAACATGTTTTCCAACAGTAATACCGCCAGATAATATTCCAAGATATGGTAGATATGGGGATAATTTTTCAACAACAGATTTTACATCTCTTTTTAATAGTTTATCTTTCACCAGTTCTTTTTCCAATTCTTCACTGCTTTCAATTGCTTCTAACCCTCCTAATAAATCTGCAAATTTACTAATTAGTAAATCTGTTAAAAATACGTTTGCTTTTTCTGCTTGTTTTACTTCATATTCAGCATAAATTTTTAATATAACCTTATCACTTGATTTTTTCAAATTTTGTACTGATTGACTAATTTCCCCATCTTCAGACAATTTTATCAATTCTTCTCGTTTTTTCATTACTTCTTTTTTCACAGAGTTCGCTCTGCTCTCATCTTGCGTTTGCTTTTCTTCACTTACAGCTTCGCTGAAGCTTTGCTTCTGAGGACTTCGTCCGATGTGGGGAGCTCTGCTCGATGCGGTTGTACTTGTCTCAATTTGCGGGACTTCTACATGTTCACTATTTTCACTCATTTATTTTATAACCAAATGGAAAAATTAAATTAATTTCCAATCTTGAATATTTTTTTGTTTTCAAAGTTTCTAAAATTTTTTCCAATTCTTTGCGGTCGCCTGCGTCTAAATATTCTTGAATTATTGTTGTCATATCTTTTTTATTCGGGTTATAAAATGTAACCAACTTTGAAATATTTTCTCTAAATGGTTTAGCAATAGATGTCAGCTGCTGGGTTATCACACAGCAGGAAAGATTATAATGTCTAGCACTAAATCCCAATTTAACCAACTCACTTGTTCTATTTTTAACATTTTTTCCACCTGCACAATCATCCAATATGATTAAACTTTTACTTCCTTTTGAAAAGTTAACTATAAATTTTAACCAATCTTCAACATTATCTTGGTCACAAGGAATAACAATAAAATCTTCATCTTTATCATATTTCCAATTTTCATAAGTTTTATTCCATTCAAATGTAGGGCAAATTAAAAAAATATAATCAAAATAATTTTTATATTCATTTTCTATAAAATCTAATAGATATTTTGTTTTTCCACAAGCAGTCATTCCAACAATTATCATATTAAATGGTTTTTTGTTACCCACTTGCACCTTTGGTGCTGAGACCTCCGGTCGATCGTGTTCAGCTTTGCTGTCATTCATTTTTTATTTTTCATCTTTTTTTCAAAATTGAATTGAAGACAAATCTTTATTTACAATGTTTAACAATCCATCACTTATCACAAATATATGACACATTACATTTGCAGAAATAGCAGTTTTTTTAATTTCTAACAATAATCCAGACTGTGTATTTACTAATTTTTTACCAGTTCCATAAACAAAGTTATCATCTAATGTTCTTAAATCCACACATAATGCAAATGAATCTTTATAAAATTTTTCAATACTCATGACTGAATCACAGTCAGAATATCCGCAGTGAAATATTCTAAATGCCTCTTCAAAAAATCTTCTTTTTGGCATACCTTGGGAATATATACTATTTGGAACTCCTTCAACACTAATTTTGACATCTGTTATATTTGGATAAACAAATTGTTCACTATCTGCGATAGTTTTATTTCTAAATAACAACACAACTGCTTTCATACTTTTCCATGGGATATTTATGGTTTCATTATGTAAAGTTGCGTCTTTATCCCATTCTACTGTTTTCATCAAAGTTACATAATTATATGACAATGATCTTCCTGAGGCGTAATTTGCCAAAACATCAATTGCTAAATCTTGATTTTCAATCGTTTCATATTCTAGTTCTAAATTTTCCAAACTATATCCCGCAACACTTTGACCACTTTGTGCTACCATAATTTCACTAGCTTTTGGAAAAGTTAAAATATATTGAAAATTATTAATCATTCCATAAGGAGCATATAACCCATGATCTGAAAGTATTTTTTCTAATTTTAAACACTGTTTTGTTCCATATATATCATACATTAATTTATCACTAACTTTTTGTACATTTCCACTTGTTGTTCCACTATCATCTTTTGAAATTAATTTTCTGAGGTTTTCTCGGGCGATGCCGTATTCAACCATATCTGCTCTTTCAAAATCAGGTTTCCAGAGATCTTTGTAAATTTCTAGTAAAGATTCTCCACTATTATTGTAAACAATTTCTCCAGCAAATTTAACAACCAGTCTTTTCTTTAACAATTTTGATAAATTATTTAAAAACCACGATTTAGTATTTGCATTTTTAAAATTAAATAACAATTTTAATGAATCAGGAACAAGACACAAATTAGGATTTAATTTTGGAATATCTATATAAAGGTCTTCTTCAGGATTTGCTGAATTCGGATTCAAAGTTACAACATGTCTTGTTCTGTTTCCTTTAATTTCACTCATTTTTGATCTTTTATATCCTGGATATAATTCGTTTACTCTATTCATTTTTTATTATATATAAAAAAAATTTTTTAGTTTACCAACTTATGGTTGTTTATCAGAAGCGCTCGCTTCACTCACTATTCTGTTTTTTTATTGTCCTTTCGGTATTCTTTGTCCTTTCGGTATTCATTGTATAAAAAGTAAGTAATTGCAATAACTAATATCCATAAATTTTTAGCTAGAAAAGCAATACCTTTTGCACTCCATGATAATATTTGAGAAATTAAATTTAAAACTGCTGAAATGATTGCACCAAAATTTTTACCTATATTTGCAATTGCTTTTCCCAATTTTCCAACTGCATTTGCACCTTGTTTCAATACACTTCTTGCCCTTATAACTATTGCTGTAATTATGCCTGCTACAGAAATAGCAACTGCTGATAAACGTAATAAATTTTCTTTTGCCCATTTTTTAAATCTTTCTAATCTTCCAAGGTCAGATTCTTCAGCATTTTCATTTAAAATCTGTATTCCTTCTTCACTAATTGGTCTTTCATTATTTTCAAGTCTCATTTTATCTGCTTGAAGTTTTGCAATTTCTGAAAAACTTTTATATATACTTTTTTGGGGTTCAGCTGTTTCTAAATCAGCTTTATTTTTCCAATGTTGATGCTCTCTATCAAATCCATCAATTTTTCCACGTATAACTTCTTTTTTTTCATTTTCTGATAAATCGGCGAAGCCGTCGCCAAGCGTGGAGCCAATATCCTCCAAATATACCAAACCTCTAAATTCTCTTAATTCATTTCTTTCAAATAATGTTCGTCTTGGATCCTGATTATTATCAATGAATTTTTTAAAGTTATTTTCACCAATTATATTATCAATTTTAGTTTGAATTTCTAAAATAGAATCATCAGTGATAGAATTAATAACTTCATCGCGAAGCGGGCCACCAAGGTCACCACGCTCCTCGACGGGTACGCCAATTCTTTTATCTATTACCGCACTTGGAGTTTTTTCATATTCTTTTTTTGCTTTTTTCATATAATCATTAAATTCATCAACATATTTCTTATTTTTTCTGGTAAATAACTCTGGTTCATTTTTTGAATTGACATTACCAATTTTTTGACCTTTGAAAATAATTGAAACATTTCCTTTTTGGTCTCTTACAAACGAAGTTTTATCCAACAATATACTATTATTTGGTCCATTTTTCTTTTCAATTTGAATTTTAAATATTTTTTTAAAACTAGATTTTTTATCAGTAGTTATTATTGATTTTACATTTCTCATTCTTCTTAATATATTCACAGGTGTTTCTCTTGAAAGGTTAACCCTTGTTGTTCTTGGATTTTCTGTGTTTATTATATTTATACTTCTATTATTATCATCTCCTCCAAAACTTGTTTCGTCCTCACGGTCTTCGTACTCACGGTCCTCACGGTCTTCTTCTTCTTCTATGTTTCTATTTCTCATTTCTATATCATCAAAACCTTTATCCATTTATTTTATATGTTTTGAATATTTTCTTCTGGTATCCAAGAGTTATGTTTATTATCATAACCTAACCACTTTACCAACACCATATTTTTTCCTTTAACTTTTTTTCTTTTTAATATTTTCTCTACTTTATATATATCATCCTTTTTATCCACAGCAGATAGTTCCTGTTCATAAAATTTCCCAATGATTGGTTCTCCTTCTAAATCTTCCACTTCATACATGTTTGGATCACCTCTGAATACTTTTACAATTTTAAAAATTTCTTCTGTAAAATTAGCTTCATAACCTTTTGTAAAGATATTCTTATATTTAGAAATCCTAACAGTATCACCAATTCTGAATTTAGGTAAAGGTAAATCTCCTAATGGGTAACCATATAGTGTAATCCACACTTGGTCTTTGTTAGACTTGTTCACATCAGCAGGTTTCATTAATATACTACTATGTTTAGTATTATTATAATTTTTAACAAGGTTACTCAAAACGGGGCTTTGCTCACCGCTGACGCGGTTAATCCAATTATAAATTCCTTTACTGTAAAAATATTTCCACATGGATGTTTTTAGAGTTCTGTTAAATCTTTCAACTATAGCTGCTTTTCTATCAGAGTTTGTAGAAAAATATTCAACATTATGTTTTTTCAATAGTTCTTTTACACCTACATTGTAAAATTCTTTTCCTTCATCAAATTGAGTGACTTTTGGGTATTTACCAAATCTTTCTTTAAATTGTTTTAATAATTCATCCACAGCTTTTGTCATGTTTTTAGTATCTTTTCTGTAAACAGGAATAGCGAATGCATATCTACTTAAAATTTCAACAGCTGTCAATATCCAATAATATCCTTTGTTCTGTTTGCTGTATTTTCCCATATCAACCAAATCCATTTGTATTTGGTCACCCAAGTCTTTAACAAATGTTTTTTGAAATTTATGTCTTTTAACAGCCGGTTTATATCTTGTAAAAGTATCTTGTGTTTTTAACCAGTCTTGCACAATTTTTCTACTAACGTTTAATCCCTTTTCTTTTGCTTTTTGATAAAGTCTTTCTGCAGATTGATAACCTGTTTCTGGGTTGTAGTAAATGGCTCTCAATTCTTGTTCAATAGTGATTTCATTGTTTCTAAGCTTTGCTGGACCTGTGGCCCTGAGAACTTCGTTCGATGTGTCTTGATTCATTTATTTTTATTAAAATAAATAATGAACGTTAGTGATTCAGTTGAAAAAGCAGAAAGAAAATATTATGGAAGTGAATATGATTTTGTGGTTAATGAAAGAAAAATTTTGGATAAAAAGTTTAAACAATATTTTTTGAAAAAATATCCATATGCAGACATGCGAAGGTTTACCTTCGAGCATGATATTAATAAAGACGGAAGTTGGGAAAAAACAATAACATATTTCAAAAACAATGAATATATTTCAACAGATATAAATTCAGACACTTTCAAAAATGATCCAAATATGACAAAGTATCTTTATATTAACAAACCAAAACCAAATTTTCCAAAAATTTGGAAACTTGGTGGAAGTATACAAGAATTACCAAGAGGAAAAAGACATGTTGGTTATGCTGGAAAATCTTATCATTGGGATAATTTTCCTACACAATATGTTTTAAGTTATCCTATAAATCAGTTTAGGATTTATGTAAACAATACAGATTATTTTCAAAGTAATTTACCCGGATTGAATATAACTACAGATGATAATGCAAAATGGTCACTTAATGAGTCATATTTTCAAAGCATTATAGGAACATGGATTGCAACTTATGGATGTGGAATTTCAATACAACATTTATTATTTTCAGCTGATGTTCCAAAACAAATTACATCATTTATGAGATTTCATCTATATTTTACAGTTAGAAGAATTATGTGGCAATTGAGAAATGGTGATGATAAAACATTTTATAAATTTAATGCTGGTTTTTTAAAAGATCACTATCCAAAATGGACATGGCAAGAAATTTCAGGAAAAAAAAGGCACATTGGAGATTCTCATGCAATTGATATGAATACACCATGGCCAGGATATAAACACGGTCCAGGGCAAATTAGAGACACAAAATGATTATAAAAAATTCATTCCAAAAATTTCAGATGGATTAATAAAAAATGGAACTGAATTATTGAATCAAAGCATTGAAGCATATCTTTATGCAATTCTTGGTTCGCAAGCTAGAACTAGACAAAGTATTGTTTCAAATAGAGCTTCAGCATTGGAAACACAAAAAGTTTTTAGGCAAATTTTTGAAGATTCTATTATAAATTATGATACGTCAACATGGATTAATAATATGAATCAAGCAATTTCATCAACTAATGTAGTTTTAAATACTGCTATAAGTCCAACTTTATGGTTAATTCCATCATCTTTAATTATTTTAAAAGAACCAATTGATGGTTATAATAATAAACTAAAAGTTTCATCAGAAAATATGATTTTTGGAATTAACAAAAATTTAAATTATTATGGAGTATCCAACACAAAAGATGTTAAACAACACAACATTGAATTAAAAAAACTTGAAAATTTAGATCAATCACAAAAACCTTTAGATAAATCACAAAAACCTTTAAAAAATAATAATTTACAAAAACCATTAAATAACTTTTCAACATCATCAAAAAATACTATGAAAAGCGAATCTTTTATTATTTTATCTTTATCGATTGTTGGTGGAATTTTAATATCAAAATATATATTATAAAATATATTATAAAATAAATGACAATATCTTTAAAAATCTTCATAACAAAAGATGAAAACTCTAATAAAGTAATTTCATTAGATGAACCAATTATATTAAACAATTGCCATAAAATGTTTGTAAAGTCAGTAAGTATTTTTTGGAATTACGATAATTTGGATAAAAATATTCATCATTATACTTATGATACACAGGGTGCTAATAGAAAAATTGACCTCAAAGATGGATATTATACCTTTAATATTTTAAAAACTGAATTAGAAAATGTCGGCGCAATTGAACTGGAACAAATTGATTTTTCTGGAAAATGCACAATAAAATCGGATAAAACATTAAATTTACAAACACTTGGTCCAATCATAGGATTTCCAGAAAATAAAGTAATATAAGCAAATACATTAACAGAGAGTGACAGCGAGGTAAATATTAATAACAACTTGGAATATGTAAACATAAGCTGTAATATGATTGATAAAAGTAAAAATTTTGTAGATGGTAAAAGAAGTGACATTCTTATTCAAATTCCAATAACAACAGAACAAACACTAAAAGGAAGTGTCTCAAAAATTTATCCACCTGAAGAAACAGGACCGGGAGGAGGAATAAAATTATCAAATGGAATTTATAATGAATTAATATTCAAAGTGGAAAGAAACCATGGTAGTGGCCCACAATCGACCGGAGGTCTCAGCACCAAAGGTGCAGGTGGTTCACCATCTATTGGAAATGTTTTATTGGAAATTATTATTAAATAAATGAGTTTATTTTACGGATATGAAAAAGTTAACGATAATATAACAACAGGAGGTTTACCAACAACAGGAGGGGATATGACAGGAGATATTAACATGGGTTCAAACCATATCATAACATCAGTTGACCCAACAAAAAGAGAACACCTTGCTAGAAAAAAATATGTAGATGATTTAGTAAGAAGACACACAGATGTAGATTATCTATCAAGAAGAGGAGGTACAATGAGAGGAAATATTGATATGGGTCCTAATAAAATTACAACAAATGTGAATCCTTCAAGTGATAAAGACCTTTCTAGAAAGAAATATGTAGATGATCAAGATTCTAGAAAATTATCCTTAACTGGTGGAACAATGTCAGGAAATATTAGCATGGGAAATCATAAAATTCTAACAACTTCAGATCCTACGGGTGAAAAACATTTAGCAAGAAAAAAATATGTAGATAATCAAGATTCTAAAAAATTATCCCTAACTGGCGGAACATTGACAGGTGATGTTACAATTGGAAGTAATAAAATTATTTCTTCAACAAATACTACACTTGAAACACATTTAGTGAGGAAGAAATACGTCAACGACCGTATTTATAATAGTTTAAACATTCTCAAAAAAGATGTTAGTTTTTCAATTTTGAAAGATAATTTTTCTTTGAAATTTCATAATTTATATTTCATTGAATATAATTCAGTTTATGATTTATTGTTTGAAAGAAATGGAGGAAAAATTAAAGAATTAATTGATTATGGAATTGAAGGAAAAAATTTTAAACAAACAACAAAAAGTCTTCAACCTTCCTTGTGTTTAGAAAGTGAAAAGGAAGATAATAAATATTTTTTAAAATTTAATAACAATAGAATGATTTCAGATTCCAACATTAATCCAATATCAGGAAAAAAAGATATTGTAAATGTTTTTGTTGTTTATAAATTGAATTCTGTTCCTTCATCTGGAAGTGATTGGTTAAAAGGAGGAATTTTTGGACATGATAATGGGGGTTTTGACAGATTTGTTTGTTTTGCAAATCCAACTACAAAAGAATTAGTTATTGCTGGAGATAGTGCTAATTTTATCTGTATTGGTTCAAATGCTGTAAATCATAAGACACCAATTGCTACTTTTCAATCAAAAGCCAATGCTGGAGTTTTGAATAAATGGATATGTTTGAGTATTCATTGGGATATGTATACAACACCAAATAATAATGAAAGTAGTGTTTATTGTAATGGAAAAAAGTTAACATCTTTTACAACCAAGACTGTTTTAGGAGATACAACTTTAACAATTGGTGATATAAAAAACAACACAAATTCACCTTTTGATGGATCAATATCTTTCTTTTCAATTTTAAAACACGAGAAAATGACAGAAAAAGAAATTTTGTTTTATCATTATGTTCTTTGTAATTTATACAACGTTGATCATAATTCTATAAATATATAAAATAAATGAGTGTTATATTTAATGATGATGATTTTAGCTCAAAAAGAAAAAATTTCATTTTAAATGAATTTGATAAAAAATTATCTTTAACAGGCGGTACGATGACCGGCGATTTGACTATAAACACAAATAAAATAATTTCAACAATTGATCCTATAGATGATAAACATTTGGCTCGAAAAAAATATGTTGATGACCAAGATGAAACAAAATTATCCCTGACTGGTGGAAACATGTCAGGAGATATTAATATGGGAAATCATAAAATAATTTCTACTTATCACCAACCAACGCATGAAACACATATTATCACAAGAAAATATGTAGACGTCAAATTTAATACATTTTGGTTTCAATTTTTTAAATTTTATACTGCAGTTTATGAAATTAAAGATGATACTTCATATATAATTTATAATGGTCTTAGTAAGAAAATCTTAACAATTTATAATCAAACAGAAACAGAAAATTTGGATGTAAATTTGTTTACGGAAGGACAATTAAATAGGCCATTTTATGAAACTCCAAACAAAATGTATTTTAAGGATGAAAGTAATTTTTTTGAAGTTCCGGTTAATATAAACACCCCAAATGCTTCTTCAAAATTGAAAGACCGCGTCCATATTTTTGTAGTTTATGAAATGGAAAGACAAAATAAAAGAACAAATGATTTTACTGCAATTTTTGGAAATAAAGGAAGTGGAAATGGAATTTACAGGATGATAGGGTTTCAAAATCTTGACAATCCTTCTACAAAAAGATTAATTGTTTATGGAGTAGGAAACAATTATTTAGATATAAATCCAAATGTGTTTCCATTGAAAGCTGACCCAACAGAATATAACAAAATGAAATGCATTTCTGTTCATTATGATAGGGAATCATATCCCTTAAAAAATAGTAATTCAAAAATTTTTTGTAACGGAAAATTAATTAAAACGTTTGCATCAGCACAAGTTACAAGTGGTTTAACTTCGTTGGTTTTTGGAGGAAGTAATAAAACTGTAACAAATGGTAAAGTGACAGATTGTTTCAAAGGAAAAATTGCATATATTGCTATACAATTACATAAAAAAATAACAGATAAAGAAATTTTAATGAATCATATTGTATTGTGTCAAAAATTTAATGTAGATTTTGATGAAGATGTTATTAAAAATTTGTAATTAACTTACAAACAACTTGTAATTAACTTGTAAATAACTTGTAATTAACTTGTAAATAACTTGTAATAACTTACAAACAACTTGTAATAACTTACAAACAACTTGTAATTAACTTACAAACAACTTGTAATAAATTTTAAATACATTTTAAATAAATTACAATAAATTTTAAATACACTTATAAATAAATGAGTGAACAAAGTGAAGCTAAAATAACAGCAGTTGAAAAATCTGAAAAAGTAAAAGATCCAAGAAAAGTAGAATTGGGAAAAAGGTTGGCAAAAATTTCAAGAGAAGCAAAAGAAAGAAAAGCAAAACAGCGACAGATGGAAGAATCTAAAGCCGAATCAGAAGCTTCTAAATTAGAGAAAGAAAAAGGAGAAATAATCAATTATTTAGATTATAGACATTTTATTGGAGTTTTAGGGCTTGTTATTTCTATTGGTGGATTATATTATTCATATAAAAGAGACAAAAGAGAAAGCGAACGAAGTGAGCAAAGTGATCAAAGTGATCAAAGGGAAGAAAAAAACAACCAAGCTTACAAGTTCACAAATAATGTAAAAAATAAGAATGACTATGAAATTAATAAAAGTGGTCCATCAAGGTGTCCTATTGAAAACCTGTAAGGCCCTTACAGGTTTTTAATAAAAAAAATTTTTATGTATATAAATAAATGACTCAAATGAATAGAAAAGAAGCTATGAATGAATTATATGATTCTACACTAATTACATTGGGTGCTGTGGGAATTGGAATGATAACAAGAAGAGTATTTAGTGATGGTTTGTCAACTCCGGCTAGTTTAGTGCCTACTTTAAAACTTACAGCAGCTGTAGGATTATCAACACTTGGAATTAAATATGCGCAAGACAAAAAGTGGATTCCTGAGAACCCTTTTAAACAATAAAAAATAAAACAAAAATAGAAAATTTTTTTAAAATAAATGGAAACAGTAGTTGGTGGATTATTTAATGCAGTCGCTTTTGCAGGTGCAGGATTTTTATTTTCAAAATTAAATCATTCTGGATATGAAAAAGAGATAAAAAGACATAATGAAGCAATGGAAAAACTTAGTAGGGATAAGGAAAAATTGTATGAAGAGCAAGTAAAAAGAAAACAAGAAATTGAAAAATTAAGACAACAACTATCTGATGCAAATGCTGATATAAATAAAACAAACATGTCTTTGAAAAATCTTGCTGAAATAAATAATCGTTATAAATATTTAAAAGAAGAAGCAAATGAAGAAGATGAAAAAGAACCAAAATTAGAAGATTATTATAAACCTTCTGATGAAATGAAAGAATATCAAAATGTTGCTTTTTTTCTTGTTGGGGTTTCAGGCGGTTATGTAGTTTATAAATTTATTTAAAAATTTTTCTTTAAATAAATAAATTATATAAATAAATGGAAAACCATTATCAACAAAAAACATTTAAACAATTGTGGAATATTGCAAGAGAAAGAAAAATAAAATATTATAAAACTTTTAACAAAAATCAACTTGAAGAAATGCTTAGATTTGAAATTAGCAAACCAAATGAAAAGTATGAGAAATATTGTAGAGAAAAAATGAAAAACCCAGTCCCAGTAATAGCTATAAATAGAGCAACTGGTGAAATCTTAAATTTTAAAAGTCTTGGATCTGCTGCAAAAAATTTTGATAAAAATGCGGGAAGTATAAAATATAGAATTAATAATAAAAAAATTTGAAAATTAATGGGCAAGAATTTTTGATTTTTTATGACTGTTGAACTGAAAGTTCAGCAAAGCTTTTTTTTATTTTTTTTAAAATTTTTTTGTTTAAAGGAAAATTTATATATAATAAAAAAAGAGATGTCATCAACAATTATTGAAATACTTGTACCAAAAAATTATAAATATACAAAAAGTAATATGTATAATACTTTTATCAAAGAAATTATTAAACTTAGCGGAGAAGAAATATTACCACATACTGAATTTACAATAAATTATAAAAAAAAAGATTGTTATTTTTCTTATTTTGAAGTTGATTACCAGAATGATGAAAAAATTTATATGCATTATCATCTTATTTTAAAACCTCAACCAAAAATAGAACCCCCATTATTTAATATTTTTATATTTACTAAAATTCAGTAATCAGTTATTTTTTTTTTAAATTTAATCACGTGACCAAACATGAAAAAAAATTAAAAAAAATTTTTTTTTTGACTTTTAAAAAAAAAATATATATATATAAATAAAGAATGAATACAAATGACCATTTAAATAATTCAAAACGCGGTCGTGGAAGACCAAGAAAATATCCTTTTGGTTCTTTTGTAAGACCAAGACAGGAAAATAGAGGAAGGCCAGTAATGTTACCTTCACAAAAAATACAAAATGATCGAATTTTTGTTAGAAGTAGAGGAAGACCAAGAAAAAATCAAGAAATTTCTTCGTCAATTTTAGACAAACCAATTACAGAAGAAAATTTACAAGCACCTTTAAGACCAACTCAATATATAAAACCAAGACAACAAAAAAATAAAACATCTATTTATGATTTTGATCCATTTATTTCACATCAAGCGATGCGAAGTGGTGGTTCAAAATCATATTCAGAAGATTTAAAAGATTTAAAACTACCTGAACAAGAAATTAAATTTAAATTAGACAAACATGCTTTGAATGTTGTAAAAAGATATGAAATTGATCTGAAAGAAGTAGGATTATCTTTATATGATCCTTTGAGTCTCTTGAAAAAAATAAAACCATTGGTAATTAAAAAATTCAAAAAATATCCAAGCACAAAACAACAAATAACTCTTGTGTGTTTAATGAAAAAAACAAATCCTGCAACAGGAGAAGAAACTACAGATAATGCTCATTTTCATAGTTATTATGAAGAAATTTTTGATGGTAGTAATTTTGATGAAATATATGGAAAAATGATTCAAAAAAATTATTTTGAGTTTTGAAGAATTTTTAAAAAATTCAAGTTTGTGGAAATTTAATAAATGTTTGAAAGTAATTCTCAATATTAATGAAATTAAACGATTACTTGCATCATCTTATATTCCTACTCCAAAATTTTTAGAAGATAAAAAAGCAATTATTAATCCACAAAATGATGATCAAAAGTGTTTATTGTGGTGTGTTGTAATAAGTGAACTTTTGAAAACTAATCCTAACTTAAAAAATCCTGGAAGAATTACAAAAATTTTAAAAAAGAAAGCTGAAAGTTTTAATGTGAAAGATATTAATTTTCCTTGTGGATTTTCTGATATTGATAAATTTGAAAAAAATAATAATATTGCAATTAATTTATTTGGATACAACGAAGAAAAAAGATTTGGAAACAAAAATCATGAAATTTTTCCTTTGAGGGTAAGTAAATTGAACTTAAACAATCAGGAGAATCCAGAATCATATGTAAATATATTATTAATAACTAATGAAAATGGGGATATCAGGCAAAGCTGCAAACATTATTGTTTAATTAAAAATATGAGTAGACTGTTTTCAAGTCAATCTAGTAAAAACCAAAAAAAATACTTGTTTGTAATTATTGCTTACAACATTTCAGAACTGAAGAAACTTTAAAAAATCATTTAGAATATTGCTCAAAATATGAATGTGGAAGAACTGTTTATCCAGATAAAGGAGAACAATTAAAGTTTAAAAATTATGAAAGAATGCATGATATTCCATTTGTAATATATGCAGATTTTGAATGCAATTTAAAATATGTGGATAAAAATATTGGTGAACCGGTAGGTGACCGCACTCCGCGTACAAAACAATTTCAAAAGCATGAACCATCTGGATATTGTTATTTAATAAAATGTTTTGATGATAATTTATTTAGACCAAAATTAGTAAAATACTCAATAGGTGATGCCAAAGATTCAAATGATTCAGTATCATTAAAATTTGTAAAAAGTTTAGAAAATGATATTAAAGAAATACATGAGCAATTTAAATTTCCAAAAAAGATAATATTAAGAGAAACGGATAAAAAAGATTTTGAAACAGCTAAGAAATGTTATGCATGTAGTAAAGAATTTGAAACGCTGCAAAGCAGCGCCACAAGTGGCCCTAATGGGCAGCGAGCTGGTGAAAGCAGCAAAGCTGATAAAGTTAAAGACCACTGTCATTATACTGGAAAATATCGCGGAGCTGCTTGTATTAGTTGTAATTCAAAAATGAAAAATCCAAAATTTATTCCAGTTATATTTCATAATTTACAAAATTATGATAGTCATTTGTTTATTAAAAATCTTGGTGTTTCAGAGGGCGAAATTAATTGTATACCCAACACTGAGGAAAAATATATTTCATTTACAAAAGATATTATTGTTGATAAATTTGAATCTGAAAAAATAATAATAGAAAAACAACTCCAAAGTAAATGTAGAGATAATATTATTGAATGTGAAGAATTACCATCAACCAGCGACACAAAGTGTGAGCGAAGCGAAGCAAGTGAAAACCCAAAGTATAAAATTAAAGAATTAATTAATGTAAAAAGACAAATTAGATTTATTGATAGTTTTAAATTTATGCAAACTAGTTTAGCAAATTTAGTTAAAAATTTAGATAAAAATGAATTAAATATATTGAAAATATTTTGTAATGACAGTGAAAAAAGAGAATTACTAACTAGAAAAGGTGTATTTCCATATGATTGGTTTGATAATGTTGAAAAATTAAAACACAAAAAACTACCTGACATCAAAGAATTTTACTCAAAATTAAATGATGAAAATATAAGTGAAAAGATTACTCACATGCGCAAAATGTTTGGGAAAAATTTAAAATTAAAAATATGAAAAAATATCATGATTTATATTTAAAAACAGATGTAATTTTATAAGGTGATGTTTTTGAGAATTTTAGAAAAGTTTGTAAAGCAAATTATAAATTAGACCCAGCTTGGTATTATACTTCACCCGGTCTTGCGTGGGATGCAATGTTAAAAATGACTAAAATTGAATTGGAATTATTATCTGATCCTCAAATGTATCTTATGGTTGAAAATGGAATTAGAGGTGGAGTGTCTATGATTACAAAAAGATATGCAAAAGCAAATAATAAATATATGGAAGGAAAGTATGAGAAAAATAAAGACAGTTTATTTTTACCCTATCTTGATGCAAATAATCTTTATGGCTGGGCAATGAGTAAAAAATTACCTGTTAGAGATTTTAAATGGATGAATGATAAAGAATTACAAAATTGGAAAACCATTACTTGCATATTAGAAGTTGACTTGAAATATCCTGAGGAGTTGCATGATCTTCATAATGAATATCTGTTAGCACCAGAAAGATTAAAAATTGGTAACGTTGAAAAATTAATTCCAAATTTGAATAATAAAGAAAAATATGTTTTACATTGTGAAAATTTAAAGTTATATGAAAAGTTGGGATTAAAAATTAAACGAATTCATAAGGGTGTTAAATTTTATGAAGAAGATTTCATGAAACAATATATTGATTTAAATACACAGTTGAGGGCAAGCGCAAAAAATGATTTTGAAAAAGACTTTTTCAAACTTATGAATAATTCTGTATTTGGAAAAACTATGGAAAATGTAAGAAACAGAGTTGATATACAATTAGTAAGTAGAGAAGAAAAAGCATTAAAATTATTTTCAAAAAGTAATTTTAACAAAAGTACAATATTTTCGGAAAATCTAATTGCGGTTCATATGCATAAGAGTAAAGTTAAACTAGATAAACCAATATATTTAGGAATGAGCATATTAGATTTATCAAAGATTTTAATGTATGATTTTCATTATAATTATATTAAACAAAAGTATGGTGAAAATTCAAGGTTGTTATTTACAGATACTGACAGTTTAATGTATGAAATTAAAACTGAAGATTTCTATAAAGATATATCATCAGATGTTGAAAAAATGTTTGACACAAGTAATTATCCAAAAGAACACGAAAGTGGAATTAAAACTGGGTTAAACAAAAAAGTAATTGGAATGATGAAAGATGAGTGTGGTGGAAAACAAATAGAAGAATTTGTTGGTTTACGAGCAAAATTATATTCTTACAAAATGTTTGGAAGTGAAAAGTCAACTAAAAAATGTAAAGGTGTTAAGAAAAATGTTATTGAAAAAGATATATCATTTCAAAATTATAAAGATCGCTTATTAACCGAAGAAGAACAAATAAGAAAAATGAATTTAATAAGACATAGAAATCATGAATTATACACTGAAAGTGTTGAAAAAATTGCATTATCATCTAAAGATGATAAACGAATAATACTTGGAAATAAAATTGAAACACTTGCATATGGCCATTACATGAATGAAATGATAGACACTTATGAAAATATATTTGGTTTTAAACCGTAAAATACTTTATCAGCTAGGTTGTTTCCTTAAAACCGCTTCGCGCGCAACTTCGGTGCTGTCAAAAAAGGTAATTCCCCCGCTTGTCGTTGAGGGGTTTTCCCCACATTCCATACATGCCTAATCTCCCTAACAACGGAGCAAACCGAAAATAGTTTTTTTGTTGACATCGAGTGAGGCTAGTTGTTAGGGAGATTGGGCATGTATGGAATGTTTGGAATGTTAAGGTTATTCCCCCAAGACACTATGAAAAATTTTGACCCATTTTTAAAATGTGCTTAAATTCCAGGTAACGTAATTAAATTCATGAAAGCGACCGGACGTTAAGTAAGCGAAACCGAAAGTGACGCCGCCAATAAAAAGGGAAACCCCACGACACTTTGAAACAGCTTTGCTGAGACTCTGTCTCTGAGACCTCTGGTCGATGTTAAAGTTTTGATCGAATTTGAAAACCGGGCCGGTGTCTCGATTTTAACCAAATTTGAGAATGTGAATAATTTGGTTGAATTTGAGAATGCGAATAATTTGAACGAATTTGAGAATGTGAATAATTTGAACGAATTTAAGAATGTGAATAATTTGAACGAATTTCAGAATATGAATAATTTGACCTAATTTCAGAATGCGCGACGTCACACCTATTTTGGAATTTGGTGAAATTTTGTCGATTTTGAAAATGCGGTGATTTTTGTTCTGGTCGATGTTAAAGTTTTGATCGAATTTGAAAACCGGGCCGGTGTCTCGATTTTAACCAAATTTGAGAATGTGAATAATTTGGTTGAATTTGAGAATGCGAATAATTTGAACGAATTTGAGAATGTGAATAATTTGAACGAATTTAAGAATGTGAATAATTTGAACGAATTTCAGAATATGAATAATTTGACCTAATTTCAGAATGCGCGACGTCACACCTATTTTGGAATTTGGTGAAATTTTGTCGATTTTGAAAATGCGGTGATTTTTGTCGATTTTGAAAATGAGGAAAATTTAACCAAATCTCAAAATGTGACAGAATCGGCACTTTACAGACTACTGTTTTTGATAATTTTGTGTTTAACTGCGTGTCAACACGGTCGTCGACGTATTTTTTTCTCGTCAAATGTGTTTGAAGTGTGGGATTTGTTGAAGAAATAATTTTATTATTTCCAACTGTTATATCAACAGTCATTGTTCCTCCTGATAAAGGTAATCTGGTGTTATCTCTATCGTCCACATATTTTTTTCTTGAAAGAGCATCTTTATAGTCTCGATCTTTTGAGGTTAAA
This sequence comes from Heliopora coerulea, assembly GCA_030142905.1. Lineage (NCBI taxonomy): Eukaryota > Metazoa > Cnidaria > Anthozoa > Scleralcyonacea > Helioporidae > Heliopora > Heliopora coerulea. The sequence continues at coordinate 1,437,711 of JASJOG010000073.1, read as the reverse complement.
ATTTGATAAGTATTTGTGTAAATATCTCTTTTAATTTCACTTCTTTCAACACCCAACCATGTGACTTTTTCCATTTTCATAAAGTTTCCGTCCACATATGATTTTGTTGTGAGATCATTGTTATTTGAAGGTGTTGCACTTGATAAGACTTTATTTGATCCCATATTCAAGTTCCAGTCATTGTTCCGCCAGTTAAGGATAATTTTCTAGAATCTTGGTCATCCACATATTTTTTACGGGAAAGATCTTTATCACCTGCGGGATCTGAAGTTGTTTCAATTTTATTATTTCCCATGACAATATTTCCAGACATTGTGCCTCCTGTTTTTGATAGAAAATTTGTCTCTATGATTTGTTATTAAATTATCCACATATTTTTTTCTTGTCAAATGCGCATTTTCCATTGGATCAACTGATGTTATGATATGGTGTGATCCCATGTTAATGTCTCCTGTCATATCCCCTCCTGTAGTAGACAGCTTTCCTGTTACATCAGATTCATGTTTGCTTTCATATCCATAAAATAAACTCATTTATTTATAATAATTTCTAATAAAACATTTCCAATTGAACCACCATGGTTTCCCTCCACTTTGAATATTAATTCATTATAAATTCCATTTGATAATTTTATTCCTCCTCCCGGTCCTGTTTCTTCAGGTGGATAAATTTTGGAAACACTTCCTTTTAGTGTTTGTTCTGTTGTTATTGGAACTTGAATAAGAATGTCACTTCTTTTACCATTTACAAAATTTTTACTTTTATCAATCATATTACAACTTATGTTTACATATTTCAAATTATTGTTGATATTTACTACATTGTCACTTTCAGTTAATGTATTTGGAGATATAACTTTATTCTCTGGAAATCCTATGATTGGTCCAAATGTCTTCAAATTTAATGTTTTATCCGATTTTATTGTGCATTTTCCAGAAAAATCAATTTGTTCAAGTTCAATTGCACCAACATTTTCCAATTCAGTTTTTAAAATATTAAAGGTATAATATCCGTCTTTGAAGTCAATTTTTGTTTCATCATAGGAATAATCATGAATATTTTGATATAAATTATTATAATTCCAGAATATACTTACTGATTTTACAAACATTTTACCACAATGTAATATAAGCGGTTCATCTAATGGAATTATTTTTTCTGAGTTTTCATCTTTTGTGATGAAGATTTTTAAAGATATTGTCATTTATTTATATATTAACTTTTTTTATCAAAGAACCCTTGCGATTAAAATCCCCCCAATTATTGATAAACCCAAAATAATAAGATTTTCTGAAGACGGGGGTGTAGAAGTGATTGTTTTGGTTTTCAACAGCTTCGCTGAACCTTCGGTTCTGAGAGCTTTGCTCGATGTCGCGCTTCGAGTTGTTTTGTTGCTTTTTAGGGTCTCTGGTTGTTTTTTGGTTTCCAATGTTTCTAATTTTTTCAAACCTATGGTGTGTTGTTTTTTCACAGGTTCTTCGACCCCATAATAATTTAAATTTTTGTTTAACCCAAAAACCATATTTTCCGATGAAACTTTTAATTTGTTGTTATAACCTTCAATTGGGTCTTTTAAAATAATTAAAGACGATGGAATCAACCATAAAGTTGGACTTATAGCAATATTTAAAACTACATTGGTTGACGAAATTGCTTGATTCATATTGTTTATCCATGTTGATGTATCATAATTCACAATGGAATCTTCAAAAATTTGTCTAAAAACGTTTTGTGTTTCCAATGCTGAAGCTCTATTTGAAACAATACTTTGTCTAGTTCTAGCTTGCGAACCAAGAATTGCATAAAGATATGCTTCAATGCTTTGATTCAATAATTCTGTACCACTTTTTGTAAAACCATTTGATATTTTTGGAACAAATTTTTTATAATCATTTTGAGTATCTCTAATTTGTCCAGGACCGTGTTGATATCTTTTCCATGGGTTTTGTACCAACAACGTCTTGTCCTAAATGTTCATTTATGTTCATAATTTCTTGATATGTCCATTTTGGGTAGTGATCTTTTAAAAACTCAGCATTAAATTTATAAAAGACTTTATCATCACCATTTCTCAATTGCCACATAATTCTTCAAACTGTAAAATATAGATGAAATCTCATAAATGATGTAATTTGTTTTGGGACGTCAGCTGAAAACAACAAATGTTGCATTGAAATTCCACATCCATAAGTTGCAATCCATGTTCCTATAATGCTTTGAAAATATGGTTCATTAAGTGACCATTTTGCATTATCATCTGTGCTAATATTTAATCCGGGTAAACTGCTTTGAAAATAATCTGTATTGTTTACCAAAATTCTAAACTGGTTAATAGGATAACTTAAAACATATTGTGTAGGAAAATTATCCCAATAATAATTTTTTCCTGTATAATCAACATGTCTTTTTCCTTTTGGTAATTCTTGTACAGTTCCTCCAATTTTCCAAATTTTTGGAAAGTTTGGTTTTGGTTTCTTAATATAAAGATACTTTGTCATATTCGGATCATTTTTAAATGTATCTGAATTTATATCTGTTGAAACATATGGTGAATTTTTAAACCAAATATGATAACCTTGAAAAACAGCATTTTTATCAAAATCAGCTTCAAAAGTAAACTTTGACATGTCTGCGTATGGATATTTCTTTTTAAAATATTTTTTCTCCAATTCAACATCTTCTTTAATATTTTTCATAACATAATCATAATTTTTCCCATAATACTTTTCTTTCCATTTCTTCAGTTGAATTCATTGTTTATTTTAATAAAAATAAATGAAAGCGAAGCGTGTGAACGAAGTGAACAAAATTAGCGACAAAGACGTCTTTGCCGACACGTTTGTTATTGAACAAGAGTTAAGAGATATTTACTACAACCCAGAAACAGGTTATCAATCTGCGGAAAGACTTTCAAAAAGCAAAAGAAAAGGGATTAAACGTTAGAAGAAAAATTGTACAAGACTGGTTAAAAACACAAGATACTTTTACTAGATTTAAACCAATTGTCAGAAGGTATAAATTTCAAAAAACATTTGTCAAAGATTTAGCCGATCAAATACAAAGGGACTTAATTGATATGAGAAAATATCAAAAACAAAACAAAGGATATTATTGGATACTTACTGCTGTTGAAATTCTAAGTCGATATGCATTCGCTATTCCTGTTTACAGAAAAGATACTAAAAACATGACAAAAGCTGTGGATGAATAATTGAAAAAATTCAAAAAAAGATTTGATAAATATCCAAATGTAACTCAATTTGATGAAGGAAAAGAATTTTATAATGTTGGTGTAAAAAAACTATTGAAGGAACATAATGTTGAATATTTTTCCAAAAAATCGGTTAGAAAAGCAGCTATAGTTGAAAGATTTAACAGAACTCTAAAAACATCCATGTGGAAATATTTCTATAACAAGGAAACTTATAATTGGATTAACATTTTGAGTAACCTTGTAGATAATTATAATAATACTAAACATAGTAGTATATTAATGAAACCTGCTGATGTGAACAAGTCTAACAAAGACCAAGTGTGGATTACACTATATGGTTACCCATTAGGAGATTTACCTTTACCTAAATTCAGAATTGGTGATACTGTTAGGATTTCTAAATATAAGAATATCTTTACAAAAGGTTATGAAGCTAATTTTACAGAAGAAATTTTTAAAATTGTAAAAGTATTTAGAGGTGATCCAAACATGTATGAAGTGGAAGATTTAGAAGGAGAACCAATCATTGGGAAATTTTATGAACAGGAATTATCTGCTGTAAATAAAAAGGATGATATATATAAAGTAGAGAAAATATTAAAAAGAAAAAAAGTCAAAGGTAAAAATATGGTACTGGTAAAGTGGTTAGGTTATGATAATAAACATAACTCTTGGATCGCACAAAGTGCTCTGATCGGACAAAGTCCTCAGGACCACAGGTCCAGCAGCTTAGCTGCGATACCAGAAGAAAATATTCAAAACATATAAAATAAATGGATAAAGGTTTTGATGATATTGAAATGCGAAATAGAAATTTGAGAGAAGAAGACCGTGAGGACCGTGAGGACCGTGAGGACGAAGACCGTGAGGAGGGGGAAACAAGTTTTGGTGGGGGTGATCCTGAAGACCATAATAGAAGTACAAACATAATAAACACAGAAAATTAAAAAAGCAAATTTAATAGGGTTAAATATATACCTGATGTGAAAAAAGATTCGGGATCTATAAAGAGATTAATTACTGGTGATAGAAAAAAATCTTTCAAAAAAATATTCGATGTTACCCTCGAAAAGAAAAATGGTTCAAATTCAAGCATATTGTTAGACAAAACTGTATTTGTTATAGACCAAAAAGGAAACAGCAAAGCTGGCGCAAGCAATGTTTCAATTATTTTCAAAGGTGAAAAAATTGGTAATGTCAATACCAACAATAAACCAGAGTTACTTACCAGAAAAAACAAGAGATATGTTGATGAATTTAATGATTATATGAGAAAAGCAATAAAAGAATATGAAAAAACTCCAAGAGCAGCAATCCAAGAAAGAATTGGAGATGAAGATAATGAAAACAATGAGGAAATTTTTTATGAGACTATCAGCAATGATTCTATTTTAGAAATTCAAAATAAAATTGATAATATAATTAATGAAAATAACTTAAAAAAATTCATTGATAATAAACAGGATCCAAGACGGACATTATTTGTAAGAGATGACTTAAGAGAATTTAGAGGAATAGTATATTTGGAGTGTATTGACTCCACGCTATCAGAAAATGAAAAAAAAGAAGTTATACGTGGAAAAATTGATGGATTTGATAGAGAGCATCAACATTGGAAAAATAAAGCTGATTTAGAAACAGCTGAACCCCAAAAAAGTATATATAAAAGTTTTTCAGAAATTGCAAAACTTCAAGCAGATAAAATGAGACTTGAAAATAATGAAAGACCAATTAGTGAAGAAGGAATACAGATTTTAAATGAAAATGCTGAAGAATCTGACCTTGGAAGATTAGAAAGATTTAAAAAATGGGCAAAAGAAAATTTATTACGTTTATCAGCAGTTGCTATTTCTGTAGCAGGTATAATTACAGCAATTGTTATGGGAGCAAGAAACGCATTAAAAAAAGGTGCAAATGCAGTTGGAAAATTGGGAAAAGCAATTGCAAATATAGGTAAAAATTTTGGTGCAGTCATTTCAGCAGTTTTATATTTAATTTCTCAAATATTATTATGGGGTGCAAAAGGTATTGCTTTTCTAGCTAAAAATTTATGGATATTAGTTATTGCAATTGCTTACTTTTTATACAATGAATACCGAAAGGACAAAGAATACCGAAAGGGTAATAAAGATTAAAAAAAAATTTTTTTTGTATAATAAAAAATGAATAGAGTAGACGAATTATATTCAGGATATAAAAGATCAAAAATGAGTGAAATTAAAGGAAACAGAACAAGGCATGTTGTAACTTTAAATCCGAATTCAGTAAATCCAGAAGAAGACCTTTATATAGATATTCCAAAATTAAATCCTAATTTGTGTCTTGTTCCTGATTCATTAAAATTGTTATTTAATTTTAAAAATGCAAATACTAAATCGTGGTTTTTAAATAATTTATCAAAATTGTTAAAGAAAAGATTGGTTGTTAAATTTGCTGGAGAAATTGTTTACGATAATAGTGGAGAATCTTTACTAGAAATTTACAAAGATCTCTGGAAACCTGAATTCGAAAGAGCAGATATGGTTGAATATGGAATCGCAAGAGAGAATCTTAGAAAATTAATTTTAAAAGATGACTCTGGAGCAACAAGTGGCAGTCCAGAAAAAGTTTCTGATAAATTAATGTATGATATTTATGGAACAAAACAGTGTTTAAAATTTGAAAAAATACTTTCAGATCATGGATTATATGCTCCTTATGGAATGATTAACAATTTTCAATATATTTTAACTTTTCCAAAAGCTAGTGAAATTATGGTAGCACAAAGAGGACAAAGTGTTGGGGGATATACTTTGGAAAATTTAGAATTAGAGTATGAAACAATTGAAAATCAAGATTTGGCAATTGATGTTTTATTAAATTACACCACAGGAAGATCATTATCATATAATTATGTAACTTTGATGAAAACAGTAGAATGGGATAAAGATGCAACTTTACATAATGAAACCATAAATATCCCACGGAAAAGTATGAAAGCAGTTGTTCTGTTATTTAGAAATAAAACTATCACAGATAGTGAACAATTTGTTTATCCAAATATAACAGATGTCAAAATTAGTGTTGAAGGAGTCCCAAATAGTATATATTCTCAAGGCATGCCGAAAAGAAGATTTTTTGAAGAAGCATTTAGAATATTTCGCTGCAGATATTTTGACTGTGATGCAGTCATGGATATTGAAAAATTTTACAAAGATTCATTTGCATTATGCGTGGATTTAAGAACATTAGATGATAACTTTGTTTATGGAACTGGTAAAAAATTAGTAAACACACAATCTGGACTATTGTTAGAAATTAAAAAAACTGCTATTTCTGCAAATGTAATGTGTCATATATTTGTGATAAGTGATGGATTGTTAAACATTGTAAATAAAGATTTGTCTTCAATTCAATTTTGAAAACAAGATTAAAAATAAAAAATGAATGACAAAAAACCATTTAATATGATAATTGTTGGAATGACTGCTTGTGGAAAAACAAAATATCTTTTAGATTTTATAGAAAATAAATATAAAAATCATTTTGATTATATTTTTTTAATTTGTCCGACATTTGAATGGAATAAAACTTATGAAAATTAGAAATATGATAAAGATGAAGATTTTATTGCTATTCCTTGTGATCACGATAATTTTGAAGATTGGTTAAAATTTATAGTTAACTTTTCAAAAGGAAGTAAAAGTTTAATCATATTGGATGATTGTGCAAGTGGAAAAAATGTTAAAAATAGAACAAGTGAGTTGGTTAAATTGGGATTTAGTGCTAGACATTATAATCTTTCTGTTGTTGTAATTACACAACAATTGACATCTATTGCTAAACCATTTAGAGAAAATATTTCAAAATTAGTCACATTTTATAATCCGAATAAAAAAGATATGACAACAATAATTCAAGAATATTTAGACGTAGGTAACCGCACAGAATTGGATAAAATTTTAGAAACTTTGAAAACAAAAAAATATTCAAGATTGGAAATTAATTTAATTTTTCCATTTGGTTATAAAATAAATTAGTGAAAATAGTGATCATATAGAAGTCCTGCAAATCGAGGCAAGTACAACCGCAAGTGAAGATGTTAAAAAAGAAGTAATGAAAAAACGTGAAGAATTGATAAAATTGTCTGAAGATGGGGAAATTAGTCAATCAGTACAAAATTTGAAAAAATCAAGTGATAAAGTTATATTAAAAATTTATGCTGAATATGAAGTAAAACAAGTAGAAAAAGCAAACGTATTTTTAACAGATTTACTAATTAGTAAATTTGCAGATTTATTAGGTGGGTTAGAAGCTATTGAAAGCAGTGAAGAATTGGAAAAAGAACTGGTGAAAGATAAATTATTAAAAAGAGATGTAAAATCTGTAGTTGAAAAACTAAGTCCATATTTACCATATCTTGGAATATTATATGGAGGAGTTACAGTTGGAAAACATGTTATTAAAAAACATAGCAAAAAAGACGACATCGACCAGAGGTCTCAGCAGCAAAGCTGCAGCGGGCCGTCAACAAGGGAGCGAAGCGAACAAGTTCGTCAAACTGAATAATTTTATAATATATATTGTATTATAAAATTAAAAATTATGATGTAGATTCTGAAGATGAAGGTTTACCACGGGTTTCATCGACCGAAGGTCTCAGCACCAAAGGTGCACCCCCGCTTTGCGTTGTGTCTTTTCTGGTTAATTCACTCATAAGTGTATTTATTATTTTATCTTTTTCTTTTGAGTTATTGTTTGTTGATTCTTCATTTTCTAAAGATTTTAACAATTTTAAATGATTATTATTTTCTGAAAACTGAATTTCATGTATATTATTTTTTCCAAACGTCATTCCAGCTTCAAAATCTTTCATTCCAACATCAACATGAGCACCGATTCTAAAACCACTTTTTTGAATTTTTCTAAAATTTATTGGTGGATAACCATGAAGATTTAAATCTAACTTTGTGTCTGACTTCGTATCCTTTCCTGAATCCTTATTGGAATTACCGCTGTGCGTGTCAGCTCTGCTGTTTTTATTATTTGTTTTTGATGATATACAATTTCCCATTTTTTATTTATTATTTTTTATTCTTGATAATAACTAATTTTTCCACAAATTTTACATCGAAATGTTCTAGGTTCTGAAATATAAATATAAAGTTTAAAAACATCATTCCCCGCATGTTGTTGAGGTATTTCCCCATTCCACGGACAGGGTGTCAAAACTGAAGTGTCTTAATCATATATATTAAAAACATGTTTACACACATTTTTCCAAATAAGGTCATAATTTTATCATGTGATAATCGTATGACTGTTCTCAACCAATGAAAAACCAACCCATAAATTAACCTTGTGGCAAAATAAACCAAAAATCAAACCAGTTGGTTTATTTTGTGGCAAAAAAACCCAAAAGTCAAACCAGTTGGTTTGATTTTTGGTTTAGAAGAACTGACTCGAAGATACGAAAACCGAAGGATCCGGCGCAAGCAATACTTGTCAACGTATTCAGGACCAGATATATATGATTGAAAGTCATATGGCAGGACATGAATCATTCACGTTTAATTCTTCTGAAGAGATTTCTAATTTACATCAAGTGGATTTCCCCATGACCCGTTTTTTAAAATGTGTTAAAATTCCCGGTAACGTAATTAAATTCCTGGAAGAGACCGGAAGTGACCGGAAGTGAAACCGAAAGTTACGTTATCAACAAAAAGGGAAACCCCCCGCGACACTTTGAAAAATTTTGACCAAATTTGAAAGATTTTGACCAAATTTGAAAATGTGACGTCATCACCTACCGCAACGCGGTTTTGAAAATGCGATGAATTTTGTCAAATCCGAAAATGCGACTATTTTTATCGATTTTGAAAATGTGGAAAATTTAACCAAATCCCAAAATGTGACGTCATCACATAGGAATGTGCTAGAATCGGCACTTTACAGACTACTCTTTCTGCAGATTGGTAACCAGTTTTAGGATTGTAGTAAATACCTCTTAATCCTTGTTATAATTCAATGTCCATATAAATTTACACTATATATAAGTCTAATCGTACTTTACTGATGATTATTGTGTTCCCATCTTGGTCTTTAATATTGAAATTAATCTTATTTATAACACCCTTATCAACTGGCACTCTGGATTCAATGTCGAAAAAATGCTGGACACTACCTTTCAATGACTGTGTAGTTGTTAACGGTAATAACGCTATAACGTCACTTCTCTTACCATTTGTATTGATATTCTCTCTTATTTTGACCAAACTACAAGTGATTTTTATGTGTTCTAACCCATTATTTATATTGACTGAGTTACCGCTTTTTGCTTTCGTATTAGCGTTTATTACTTGGTCTTTGTTAAATCCTAATATGGGCCCTTTACCTTTCATATTTATTATACTGTCACTAGTAATAGAGCACGTTCCATCGTATTCATTAGCGACCAAGGTAACGCCGCCATAACTCTCAATCTTCTTCTTAAGCATATTAAATGTCCAATGCCCCTCCTTATCGTCTTTTTATTGCCATTATATGTTAATTCCACGTTCTCATTAGTGATATTATGATAATCCCAGAATAAAGTGACCTTCTTGACTAACAGATACGGGTTATCATTATCTATTAAAAATGACTCATCCAAGTATAATTCTTTTGAAGAACCATCTATCAAAACACTTACGCCTGTACTCTAAAAGCTCACTCACACTCACCTTTAAGTCACACTCATCCGAGAGACAATAAAGTAGGATTGAACTGTGAGTGTGAGAGGAGTAGGGGTCTAACTTTCCACTCATTGAGAGAGCAATCACCAGCTAAAAAATCTTGTTGATTTGTATTCATAGAGCTCACTCGAGTGTGACTTGTCTGAATAGCCCTTATCGTTTTTTCTTGGTGTGGTCATTATAATCATTGTATTTGCACATTGCAGCAATACAACAAAATGGCACAACCTAAGCAGTATTATTCGGAATTGGAAAAGTCACTTTTAACTGAATTAGTTGGTAAATACAAAGATGTTCTTCAAAACAAAAAGAACGATTACAAAATAATCCAACAGAAAAATACCACATGGGAAACTTTGACTCAGGAATTTAATTCACAGTCGGGAGTGCATAAACGTGAATCGATGCAACTAAAGAAAAGTTGGGAAATTATAAAGTCTCGTGCTAAAAAGCACCTTGCTAAAGAGAAGAGAGAAACTAAATTAACTGGTGGTGGTACTGCCTTGCCCGTATACGGCGAAGGAGCAACTGCTGTAGCATCTATCGTCACAGCTTAAATAGAGAGCCTAGACAACCCGTTTGATGACGATAAGCATGAAGCTGGTATGACAATTTCGTAAAACAGAATAGTAAATGCATAGTTATTGCCGAAGCAATATGCAATGTGTAAAAGATGAAATATTTTAACGGTGGATTAATTTGCAGACAATAAAGACGATTAAGATGAATCCCCAGCAGCGACTGCGACGATACAGAAACAGCTGCAGTTATCTTTGCCAGCTGCTGGTGCTGCTTTGTCCGCCTCGTGCAGCGCAAAACCCCGAATATCTGTGGCTCAAGCACGTTGTTTGGACATGCAACAAAAACAGCACGAAGCTGAGATGCAGATCCTCGACATCAAGGAAAGAAACATCTTGAGGGAACATAAGAGGAAAATGGAGGTGCTAGATGCGGAGTTTGAATACTGGGAAATGATGAATAAAACCATGAAAAACACACAAGCACAGCCGCAGAAGCCAAACACCCGACAACGAAGAAAAAACAAACTCTGATTTAATGTCAGGAATTAATAAATGCATTTAAGTAGATTTTGTTACATCATTCAACTTGTATAAATAAGTATACGTTGATTACGTGATGTTAATAAAATCAATCCGCGCATCATAATTGATGTGAAGTGTTGCATTATCAGTGTACGGCGCTGTCCATTTCCCAAGCCGCCTACAGGACCGTACATGGCGGGTAACTCTTCCGCAGCAGGAGGGGGAAGCCGGGAGTCATCTATAGGATCATTTCGTTCTTCTCATAAAGTTGTACAAAACTGCCGTTGCGACAATAATGGTTTGCGTAGTTTGAAGTTTTGTTCGAGAGGTCATTGACAGACATGGAAACAATCTGTTCCATATGCCAAACATCCTCTCAAGTATTTCTTGTACGTATGTGAGACGCGTTTTATCTGCGTTCAGCTGCAGTCTGCGGATCAACCAGTGGTGTCATAAAATATTGTCGGCAAGGATAGCCACTATCACCAAGTAGCATACCGGGGATTTCACCATGCTCAAACCTCGCACACAGACAACTGTTATCAAAAATTCTTGCGTCACAGACACTACCTGGCCATCGGACAACAATGTTCTGAATCTCCAAATTGGGTCCACATACTGCTTGTACATTTCTGGAAAGTAACCTTTTCGATTTCTAAAATGTTCAGCATTCTCCCCCCCTTGGCATGGTATTTTTATATGTCTACAGTCAATTGTACCTGCAACACCAGGAAATCCACAAATTCGCCAAAAATCGATCTTAGTTTGTGGCAGTAAATGGCTTGGAGGAAATCTAATATATTCATTTTTAGTAGCGCAATTACTTCTGATACAGGCTTGATAATACGACTTGTGGATGGCTGAGAAATTTCACACAATCCCCACATGCTAACTGGAATGTATCTGTGGCATAGAAACGAAGTGTCAACAATAGTTGTACATCAGCAGGAATGGGATTTCCACGTCCATTATATGCAGATATATGTAGCCCATTTAAGCCCAGTAAGTCACGAAAACCATCTTTCGTTAACCTGTACCTGTTCCGAAAATGTTGATCGTCGTACTTCTCATAAGCTACATTATGTAGTCTAATTTCATTTCTTTTATTTGACAGCACATTTTCGACAGCTTCTAATCCCTTTAGCCACCTATCAGCTTTTTTGCTATCACTCAATACAAGTGAGTGTGGCTCAAGGCACGTGTACCCCTCACTCTAGCTTTACTCCAAATCAGGTCCTAAGTTGAGGGTGAGTTCTGTGAATGAATGCTTGGAGGGTAAGTGTAGTGTAATACTCAGTGAGGTGGAGTGGAGACTCATTAAGGGTTGAGTTGCATTTATTTAGTGTGAGTGTGAGTGTGAGTGAGCTTTTAGATATTTTGATAGTCGAGCGTTAGTATATTCATATATAATATATGATATATTTTATAATGGACAAATACTTTAGGGGCTATTATGAAAAGAACTACAACAAGGCTATGGAAAATGCTAAAGAAGAGTGGATTAGAATACGAAATAATTTCATTAAAAAGTATCCGAATGCTGATTTGAATAAATTGGAATTTGACGTTGATCTTAATCAGGATGGTACTGTAAAATCCACTTCAATATACTTTAAGAATACAGATGTGTTAAGCAGAGATATAACAAGTGACACATTCCTTAATGACAAATCCATAACCAGATATCTTTACTCTAACACCAGTAAGAGTGGTTTCTCCAAAATATGGAAAATAGGTGGAACAGTCCAGGAATTGCCAAAAGGCAGGAGACATGTTTGTTTCTATGGAAAAGGGTACTACTGGGATAATTTCCCTATTGATCATGTATTACCTTACCCCATAAACGTATTCAAAGTATATGTCAATAACACAGACTATTTCATGAGTAATCTTCCTCCTCTAAATATAACCACCAAAAATTCCGTCAAGTAGGATATTAAAGAATCATATCAGTCTATTGTGGGGACTTGGATATCAAAATATCCTTCAGGTATATCAATAGAGCATTTGACTTTCAGTGATAATGTTCCAAAACAGACAACATCACTTATGAGGTTTCATTTATACTTCACAGTCAGAAGAATAATGCAAAAATTAAAAACATTACTAGAGACAAAAATTAAAATCCTAATGAATAAATATAATGCCAATTTTCTAAAAGATCACACACTTAAGTGGACATGGCATGAAATGGTAAGGTATAAGAATGAACATTTAGGGCAGGATGTTGTAGGGTTTAGTAAAAATCGAAAAACATATGGACCCGGTTTTCATCTTTTTCGTGATGTTCAAAGTTACTATAAAAAATTCATTCCAAAGATTTCAGATGGATTAACTATAAAAGGAACTGAACTACTTAATCAATCGATTGAAGCGTATATTTGCAGTTTACCAGAAGCACAAGCTAAAACAAGACAGAGCATTTACGGTAACAGAGCATCAGCATTAGAGACAGAAAATTTGTTTTGTAGGAATGTAGAAGGTAGTATTACTAATTATTTTACAAGTGTTTGGATAAAGAATGTGAATAAAGCAGTGTCTGACACTAATGTTGTCCCTAATCTTGCTGTCATTCCATATTTATGGTTACTACCTTCTAGTGTGGTTATTCTTAAGAATCCTATTGATAAATATAATAACAAATTAAGCATAGCTAGTGAAAACATGAAATTTGGTGTCAACCCTAAAGTTCATTTTGTCGGTGTAAAAAATAATCCTCCTAAAAAAGTTCATCAAGAAAATCACCCAACATCGCATTTACAAACTTTGGATAATACTGTTGTTAAAAAAGAAGAAAAACCAACGAGTCAAGCTGATAAATCACATAGTGACAATAAACATAGTGATAAAGATAAACCTATTAAAAATGATGAGCATAACACTGATTTAGTGGCAACTTCTGCTGTGTCAGTTATAACTGCATATTTAATAACAAAATATATCATATAATATAATAAAAGAGCTTATGTTATGGATATGAAGATAAAACAAAAAATGAAATAGATGAATTGAAAACTGATGTTGAAAATATACTCTCTCTATCAGGACGGAAAATGAAAGGTGACATCAATATGTCTTATTGGCGCATTAAAAACATTCCGGCACCTATATATGATTATGATGCCATATCAAAATCCGTTTTAGATGAAACATACCTGTCAAATTATACCAAAATAAGTAATTATAGGTTAAATCTCAGTGAAACATTGTTCTGGGAATACTATAAAAAGTATGCTACAAGTATTTATAGATTTGACCGTGGTTTGAATAATAGTGAATTAGTATATGACGCAACAAATAGAAAAGTATCTAAAACCATCGACCAACCACTACAAGAAAATGATGCTGTTCAAAACACCACCAATTTGCAACCTACTATATGAACAAAAAGTGAAAAAGTTGGTAACAGAGATTTCTTAAAGTTTGATTGGGCACAAGGAATGGTAATTGATATCAATTTTAATGCTGTAAGTGGGGAGAAAGATATAGTGAATATTTTCATTGTATACAGAATAAAAGCTTATAACGCGAATACTTATTGGGTTCGTAATGGCTTATTTGGACACGATGATCGCGGTCATGATAAGTTTGTTAGTTATAGTCCTAATGGTGATTTGGTTGTCTCTGGCACAACAAATAATTTCATTATCATTGGTAGGAATCCTATTCAAACTAAACAACCAATAGTTCCGTATAAAACAAAGGCAAATGCTGGAGAAATAAATAAATGGGTTTGTTTATCAATACATTGGGATAATTATACAACCCCAGCAACTGGAGCTGGTAAGGTATATTGTAATCAGCAAAAGCTTGCAGATATTCAAAGCAGAAGCTCACCTGATTCAACTAAAATGACTTTCGGTAATATTAGTATAAGTCGTATAGCTCCTTTTAAAGGTGATATTTCTTTCTTGGCTGTATATAAAGGAAGATTAATAAATGAGAAAGACATTCTACTCCATCATAATGTACTTTGCAATTTGTTTAATATTAACACTGTTGATTTTGAAATATAATGTTTGCTATTTTAATTGGGTGCTTCCAAGCAAAGAAGATGGTGAAATCAAAAGAAACAAAAATCACCAAAGACACAAAATGTTCAGATTGGGTCTTTCATTTTGTAAGAACGAAATTAATCTAGAAGGTTACGTTCAAATGGGTTACAACTCTAAGACTATCAAAAACTATACAGACGTTCCTAAATTGGAAATACCAAAGAGTTTATCACAATTGGATGGACCTCCTGAAGTAATAAATACGCGGGATGAAAAAAAATGAGACAAATGGGACAAACTCATAGGCGTCTTGTAGATAGTCTCACAGATTCTCTATAGATGATCGTCGAGGTATCGTGTAGACGATCGTTTAGATTATTTATAGATGATATGTAAATAAAATATATGATATTATATATATATGAGTGAATAAACACCTAAAATAACAACAGTGAAAAAGGAAAAAGACCTTAAGAGGGTAGAAGCTGGTAAGAGATTAGCTGCTATCTCTAAAGCAGCAAAAGAGAGAAAAATGCGTGATAAAATAGAGTCAGAAAACGTCTGCAGTGACTATGGTATTAATTATGGACTAGTTTTTGGTTTTATAGGAACAGCTGTGGCTATTGCTTCACTATATTACAAGAGAGAAGAGTTCAAAAGAGAAGAGTTGCAAGCTGTTACTGTTAATAGAGTGGAGCCAGAAAAGACGTCTGTGAATATTGAACACATCAAAAACAACCAGAAAACATTTTAGACAATTTGGAATAACAGACATTTTATTGCGCCCTATCAATTAGATAGTGTGTTTAAAATATTATAAAATATAACTAATAATAATAAATAGTATGTTTGAAAATACAAAAAATCTTTCATTTAAGGTCTTGAATGAGTATGATTTGCATACAAAAGTGGTTGATTTCATTAGAAGATTCTACCCGGAAGCAATTTTTGCACCTGATCTTGGTGAATTGCGGGATACAAGCGGCAAAAGAATAAGTTCATATAGAAAGGGATGCCAGAAAGGACAATCAGATATAATAATTTCCTCGCCATTGGAATCCATAAAAAGTTCAGATCCATCCACTAGCCTCTTATGCTACGTTCTTAGCTCTTCCCCTGCCAGCATAAGAATTCTGCGATTTTACTATCACTTACGCCAGACAATTTAAGTCATCGACGGGAGAGAGCGCCCCCATTAAGAGTTAATTTAGCTTATTTACAAAACAGCTGAAGAGGTGGTTGGGAAACGTACTTCAAAGTTGTCCCGCCTCACGGCAAGCGTTTCCAGGTGTGCAATATGACCCAAAGCGTAGACAGGGCTTGACGGGATCGTGACTCCAGCACTTTTTCTAGGGATTTTATGTTTGATCTGTCATAAACAGCTTTTGGTCCTGATTTGAGGTCATCTTCCAAAGCCACGTCGATCTTACATCACTCGAAGTGATCAAAATTGTTCCGACCGTGCCTTCGATACTATCATCTGGCTCCTACTATCTCAAAATTTCAGGTTGCGCTCCTGCGTGTCGATCATTGTTAGCAGTGGTTTCCCACCGAGGAAAGGACAATTTGGATAAAACCTCTGAGATTGAGCCATATTCTCCCAATGAACGACTTTTAAGAAGACATACGACATGTGATAGATCTGGTATGGCTGGCAACGAAAAAAGAGGGAATCTCTTCTCGCGCCGCTCATTCTCGTTAATTAAGAATAAATAAATTTTGATAAGAAATTTCTATTCTTTTGGAAACAAGTTTATCTTTCAAAACTGAGGGTCCCAGTCATTTTATCCAAGCTTAATCAAAGTGAAACAATAGAATTATGATTAAAAACTTTAGTAAGATGGCTGAATTTCAACTCGCTTTTACATCGGAGCTTCCCAGCCCTACAAGGACAGCCTGATCAATCGCAGTAACAGAAATTCCTTATGATTTCACAGCAAATAATTACGTTTTTTGCTATAATTTTCCAACATGGTCCATTAATTGTTTAGAAAATTGAAAAGATAAACAGAGGCAGTAGGTTGTTTTCCCTGTTCATTTACAATGTTATTTGATCCACGAAATTGTTTCTTTTTCTTATCTAGTTCGACTTACTTCCATTTGGTCGTTATTGTCCAGTGACATGGCCAACATTTTCAAAAGTTTTAAAGATGCCAAAGTTTCAGAGGTGCATGCGAGTATTAATTCTTCCTAGCCCTCCTAATAATATTTGTACGCAAATAGGATATTCCAGTTTAACTATCATTTTGTTGAAGTTACATTAAAAACATATTTTATGATGATAACTTGACATGTGATATTTTAGCTCTGATTCAAAGGGACACTCCAGTCTCCAGACAAGTTTTACTTAGATGAACGGTCTAGATGACCTTGCCTCAGAACGGGTATTGGTTATCTTGAGATCTTCTTGGTTTGGGAGAATTTGACTTTGTTTGTCGTGTTTCATTGAGTATTGTAGGCTGCCACTTTTGCTTGTCTACGGGTGAAAGCGGTCGCTCCCATTGGTTGTGTGACGTCGTTGAGTGATATAAACAAACTTCGCTTCTACATCTCTACAGCGGAGCCTTCCGCCCGTTCGCAAAAATTGTCGTTGTTTCTTTGGAGTTTCTTATATTGCGTCATTGCGTGGTTCCAAACTGCACAAACAAATCACGAAATGGGGGATACGTTACCATCGACTTCCTGCAGAAAAACGTCTGCGGCAAGTTTGGTTAGCGAGAATTCACTGAGCTAATCCATGCAGTCGCAACAATTCGTTTGTTTGTTCAGAACATGTCACGTCTGATTGCTTCTAGGAAAACGTACCTGGACTCGTACCTGGTTACCAAAACAAAGGGAAACTTAAGCCTAATTCTGTTCCTTCAATATTTCCACAAAGAAGTGCTGGTAACCAGTGGCGAAGCTAGCGGTCATGCTGGACATGCTGAGCATGACCAAGAATATTCCAGAGTTAAGAATTTTTTTACATGCTTGAAAATGGATGTTTGCTTCGAAATTTTTTTTTAAAAATCGAATGCGGCGTTAGTGAATTATGCGGTGAGTTACGTGCATGGGTGACTGTGGCAAGTCATGCTCATCTCAGATAGCAGGACCTAGCCGAAATTTGTGCGTCATTGGATTGGCCAAAGTATCCCTTGCGCATGCGCACCTTGCCAGTTTTAGGCTTCAGGTCATGCTGATTTCCAATAGCACGACTCCTGTTATTTAAAATTCAGTAGCAATACTACTAGCGATCAAATAGCGAATAAAGGCGAATGTAGATCAAAGTCAACCATGTAAATCTTCAGAACGACTGGGGCGTCATATATCAGCTTCTGAGGAAGTCTTTTTCTGCAAGAAATGTGAGCGAGCAGAAAGTTATCGTTGGTCGAAGACCTATGCCGAAGCTCATGATAAAGACGAGGAACATGATGTTCCAAGAGGTTCGGTATACGAAGGATTGGCCATGTCCTAGTGAAGACAAGAAGCGTCTCTTTTGCTGGCCTTAGTTGCTCTTTCGACCTGGAGTTTCACAACATCTTGCTGTATAAAGTGTCAGTTTTCCCATGGCATTTCAAGTTTGTGAAGGACTTTCTGTATCATTTGGAATGTTATGACATTTATGCATTCAGGCAGATCATTAATTTTTGATGTGGTTTATTATTGTATGAGGATGTTTGCTGAATTAATAGACAAGTTGCTGTATGAAGTGTCAGTTTCACTGTGGCATTTTCAAGTATGTGAAGAACTTCCTGTATCATCTGGAATATTATGACATTTATGCATTCAATCAGATTATTTTAATGTAGTACATTACTATGATAAATATTTTGCTGATTAAATAAACAAGCTGCTGTGTGAAGTGTCAGTTTCACTATGACATTATCAAGTTTGTAAAGGACTTTCTGTATCATCTGGAATATTATGACATTTATACATTCAGATTATTGTTGATGTGGTTCATTATTATATGATAACCTTTTTGCTGATTATATACACAAGTTGGTGTATGAAGCATCAGTTTCATCATGACATCAAGTTGGTGAAAGACTTTCTGTATCATCTGGAATATTATGATATTTATACATTCAGACAGATTATTATTTATGTGGTTCATTATTATATGATGACTTTTTGCTGATTAAATAGACAAATTGCTGTATGAAGTGTCAGAAATATTGATTCAGCGATTCTGTTTCTCCATGACATTTTCAAGCTATCCATTACTGTGATGACTTATTGCTGGTTAAGAATGTGCTTCCTGCCATTTGTACATCTGCATGCATGATGTGATGAATTCAGTGAAAAATCTTTACAAAGGAAAGAAAAACCATTCACAGTGAAACTGAATGCAATGAACAAATCCATGAAAGAAGACTCGAGGTGAACTCAGTGTTAAAAGCATTGAGGACCAATTCACTTAAGTATTTTTCAAGCATAATCATGGTAAATATTTTATACTTACAGTAAGTCTCCAGTTCTATGTTTAGTTAGACAGTAATGTTGGGCTAGACTTGCTCATCATTCATGGCTATCAATGTTGGATTCACTTACAGCTTTGTCAGTGCTCCATAAGCATGGCAATAGGCTCTGACATAAGATAAAACAGCCCATGATATGTTGTACTTTGCTTACTTTGAACAATATTTTGTGGTGCTCAGAATTCTTAAAAACTATCCTCAAAATGCAGGAAATGGCATTTCCAAGACTCCAGATTTCAAAATTTTCCGGGGGAGCATGCTTCTGGACCCCCTAGAGGGGGCTTGCACCTTCGGTGCTCGCATCCACTCTGAAGTCACAATAGCATGACCAGTCATTTATGGTCAGCTTCGCCACTGCTGGTAACCCGAGATCCACCGTCCAACGGAGAAACCTTGTAAAAGAAGAGAGGTATTATTTCTTAGCGGCCAAATCAATGCGTACTTATTGGTAGTTAAATAATTTCAGTAATTACGTCAATGTACAAACACGTAACTAATATGTAAATAAATAAAGATAGGAATATATCCAATAACAAAACTTGTTTCGGTCTCTTGGTAAATATATTAAAATGATAAACCATATAGACATTACAGTTAGACAATACATTTTTCATTAAATGTTAGATGACTGCCTTGTCGAAGCACGGGGTGCGAATTAACTGAAAATTCTGATACCAATGTACGTCAAGTGAATTCGCAAGTATCAGCTGATAAGCAACAGCCGAAGTAGCTCTGAAGGTACCTCTACTGATGTCAATAAAATGTAATCTTTCACAGATGTTGCCACGATAACAACTGAAATTATGACTGAAGTTCAACCTGAGTGTTAGCAGTGTTATCTCCGTTTTTCGAAGAGTCACTACTCGGTCCAGACATTTGAACAATCGTTTGAAACTTTGAATATCACAACTTTTAGATATAAATCCGCTAACACATGACTTAGAAAGTTATTTAAGAATATACAGCGACGAAGCGACCTGACAAACTTTTTATCACTCAATGACGTCACACCGCAAATGGGAGCGACCGCATTCGCCCGCATACAAGCAAAAATGGCGGCCTACAGTAATCGGAAAACACGACAAACAAAGTCAAATTTCTCCCAAACCAAAAAGATTTGAAGAAAACTAATACCCATTCTGAAACTAGGTCACATAGACCTTTCATCTAAATAAAACTTGTTTCCGGAATGGAGTGTCCCTTTAAAATGCACATTACATTGTCAGTTAACCCACTTTCGCACTGTCTTAACGATCCAAATCATTTACAGATATTTGTAATGTTAACTGTTTCGGAGATACTGTTA
The DNA here is from genome assembly GCA_030142905.1 of Heliopora coerulea. Lineage (NCBI taxonomy): Eukaryota > Metazoa > Cnidaria > Anthozoa > Scleralcyonacea > Helioporidae > Heliopora > Heliopora coerulea. Next base: position 1,416,980 of record JASJOG010000073.1, on the reverse strand, counting down.
ACTGCTTAAACTTTGAGCGGTGTTTACTACTTTCATCTTAAGAATAAACCATTACGAAGTAGAGTGGTTATGTCATGTGTCTATGTGACCAGAGTTTATGTTGAGTTGAAAACAATGAAGGTCAAGAACCACTTAACATTGAGCTGGCCAAAAAAAATGAACAATACATTAACATAAGTATAAGCCATTTGTTTTTTCGAAGATCGTTGAAACGCGAAAGTAAAAAGAATCTCAGTTTGCTAATGGCTGTGCATCTGTAATTACCAAACAAAAACTTTGGAATAACTGATTAATTCTTCGTCGCCCAGTTATTTATTTATCTAAAGAATTAATCCATGCAGTACTATTTAAGGTTTCAGAAGTTGTGAAATTCCAACTTGGAACCGGTTATTAGGCCAGGAAGAAAGACTCCGGGTATAATATTTGTGAAACCCTTATATTGTATTTTCATGTACAGAGGATGTTTGCAGGGATGAAAAAGAAAGTCAAAAATACACAAGTTGAATTCTTTCACTTCAGCATATTCCACTTCATAATAGAATGTTTTTCAGTTAGATTTACAATTACAGTTTCATTTTACAGTTGATGAATTAACGTTCATGGTTTTTCTTAAGGATACTTTGACCCAAAGCTTCAACTTTGAAGGAAACTTTTCTTTTCATGGAAATTTTTGAAGAAATGAAGGAAATTTGAATGAAATAAAATTTTGAAGGAAATTTGAAGAATTTTTTTGGCAACTGGAATGAAACTTAAAGGAAATTTGAAAAAAAATTAATGGAACTTTCACTTTTTAACAATATTATCTGTAATGTTCTAGTAGCTGACGCAAAACTAGCAAATCAGATTAAATGTCAGTCAATATTGCAACGTTCGCTATCTGAAGACAACAAAAATAATCCGAGCGACTTAAGAATAGATTCTCAAGTTGCACCCATCATGTATTGTATGCGCTGTAATGCTGCTACAAAAGCACAATTTTTAGGTTAGTCATCATAACAAAAGATCGCAAACTAAATTTAACGTTTCGGAACAGCACCACACTCATCCTCGATCAAACGTAACAAACCAATGATTCGTTACTTTAAGCAACACAATCATGTTTAATTTTATGATAATTCTGGAGGAAATCTGAACAAAATTTGAAGGAAATTTGAATATTTGTGAGGGAAATTTTGAGTTGAAATGAGAAAAATCAGAATCAAGAGAGGAAATTTTGTCGTGGCAAAGTGGAAGCACTGCTCTGACCATTTTACGGTATTTCGAGCACGCATATCATAAATAACAGATTAGGGTCACTGGGTAATCGACTCTTAAACGTTAATCCAGCCTTCCAGCATTCACTTCAGTTTTCCTAGGGGCAAGGGTGAATCAGTTGAACCAGACGACATTTTAATCTTTTATGTTGCACACGTTTTCAAAAATATTTCAGGTAAGAGATATGCAGCCGTTTTATGTCTAGAAGAATATATTGTGGCTTTATTAAAAGGCAAAATGTTCGGCTTTCTCAACTTTATAGCACTAAAAACGTAAGGCTTTTGAAACTACTTGCCAACTGCTCCGTCTTTTTACCATTTTCTAAGCTATGTCATGTGTTGCATCCTGATTTTCAATGAGACACGTTTTATCTTTTTTCTGAAACCGAGGGATATCAAATGTCTTGCTCAAGACAGCACCATATCAGTACGCTTGAAATAACGTGAAGCATGGCTTGGAGGCTTCGTATCAACGGTAAGCACTAATGAGGCTTTGCTATTGCAATGAAAGACATAAGTTACGTAGGTGGATGGTCAGCGATTTCCATTCAGTTTCTCTCGATCATAGCAACTGGGAACTTTGTTTGATCAGTCGTGATATAATATAAAGAAAGCAGAAATATTTAGCAGACTTTGAACTGCATTCGACAATAATGTAACCAATTGGTCCGTCTAAACTTTCATAGTCCAGGAAGGCGTATGCAATTAATGGCCGACATAATGTAAATAAGATTTAATCGAACGGGTGTTCACCATTTTTATCTGAATGTAGAAATAAAACAAAATCACACAGTCCAGTATTCATGGCATGTTAACTGTATTCCTTCAAAAAGTAAAAGATTCGAAAATCGAAAGGATGCAATATGGCATATGCATTCTGGTTTCATGACCTGACTTGTTTGATAATTATTCAAACAGCAAGCACTAAGTCTGCATTTAAAGTAAACTTCTAGAAACTTTTTCCGCACTGAATGTCAGTTTGGTTCCTTCATTATACTCCCTCAAACGAACATAACAGAGGACAGAAAACGCACGACATGTGAGTATTTGATCATCAAGGGCGACAATTGCTTCCTAAAAGTGTGGGGGACAGAGCAGGCCACGTGATGTGGAGGCATTCCCTCCGAAAGCATTTTTTTTTTAAATCTAATGTTTATGGAATGCCTTTTCAGGCGTTTTGAGATTATTTCTTTGGAACAACATTTATACCTTGTTTTTCAATCGAAACGAAGCTATGCTTTGTTTGTTATTTACATTGATGAGGGAGAAACCGAGGGGAAAGTCTTACTAAAGATAAAAACATTAAAAACTATACTACTCCAGTCTCTACTCACTAGGCATACAATAGTTATAAATTTGAAAAATTTAATATTAACTCAGGATTGTGTCTTTTGTGACTATTGTTCAACAAACCTACTGGAAAACTCAAAAAAATTTTCTGCGGGTTTCAGATTTCTCAACAAAAATTTTTGCCAGTTGATGCACATCAACGTGGTCCAGCCTTTCACGATGTACATGACAGACGGAAATATAGTTCAGTCTATGCTGGGTCATAGCAGCTCTGAGCCATGTTTTCAGACGTCGCAAAGACGAAAAACTGCGCTCACACTCGCACGAAGAAACAGGGCACACGAGTAACCGTTTGAGAAGAACCAGTACCTGTGGAAACAAGGATCGTACTGCTGGTTCCATACTCCCTCCATCCCTTACTGGCATCCAACACCTCAGTACCAGAAGAGAAAAAGTAACGAATAATCTTTTCCTGGATATCATGAGTGATGAAAACCACAAACTTCACGAATTTCTCCCTCTTCGAAACACCTATGCTACCGATCTTAGGACCAAACATAAGTTTAATGTAAACTTCAGAACAAACCGTTTTAAAAACAGTTATTTTAGCGCAAACGCATTAAAATTTTAATCAATTTTAGTATTTTAGATTGAATAACACTTAACATAACAATCGACCTTCCCAAAAATGGTCCATTAGAGTAAGTTTTTATCTATTTTTTTTAAACTTCCGTTAGTTCTAGGTAAATTGTAGAACTGGTGTAACATAGTAGAAGTTAATGCATTTTGTAATGTAAATATAAGTAAGCCTATGGCTGCAAGTTTTACCAAATAAAACATCTATCTATCTATCTATACTCCGATAAGCAAGTTTTGCTTGGTGTAAAGAATTTGAATTATAGGTTTGCTTGAACATTCCCAACTGTAGTGGAAGAGAAAGTTTGTCAAATTCAGGATACTCAGATATCACATCTATATCGACTTTTCCAGATGTTAACATCTTTTCTAACTTCATGTATTGAGCTAGGCCAGATTTATCAGAGTCATACCTGTTCGACAGACCTGTGGTTATAGCATCAGTTAACTCATAATACTACTTCTTGTAGTATTATTTTGGACTACTGGCAGGTTGATACTGTGCCGCGTCACCTGTGTATCGTCTTGGGGGCCCTCGTATTCGTGGTACCTCAAGTGAATCCAGATCATATTCTTCACATTTCTCTTCAGCAGCAGCGAATATTTGATGGAAAGCTTCATCTGAACGCTGTGTTTTGATATGTTCAGATGAAATCTTTACAGCTTCCAACATTCCAGAGACATTTGCTGACTTTGCTTGCAGTGCAGTATTTAATTGTTCGAGAAGTGCGGCCGGCTTAGCTGCAGTCATCAATCCAAGCAAAACATTGCCTTTCTGAAATCGCTCTAGTAGACCGTTTGCTTTCGTTGCAGTTTCAGTAACACCATTTTTCATTTCGCTCAAACTTTGTAAAATAGCAGGGTAGTTATCGAGTGCTGACTGTATGGCCGGTACTCTGCATAACCACCTGGTTGCATAAAGAGGCTTGATCGCAGTATGGCGTGGATCGTCAGCTTCTGTTGATTCACAAATGGCCTGGAACATAACCTTGTACTTGCCAGATCTCTTCATTAGCACACCCAATTCATTTGTCCACTGTAAGGCATCTCGAATCAACGGAGAGGAAGTTACGGCATGTTGTAATACAAGATTTGAAACATGTGATGCACAGTGAAAATAGAGCGCTAGAAGCTGGCGTTCTCGCACTCGTGCCTGGCAACCAGTGTAACAACCACTCATGTTGGCGGCTCCATCATATGTTTGGGCACGTAGATTGCTTATGGGTAATCCTAACCGAGTGAGTACATCAAATATCATTCGAGCAAGAATGTCGCTGGTAGTACCAGGAATTTCATATAAGCCGACAAAGTCTTCGTGCACATACAAATCCGAGTCTACGTGCCTCAGACAGATAGACTCTTGCTCTTGACCACTTACATCTTGTGTTCCATCAGCAATAACACCGAAAAATTGGTTCTCTTGAATGTCACTGATAATTTCCCCTAAAATGTGGTGACTGAAAAGTTCCATCATCTCGTTTTGAGCACAGAGTGAAGTAAAATTAGTTGTATTTCTCAAATAAACTTGTAGATTGGCAACATCTACAAATAAATAATTTCCATCACTTTCATCATTGCCACGAAATGCAGAGCCTTGTCGCAGTAAATATCTTATCGAAGTAAACAATTTCAAAAGGGAATTTCTTGCAATCTCTTGCTCTTTTTGTTTCTGTGTATGTATTTGCGCAAATGCAGAGGGCCTTCTAAGTGCCAACATTTGATTTACTGCCAGCATGTGTGCGTGGGACATTTGATGCGACTTAAACTTTTCAAGAGCTTTCTTCCAGTTGTTGAACCCTTGAGAGACACATGTTGGCTCTTTGCATCGGGCCAAATCTGTTAACTCCATGGCACAAGCTTTTGAGCAGTAGAAACACAGAACTTTTTTCAGATCAGGGCTATAATGTAGCCATTCATAATCTTGAAACCACTTGTTTTGAAAATAAAGTGTTCTGGATTTTAGTTTCTGAGCAGGGATAACAGATACATCTGGCTGATTTGGCTTGTCCAAACTCAATAGGTTGCTTCCAGTTGCACTAGATGTGCTAGAAGGTGAATCTGTTACTGAAGAGCAACTGTAACTATGTAAATCGCTGGAGTCCGATGCTTCAGATGCAGGACGTTCCCCACTGCGGAGAGATGGTAGAGATATGGCTACATTGTTTTCCATTGAAGAGCTACCCTGTTCATCATTTTCTGTCAGCTCTACTACAGTAGATATATCGGGACTCTCGGCACTACCACCGATTACACTGCTTTGCTATGAGCCTGCTATTGAAATGCTGCCAGAGTCAGACGTTGACCCGCTTGCAGTAGTGTTGGTTTGTTCACCTTGCCGTCAAACCTTAAAGAATCTTTCAATTTCAGAGAGTTTGGCCCGCTTAGAATTATTACCTTTTCGAGGCATGTATGACTGTTGAAAAATGAAAATCCTTCACGTTAAACACGGTCATTGCTCTGCAGCTCGCGGGCGCAGAAACGCATTGTCGCCACACAGCAAGAAAGACGTTATAATATGACTAAACGAAGTATTTCTAATTGTTTACAAAATGGCGTCCAAAGAAGAACGATCGGATTGTAAAATAACTTGGCAAATTTTCATAATTTGTCACGTATTCGAACCAACAATACCTAGGTAAGAATTAGCGCTGAAGAAGGGTATATCGGAAAATCGTAAAGGTAAAAATGGAACCATAAGCGCCGAGGGAGCAGAAATTAGGCTTCAGTTGTCACGAACTTTGCCAAAAGTGGGGGGAATAATTATATATGTATCCCCCCTTGTCCAAAAAGTGGGGGGGGGTATTTCCCCCGATCCCCTCAGGATTTACGTCCTTGTTGATCATGACATTATTATGTTATTGTTATCTATCCAGAAAGTTCATTAGTGGGCAGAAAGCAATGATCAAGCAGAATAATCAAGCATAAGAACCAACGCGCAGAAAGAAATATATATAAAACTAAACGTCTTGAATGTTGAATAAGCAGTGATAAAAGATAAATGGGTATTAGAGATTACAAGAAAGATATGATTGAAGAGTGAACTGAAACAACTAAAGAGTATTTGAGCCAGTGTTGGTAATAAAACTCGGTTCCACTTTGTTTGTTTTAAACCATAATGCAGAACTTGGTTGATACATTGACCTCAGATAGCAAAATTTAAAAAAATCCTTAGAAAAGATGCTTGCGCTTTTTGGCTGTGTAATGAGGTACATTCTTTACAACTGTGCATTTCCTATGAGAAATCACATGAAAGACTAGGCAAAATTAATTGGGTTCATTAGAATTCAAATTCACAGTTCCAGAGCATATTAACACTGATTGCTGGCTTCCAAAAGAGGCTCGCGAAACTCCAACCTCAAAAGGGCCTTACACCTGCGTACACTCGAAACTTAGGTCACCAAACTATACCTCATAGAAGAAAACAAAGGTGAAAATATATTCTGTAGAGGAAAACAAGTATGACAAATTTACTTAAACACTGTTAGATTCTCGTCAGAAATTGCTCTTGTAGGTTTTTATATACACGCAATGAAACCTTCGAAAATTATCATTTATAATCAGTCATCAATTGCACTAAATGTAGTTGTTTTAGAAAACTAATTAAATCATTGATGACTTTAATATAATTTTCATGACATTAGAAAAACCTCCAAAACGAAGGTACTACTCAGAAGCAAACTAGTTTTCCAGGATTTTAAGCTTCTTAGCCAAGTCTAAGAAGAGCCTAAAGGGAAATTTTCCGCTAGCCGGGCGAATCAGCACGCCGCTGAGTAATAAGAAGAAACTGCCAAAATGTCAGCTGTCCTGGTTAGCCTTTACGGTTATTGCAGGTGGCGTGCACTGTGTTGTCATTTTGCAGTTAGTCGTTTAAATGTTTCACCCTCACCACGAGATGCATAATAGTACTAATAAAGTTATTTAGGGTAGATGAACGATCTTCAAGCTCGATACTCAGAAAATGATTTCTGAGCCCCAAATGGGGATCGAACCCGCAACCTTCTGATGACCGGTTTAGACGCTCTTACCATTGAGCTACCGCGACTCAGATGGTGAGCTAAGGTGCAAATTCGATATATATGTGCAACCTAAGCGGAAACCACTATATGTTTATAATGATTGAAGCAGTTTGATGTTTGAGAAACATGAGAGCTTGGATATATTAAGGTAGATGAACGATCTTCAAGCTCGATTAACCGGTCATCAGAAGGTTGCGGATTCGATCCCCGTCTGGGGCTCAGAAATCATTTTCTGAGTATTGAGCTTGAAGATCATTCATCTACCGTAATATATCCAAGTTCTCATGTTCCTCAAACATCAAAGTTGTTGTAGTTGGTAAACATGAAACCTAACATATTACTAACGTTTTGAACGAAACGTCTTTATTAACTTGAACAAATAGTTTAGGTCGAAGCGGAAGATATTATATATGCAAGGAACAAGGATATAAAGTGATGAACAAAATTCCGAAAAGCTAATTAAAATATTTGATCTTGCTTAAAGGGCGCTAAGCCCCTCCTGATGGTATTTTATGTTGTTCTGTGAAAAATGGTTTATGATATATGTACATATATGCACATGAGCATTTCCTGCATTTTGAGCACAGGACTCATTCTTCACCATTGCAGTCTCAGAATGCTGGAAATGCCTTTTCAAAACTTTAGATTTTCGTACATTTTTTGGGTCAGCATCCCCTTTCCTAAAGGATTCATCAAAAACTATTTTATCAGATATTTTGAACGGACAACGTTTCGAACCAACCTTGGATCATCATCTGGTCAAAAAATATTTAAACTGGACATCTTAAAGTTTAAAATGCAAATTACAGTAAATGTCCAAATTCCGAAACGGTATAAAACTATACATGCAATAAATATTAAAGAGTTCACACATACTTTCCTTAAAAACCAATTTTACACAAACCCAGGTTTCCTCTTTTTACCTTCTTCTTCAATGATGGTATTAATTTGCCTACTTAAAATATCTCTAATAATAATAATTGATGAAAATCGGAGTCAACCTTTCTTAGTTCAGTGATCACGTAATCCTGGAATCCTTGAGTCCGTTAATTAAACTGTTGTCTGCTGCCATGATTAGAAATACCACAAATATCTACCCAAAAATTCCTTATGGTCTTGAACATAGTCCTATGAGATTGTGGCAAGTCTCGTAATTAGCAGATTTTTTTCGTTAAAATTAGATCATCGACATGGTACGGGTTGGAAAATATTTGGATTATCTCGTATCCGGCCGAAGTATGCTAAAAATAGCAGAAATTGTAAGTGAACAACTAATATGTCATTTTTATAGCAAGGGGCTTTTTGTTTAAAATGTCTGAGATTTTCAGAAGCGTTTTCATGTACATAAAAATCCTCCTTAAAGTATGTACAAGTATAGCAATTTTTTCATCAATTTTGTTCGGAATCCTTCGAATCTGACTTGAATTTGTTACATGTAAACTAATATGCTAACCAATAGGAAAACCAATATCTGAATCTTAAGCAAAGGCATTGTCACCTCATGGTAGAAGAGACCAACAAACCTGACATCTCGCGTGGGTTATCGCCAAAGGAGAACGTCGAAGAGCCTGGAACCCACTCATTTTTCGGACGGATGTCCCAATTCTCCCTCAGGGCGAATTTCTCAATTCTGGATGCAGCCATTTTTTCTCTCCAGAAATTTGAACTCAAGCCTCTTAAACCTTTAAAGGTTGAATTCGTTTGCTTTTGTTCATTGTTCTTTCGTTGTTTTTATTTTATTCTCCACAAATGTCTTTTCTCCTTGGTGTCTTGTGCACAGAAAACTGACCCTTAAAGGGTTAACTTATCCATGCATTGATCCACAGCCCTCGTTAGAACATGTTAGTCTCCTAAGCGAATAACCTTCTTTGTGGTTAAGTTGACGGTCAAAATAACTTTTGTTTTGCTTGAGTAAAAAACTTTAATTTGATCAAAACCTCCCAAATACATTACTCGACCCTTTCGCCGTAGCAGCGTGGCTAGAAATTGGACACATGTTACCCTGTTGATGACCCTGGAAGAAATGTGTTAACTTGGGTGAACCCTTGTCTCTGAAGCTAATTTTCCTACTCAAATAGAAATGCAGTGTAAATGAAAACTCCTTATCAAAGCATTGTGACCTATCCCCTAAATACCAATGGCTTGCATCAAGGAGAAACCAGTGGGGATTGAAGACGACTGACTGAAGTCATTTCATGGCTGCTAGTGATCGGGTTACGTAATTTAGTGACGTAAATAGAATAGTTCTTGTGGGCTTGGGGTTTGATGGGGTCTTAGTTAATCTTGGGCAGACCAACATCTACTACAGTTTTGAGGGGATGCCTCTCAAATCCTGAAATTCGTCATCCTGCTCATTTGCAGTTGCAGAAATGTCCAAATTTTATAGAAATGTTTACATTACTCTGCAATTTGTGATGGCGGAATAACTTTTTAGAGACCCCCCTAATGCCACCACGGCAGTTATACCACTTTCGCGGCGGTTAACATGCGAGATTCCAAATCTCAAATATTCAAATGCCAATGACCCCCATCAGGTACTCGTCAGTATAGCGTACGAGAAATTCAAAGCAAGCTGGATGAGTTAGTATCCTCGTTCACACATGCATTTGTGACGCTAGTTAAAGAAGGTTAATTTGAGACGCAAATGGCATACTTTTAAAATATTGCGAACCGTCATCTTGCCACAAATACACTTCGACTGATCAATGCTTTATCATGATTTTAAGATTAGTCTTTTGATTGCAACTGTAACGGTAGGGGCCTTCCTAGACAAGGTGCCAGATGGATTCTTTGCAATTGCGGGAAGAAAATATTCTTGCAGATCTTTATGACTGTTGTACTGATTGGATGGATTCTAGTTTTGGCTCTGTTTTATTTTTTCCTCAGACTTCATGAGAGATTTTCTGCGATCACCTGGTCGTTATGTGTAAGTTAATACACTTTTCACACACTGGTTTCTCGAGGTTGCTCGCGGATTAAAACTGCGAATGAAAACGGAAGAAATTCAACTTATAGATTTCTTTGTCCTCCGCTTGATGTCAATGTGGCGATAGTATCTGCTGCCTGGCCAGTGTTTCTCTTGATCTCTTCAGTTCTTGTCGCCGTTACCGAAGCGCATTATCATGAAAAAAATTAACATCTCAGCGCCTGAAATATTCTATAGCGACAGCATATGTGACTGGCTCCATCGACGAAAGGTCAATTTGCAGTGTAGAGTTCTTTATGGAGGAGCGGTTAGTCGTTCAGTCGTCCATTAACTTTATATTAAATTATTTTATGACTAGTTTAACGTTCGATTAAATTAACCATACAAATATGTGACGTGTTACGATATCGCCTCGAAGTGAATCTTGATATTTTGAAAGGTGAGTGCAATGAATTGAACGAGTAACAACAACCCGAACAGCAGATTGTTGGGAGGTGTTGCATACTGTCATCTCTCTCTTTTTTTGAAATGAAATCACTCAAGTGGCATTAAGTAGAATTTGGAATTTCAATGTATCCTTGATCATATTTAAATGGGAAAAATGCAGTTCAGTTAAATAAAATGAGGGTAACACCAATTCCCGCTGGTGAACCGCCCAGATAGGCTTTTCATAGCGACCTCGATTGGCAGCCTGAGATATGAAGGTTCCCCCACAACATGGATGTGCATATGATACTATCCGAATCTCGTGTTTCTTAGTCCGATCCCATCCGAGACGAAAATTGCTTCCGAAAATCCGATTCCATTTGATCTGATTCGAGAGAATCCAGCCATTAACTGTGTGCGGTGCAAAGGATTAGTTGACAAGAGGATGAATTCGCAAATTGAACACTGAAAAGTTACAAATTGATTTCGATTTCTTTCTTTCCTCCAGGTCTGTGGTTTCATTGCAATGGCACTTTTTGCCTTTGATGCCTTCATCGATTTCTTTCTGTGTACTTCAAACTAGCAATTGGATCCACAGCTACTGTTCCTGTAGTTACTGTACTTAAAGACCACGCCGGTTCATTCGGCCACCTAGGTTTCATACGAAGTTTCTCTAGTACATCTTGTTTTACGTAGAAATCGTTTAGGAAGATTGACCATTTGTAAGGTCTTAAAGACTAGCGCTAAAAATAAAGGAGAGTATTGAGTGTAAACGTGTCTGCTTTTTAGTTTACAATATCACTTAATTTTGCTCAATAATGTTTTGAAACTACCACCATTGCGCGCCTGCATTTTGGACTAGCTGGTGGACAAGCATTACGACGTACTTAGGATTGGGGAAAGAACTTTCCTTGGACAGTTAGCTCCATAAACTGACTGTAATAGTTTAACCAATGGATGGAGTCTATTAGCACAGGTGCATCTAGGGACGTATGGTATCCTTCCTCACGTGGTGTGTTAGATTGGAAACTGAATCTTCTTGATATTTTATTGATAGTTTTGGCAGGTTAATCTTCATGACTCATTCAGAAGCGAAGACTTCTATTAAAGAAACAGAGAGTTGCTACTTCTTAATGGAAGAAACCTTCCATTCTGAATGAGTCATGAAGACTAACCTGGATCCATCCGAGGTTTAAAACAACTGGATCTTGGATCCTTGTGGCTGCTAGGAGAATAGGTAAAGAAAGAAAATTGCGTGGGAGATTAAGAAAACGTCTTTCTGCAGAAATAAATCAAGATCTCTAACAAGAAGGCGTCTCAAAAGTCTTTTGGTAAGAGGCTCGAGTAGACAAATTTGTAGTTGAGAGTGAGCACGAGATATGAATCATATGAATCAGTAACAAGTGGCTAAAGAGTGATGGGATGGCCTGCCGGGCCCCAAGAGTTTGTCCTATGTGGACCCAATGATTTGTAGGAGGAAAGCCATTATGTGGAGGGTTAGGTTGGGTAAAGAATCAGCATAAATGTGACGTTTTATGTAGAGGTATGAAATTTAAAACTCTGGTAGTAGGGTCACTTTTAATCCGTTATACTCAAACATCGACGCAAGTCATTGTAGACGCATTTCGTTTCATTTAATTCACGTTGTATATTTTGGCAGCCATTTCGTCACACACACACACCCCCTCTTTATACCCCCTACTAAAACTCGTCTCTTAGAATATCATTTCCTGACCCCTACTTGACAGCCACGCTGCCACTGTGGCTAAGACCCAAGAACGAAATGCACGTTTTGCGGTTCATGGCCTTAGCAGAATAAAGTTTTTAGGAGGGACCACCAAAACATCGAAAACCAAACAAAAGGGAGCTTGAATAGGTTGAAATAAGCCATAAATACTCTGTGAAATAAACAAAAAGAAGCCCTAAATATTCTGGCGGGGACGCCAAATGTTTACCTCGTTCAGGTTCAATAACACCAAGACTACAGGAATTCACTCCAGATAACTTTTATTTAATCAGTCCAACTGATTAAATTAACACTGGCGGTCAAAAAGAATTGATCATGTTAAGATTTATGTTACTTTCTGCTTATATAGGCTGACAAGAAGCACATCGTACACCAACAGCCTTCAGAATTATAGTAATGAATGTATTAGATAGATTAAGATGTGTCCCATAATATTTATAGAGATATCCTGTTTTTAAAGTATTTTATAGCATAAACTAAATGAATTTCAAGTCTTACAAAAAGAGGTGTTGGCCTGTCACAAATTGGAAGATACGGAATAATGGGTCCAAAGAGAACAATCAGTTTGGAAGATCGAGGAAAATTGCTGGCATTTTCTGAATAAGGCTATACGCACCATGAAATTGCTCCTCGTATGGGTTGTCCTGAAAGTGTCAGTGTCAGTGAAATCCTGAAGAAGAATAGACTCACTGGCAGTGTGAAAGATGCCAAGATCCCTGGACAGAAACAAAAGACATCTGAGAGAAAAGACAGGCTCATGGTAAGGAAAAGCAAATCAAATTGCAACAAGACTGCACCACAAATAAAAGCTGAGATGCTAATTGAACATGGTGTAAATATCTCGGTTTTTGCCACATAAAGAAGGCTTAGAGAGGTTGATTCTAAAGGGCTGTAAGCCAAGAAAGAATCCTAGGCTTACTGCTTGCTTACAGTTTGCACGAGCACACAAAGATTGGATGGCTTAACAGTGGTCCCAAGTTATTTTCATCAATTCCATCAAGGTTTCTTCTTCATTGGAGTGATGGGCGTATGTAAGTCAGGAGAATGGTTGGTGAAGAACTAAAGCAAGACCGCATTCAGACAACTGTCAAACATGGAGGTGGTGGCATCATGGTATGGTGCTGCATCCATGCAAGAGGTGTTGGCTGTCTTTCTAAAATAGATGGAAAGCTTAATTGAGAACGATGCATTGATCTCCTGGAAAATTCGATTATTCCAACCAAACACATGCTGACCATATTAGATCGTTGGATATTATAGCATGACAATGCAACTTGTCACACCTCCCGTTTTGTCAAAAGATGGTTTGAGGAAGAGGGCATAACTTTTATGGAATGGCCAGTACAGTCACCCGATCTCAACCCTATTGAGAATCTATTGGACCAACTTAAGACAACATTCCAAGGGCAAAACCCTACCAATATATCAGAACTTTGGAGTGCTGCAAGCTTTCGATTAGATAAGCTAATTATTTTAGTAAATAGCATGCCTTGAAGGTGTAAATCAGTGATCAAAGGTCGTGGAGGAGCCGATAAATATTAAGATTTGTTTTCTGTTTGTTTTTGGTGTAATTACTTGTCATGATAAGATTTGTTACAATGTTTATGGCGTCACCATCTTTAGCTTCTGTGTGATCAGTTCTTTTTGACCGCCAGTGTATATATATATATATATATATATATATATATGTATATACACTGTATATATATATATATATATATATATATATATATATATATACAGTGTCCAATACAAAAGTATTGGACACATAGGATTTTTTAAGAAAATAATAACTTCTCTTGTTGCTACTAACCTAAAATTTGAACTGAATAAAGTAGATATTTAGGATAGACTAGGTATGAGAAGAAATAACGAATTGTTTGCTCACATAAAAATTTATTGACAAATACAACAGAAAGTAGCACGCAAAAGTTTTGGACACATTCTGAAAATACAAATATAGCAAGATAAAAAATTGCAGTTTTGGATTGAAGTCTATTTCACATTAATTTGCAAATCTCCGCCGACCAATCAGAGCACGCCACGCACCACAACGTCTCCGTGTGCTTTGAATGGTCATTAAAGATTTGGCTGTCACATGTGAATGTTTTCAGAATAGCAAAGACAAAGGAACTCTCTCAACAACTTCGTACGGTTATAATTGACCATCATAATTGTGGAATGGGATATCGAAAGATCTCCGACGTGCTCAAGATCCCCCTCAGTACGATTAGGGCCATCATTCGGAAATGGAAAAAACAATGGCTGACTGCCGATCTGTCTCGAAAAGGACGTCCTCGTAAAGTAAGTGAACGAGCAGCTAGATCCATTGTTCGGAAAGTGATGCACAAGCCATTCACAACACCAGGGGAACTTCAGAAGGAACTGCAGGCAGCTGGCACAAAGGTTAGCAAGGATAGATTTAGTCTTACTCTCAACCGGGTAATGCTGCATTCTCGAACTCTTAGAAAGACCCCTCTGCTGAAGCCCAAGCACGTGAAGGCTCGTCTAGAGTTTGCCAATCGTCATCTCAAAAAGCCTTCTTCATTCTGGAACAAAATATTATGGTCTGACGAGACTGAAATCAAGCTTTTTGGTGGAAACAGCTCGAGACACGTCTGAAGAAAGGAGGGTACTTCATATGACCCCAAAAATACCATCCCCACAGTCAAACATGGTGGTGGAAGTATAATGGTTTGGGGTTGTTTTTCCTCCAGCGGTACGGGCGCATTAAATATCATCGAAGGAACAATGGATGGTGCTATGTACCGCGAAATACTAAAGAAGAACATGCTTTCATCTGTAAAATCGCTTGAGCTACCGAGAGGTTACTGCATACTACAGTGAAAACGAAAGAGTGGCTTTAGGCGAAGAAAGTAAGGGTTTTAGACTGGCCTAGTCAGTCGCCTGATCTAAATCCGATAGAAAATCTGTGGAAGGAGCTTCAGAGGAATCCACAAAACTTGAATGATCTCAGGGACATTTGCCCACAGGAGTGGGATGAAATTTGTGCCGATTTCTGCAAGAAACTCGTCTCAAATTATTCCAAACGTCTGACAGCTGTAATATCAAATAAAGGATATTTCATTAACTATTGAACGCTGTTTATTGATATGTGTCCAAAACTTTTGCGTGTTACTTTATGTTGTGTTTGTCAATAAATTTTTGTGTTAGCAAACAATTCGTTATTTCGCTTCATACATAGTCTATCCTAAATGTCTACTATATTCAGTTTAAATTTTAGATTCGTAGCAACAAGAGAAGTTATCATTTTCTTAAGAAATCCTATTTGTCCAATACTTTTGCGTGTCACTGTATATATATATAGACGACATATCTAGACTTGCAGACTGGCAGCACATATGTCTACCATCTATAAGAACCAGTACACAAATTTAACCTTCGCACACCTTCTGAGTCTTTGTAGCTTAATGGTTAGAGCATCTCAACGGCGATCAGAAGGTTACGGGTTTGATTCCCGTCTGGGACTCAGAAAGTTTTTCTGAGAGAACAGCTTGAGAGCGTGCATATTAAGAATATAACTACCAAGCTACCACAATCACATCATATATATATATATATATATATGTTTAAAACACTCTCCAATGCTGTACACACGTTGATCTGACTTCTATACCTGTTGATTATATATTTTCTCATATTACGAAGTCCATGAGCTCTAATATATCTGTCAATCAAGACCTACGTCACCAAATTTCCGTTTGTTAATTTGGCAGTAACCTTAGTTATAGCCTAACAAAATTTGGAAATTTGAAATAAGTGACGTCCCTTGCAACTAACTGGGATTTTTCAGCAGATAGGCTTAACTTTAAAGAAAGAAGTGCCTCATGATACTTTGTATTTTGAAGTTCTAGCCTCTTTATGAACTCGATCATTATACTTGAAACTTTCCTCGGATCTTACTTATCAAGTTTACAATAATCTCTTTTTTTGCTCCTATACCAGAATAATACGCTGCAGTTTTATATCACAAAGTGTTAAAACATTTACTCGATGTATATGATACCTTCTAGATAATTTGTATCTTAAATATATATAATGTCAAAGTTTTGGAGCATACTTTTTTTTCCCTTTTTTTTTTTTCTTTTTTTATTTGTACCTAATAAACTAGTGAAAGTTAATTTAGTAATAAGAATGAAAGTTCCAGTTGTTTTGGTAAGGCATCGCTAGCTGCCCATGTTGGTAATTGGTTAATAGGTAAGGTGTGTTAAAGGGTGGTCCGAACAAACGTGGTGGGTAAATAAAATGAAGAGGTACATAACGTGTAGGCATCAGCTGAGATTGCCGCCAGGCTGCTGCTGGAGCCTTTGCCGACACTTGCAACAAGTTTCCTCGTCCTAAATGGCCTGGTCCGTATTACGTTAACCGATCAGGTGGTTGCGTTGTTGTCCTGGGTTTTGGTTGTTCCATCAATAAAGGCACTTCTGGTGGGCCGATCGGCCAATTTGCGCCATCTTCCTTAGCGTATTCGTGATTGTCTTCGGGTGCTACAGTCGGTAGAGTATCTGCAGCTGGTTCGTCACAAAATTCTCTGGCACATTCTTGGCCCCTGCTGCAACTGTCGTCGGCTCTGGTCCAGTCTCGTTATCGGGTACGATCTCGGGATTGAGGTTTATGTTTCCGGATCAAAATTCATTACATGATTAGGCATCTTCTCTTTATCCAATGACGTTTCGTAACCGTTCGCTACTGCTGGAACTATGGAACTCTGTTGTCGTTTGTTACGTGGTCGTTGTGGTGGACTTGCATTGGCCTGTTAATCTTCTGCTGGCGACAACTCACAAAGGAATAGTAGGTTCCTGTATAAAACTCTGTTTTTATTCCATGCAATTTCAGGCCTGACTTAATAAAATAGACTTTCCGGACCTTGCATTAAACCACGACGTGAATGTCATTTTCCCAGAATGATTTGAGCTTTCCCGGACCACCAGGTTCACTTAGGTTTAACACCAGTACGCGATCGCCGGGCTGTCGAGTTCAGCTGCGCGTCCAACGATCCTAGTACTTCTTGGCCTTAACGCCTCTCTTATTCATCTTCCGTCCTGCGAGTCGGTACGCTTCTTGCATGGCATGTCTCCATTGTCAAACGTACTGTGGGTGGTCCTTCTTGGTTGTTGGTGTGCTGGCATGGAAAATAAGGTCGATTGGTTGACTGGAGTGTCGTCGGAACAAGAGGAAGTAAATTGAATATCCAGTTGAATCGTTCCGTGAACAGTTGTACGCACGTACAACCTTGTTCACGTGATCTTTCCAGCGCGACCTCTCGTTGTCAGCGAGTTTTCGGAGCATATCCAGCAGAGTTCTATCAAATCTTTCCACCTGGCCGTCAACCTGTGGGTGGTAGGGTGTAGTGCGAGAATGCTGTACGCCAGAAAGCTGTTCAAGCTATACGAAAAGTTGATTCTCGAATCCTCCACTTTGGTAGTGATAGATTTTGGCGAGAAACCCCGAAACGAATTACGAAATTGTTGTACAGCTTGTCTACCATGGTATTTCCAGATTTGTTCCGAGTAGGGTAGGCTTGTGCATATTGCGTAAAGCGATCAACAATCACTAGAATATACTTAAATCCTCCACTGGATCTTTCCAGGTGAAGGAAATCGATCTATACCGATTTGAATGGCGAGGACGTAATAATAACTGATTGAAGCAGAACTCTGGTCTTACGTCTTAGACGTTTCTGTTTAACAAAGCCAAAGAGGTGCTTGACGTAAAGTTCCACATCACTTTGCATTCTTGGCCGATAGAATCGCTCGCTCGCAAGATGTAGGACTCTGTTAGACCTAAAATGGCCCATTTTGTCGTGACGTTCTTTCAATACCATGTGGTGATACTTCCTGGGGAGAACTATTTGATTGTATGCGCCACTTTTCCTTCGTAGCGCTCCATCAGCGTAGATTGACAGTTTCTGCTATTCGTGAAGAAGCAATCGTCTGTGTGGTGATTTGCGGGTTCACTGAATTGCTGTCGGTCGTTTGTCTGCTTTGATAAACGAGTACACTTTTCCAATGGCACTATCTTCAATTTGGGTATGTCAAATATCAGTCGCTTTGAGTGTTGGTCTGTTGCTCACTGAGGGTCTTGATACGTCAACACTAAGGATACTTGAATTGTTGGTCAACGAAGATACCTAGCTCACATATACCTCTAAATGAAGTTGTACGGTTTGGATGGGTATTGGGTATTGGGTATTTAATACACGTTCAAAAGTGTTAAAACTAAATTACAACGTGTTTACAAGTATTAAGAATATTACATTAAGTATCTTACATTAATTACAATAGAAGTTTAAAACTTTTACATATTATTGTTAAAAAGACACTAAGAAATTTTATTTATCAAGTTTAAAATTATATACATCGATAGCATGAACAACAGGGCTTTTTTTTAAATCGTTCAGTTTTACAGAAGTAATTATAAACCCTCTCGCCATTTGTCCGGGTCTCTCTCTTATATCGTTTACTTTTTTCGGTAGTAAACTGTGAAGTCTGTGAGATGGTTTTAACAGGTCTTTAATTAGAGCAGCACATAGGTTGTTTCTACGTTCTTCTAATGTCAATAAATTGCTCTGTGATAATAGAGAGTTGTATTCATCGTGGCTTTGATAGATTATTCTAAGGGATCGTTTTTGAATTCGTTCAATGTTTCCTTTCTGTATTTGTATTAGGCCTCCGCTCCAAATTTGCGCCCCATATTCAAGTGCAGACCGAATCACAGTGCAATAAAAGATTAATAGGTCACTTATTGGTGCACCGTAGTTCTTTAGGATCTTTAAAAAATAAAGGCGCTTCGCAACTTTTTTAGTAATGCACTAGGTATTGGTATTCCATTTGAGGTCATCGTCTATCCATGTACTTAATAGTTTATACGATTTTACTCGAGATATCTGGTCGTCACCAATATGAATTAGTGGTAGAGTAGTTTTGTGTTTCCGAAAGTCAATTAGCATTTCCTTGCATTTTGCCGTGTTCAATTGCATTCTTTCATCTTTGGCAAATTGGATTACGTTGTTTACGTTCCTTTGTGTGTTGCCAATTGAGCTACCAGACAAATGTTAAGATACGTTAATGACTTCGGACAGTGTAGTATCATCTACAAACATTACCGTATCTTGATCCTCAGATTCATTACTCAACTCATCCTGTTCGTCAAGTGTGGTAACTAGTGGGAGTTGGTTGATTTTAAGAATAAATGCGATTGGACCTAATTTGCTTCCTTGAGGAACTCCACCTATAATCCTTCTCAATTCAGAATGTGTATCTTGGAATGAAGACATTTGCGATCTACCATACAGGTAAGATGCGAACCAGCTCACTAAAGCTGGCCGTACACCGATTTTAGTAAACGTCTCCAAGAGCTTATTGTGGTCTATTAAATCGAATGCTTTCCGAAAATCTAGGAAAACAATGCTAATAACTTTCCCAGGAGTATGCATTGCCAAATGCCATTTATGAATCAAATAAATTAAGGCTTGAATGGTGGATGTTCCAGGTAAACCACCAAACTGAAACGGACTAATTTCGTCGCGGATGTCTTCATAGATCCAGTCTACAACGTATGAGTCCTGGATTTTAGATAAGATGCTTGTAAGAGCAAATGGCCTTAGAAGATCCACTGAACAGCAGGGTTTACATTTCGGTATTCCTCGTACCTTAGCGATTTTACAAACATCCGGGAATACCCGGCAACGAAAGGATTCATTGAATATGTGCATCAGCTGTCCTACAAAATAGTTCGCAAACGTCTTTATTATTCTCATATTGGGATCAAAAGGACCAACGGCTTTATTTGTTTTAAGACATTTCAACTTGCTTGCAACACTGTCAAAATCAATATACGGTAGGGAATCACCAGCTCCCATACAAGACCAATCACTTTTTACATCAGGAAACTCGCTAGTGAGGTTGGTAAAAAAATCGTTGATTTGATCAGCTGTCTCTTTTGGGTTTAGCGGGACATCGGTTACAGGGTCAATGAGGACAAAGCTTTGTTGCTTCATTCCAATGATCTTTTTGATATTTTTCCACCATGTTTTCGGATCGTGAGCTTGGGCAGGTTTAATCTTTTCCTCATATAATTTGTGCTTTTCTTTGCGAATCCCCGACACAATTTTATTACGCATTACTCTGAAATCGTTCATTTTTCCTTGTTGATACAATCTATCCCTTTTGATGATCATTTTTTTAATTCTGCCTGATATAAAGGGTTTATCATTCTCATGCACTTTAACAGTTTTCAACTGGAAAACAGTGTTAATCATCTCAAACGTTACAGATAAGAACGCTTCCACCTTACTATTTATGCAAGGGGAATTATACACTGCTGTTCAGCTTTGTCGACTAATAAGGTTTTCGAACAGCTGAAGGCCAGAATCCTTTATAGGTCGGTTGACAATTTTCTTAGTTTTACCCTTATTCGATGTTTGTATTTTGGGTCTCCAAACTATGATGTTATGGTCTGAATTGCCAAGAGGAGGGAGAACTTTTGGATCCTCGTAAAATGAGTAAGCATTACTTAACATAAGGTCCAGAATTGCTGTGCCTCTTGTAGGTTTCTTAACGACTTGCTTCAATTGGCAGTGATTAGTGATTATTTTCTCTCGAAAACCGTTACCCAAAGATTAAAATCACCTGCTGCAACAGTTAACATATTTGGGCTTTCGCCTGTAAGTGTGTCAAAGCAAGAGAAGAAATACTCATAAAAATCACCAACTTCTCTGGAGTTTAGGGATGGTAGTACATAGATGCATGCAACTGCAATTTTTGAAATAGGTCTGGGTAGCCATTTTGGACCTAATACAAACCATAAGCATTCGTGAGCCGAATTAGAAAGATCTTGACGTGTCGTGAAAGGGATTGTGTCTTTAATGAAAACGGCAACACCTCCCCCTTCTCTACTTTTCCTGCCGTTTAGTATTACACTAAATCCAGGAATACCAGAAAAATTTAAGGCTTCGTCAGGAATGTCATCAAATAGCCAAGTTTCGGAGACTATTACTATATCTGAGTTATGATTATGGATAACAAACGTTAGCTCATCCATTTTACTAAGGATGGATCTCGCATTGAGGATCAAAATGTTAGGCAATGATCTTTGGGGCATCGTTGATTGAAGCCATTGAACCTTAATCAAATTACTATAGTTATGAACATTACGATTAGAGCGCATTCTTTCGATGAGGTCATATTCATTTTCGAGACTACGATTTGTTATACGAATAGGAATAAAGTTTAGTTGACGAAAGGGCTTGATATTCATTCGTGTTTCAGTCCTTTTCCGCGGGTACTGTTGGTCTACGACGTTGTTATATGGTGCACCAGTCTTAGGTATTCTGTCCAATTTGGGGGTCGCTTTGCCCTGAACCCATGATGAAAAAAAGGAACTGCAGGGGCTACATGGTATTGCCTTTCAAAATTGCAGCTTGTCGAATTTACATCAGGTATTTGAGAGCTGTTATATAAAGTTGAAGGACCAAAGTTATTCAATTCGTTAGGATGACTAGAGTTGTACCATCCGTAACTCGTTTTGAGTGATCTCCTCAGTACACGATTTCATGTAGCCATCCATACCCTTTGGTCTTCGATACAATGAGTTGGCATCAGCGATTGCTTTACCTGGTCGATGCCTGATGGTAAATTTAAAACCTACAAACCCTCCTACCCACCGACGTCCAGTTGCGTTCAACTTAGCGGTTGACAAGACATATGTCAATGGATTGTTATCCGCGTACACAACAAAACTTGGTGCGTAGTAGAGGTAGTCCCTGAACTATTCACAAATCGCCCACTTCTGAGCGACAAATTCCCATTTGACAGAAATAAGATCGTAGTTCTTATCTGCAGCTGTTAATGTGCGAGAACCATAAGCGAAGACACGTAAGGCATTCTTTAGTTGTTTATAGAGTACAGCTCTCAGTCCGCTTTCAGATGCGTCTGTATGTAGGACATAAGGAATATGAGGCTCTGGATATGCCATTACTGGTAGACTTACGAGACATTCGTCAAGTCCATCTAAAACCTTTTGGTGGTTTGACGTCCGGATGATTGGTTGGCTTGGATGTGGCTGACCGCCAAGTTTTCTCTTGGCACTGGCTTTCGTTTTGTTCTTGTCCACGGTCTTGACAAGGTCATAAATTGGCTTGGCGATTCTTGAAAGGTCCTCAATATACTGTCGATAATAGTTCAAAAATCCCATTAGTTTCCGGACATCGTTCATTGTTTTGGAAGGAGTTTTAATTGCAAAGGTGTAGACGTCAGAGTGTTAAATAAGACTAGAAATGTTATTACAAAGCTAAAGGAAAATACACAAAAAGGACAGGAATTCAATAATTTAGTCCACATATTGTTTAAAAATAACGATCAATTAGTGGACAAAATATCTAGTGAAACCAAAATAAAACCTGAAAAGGTTCACGATAGTATTAATAATGCTGATCTTTATATTAAATACCTAGTAGCAACTGAAAATCAAATTAAGGACCAAGTTATTGAAAACCAAAGTATTATGAAAAAGTTCCACCAGGGTGTAGACTGGAACAATAATAAACTATTTACCCAATATTCAATTAAACCCAGAAAATAATGATGGCGATGACATAGATTCGCTACGTATCCCAGAGCTTGTAATAGAACAAATAAGATCAGATTCAATAGAAGATATCCATAAAAGTCTTCATAAGAGAGCTGAGATAATTGATAAATTAGTTGATGACCAAGAACTACGACAGTCCACAGGAATATTAAACCCATTTGGCGATTCAAATACTAAAATAGAAGCTCTTGATAAAACTGCCGCTGCACGAAAAGACAAATTTGTCACACAGGCCAGTGTATCACCAATATTTAGCCTAATATTGATTACACTCGGGTTCATCGTATATACATACGTCGTATATACATACGTCGTATTTACATACATCTTATTTACGTAGTATTGATTACGCTCAAGTTCGTCGTATTTACATACACATCTGCCACTTTGACAAAAGTGGTAAAGTCCGTATGTCCCGATTTATCCAGTACAGTAAATTTGTGATTTAATTGGGTTTTTCTATGTAGTTTAATTGAAATAACGTAAATGTTATGCCGAGATGTATATTTGCCCCAATGTCGATTCATCCTTTATTTTTGATTGGGCCAAATATGAGACAAGCTATAAATTTATCCTTACATATTTACGCTTCATAAATGCGTAGTTAACCTTGGATAAGCTCCGAATTTGCATATGGGTAAATATTTGACAAAATTGAAATAACGTCTTCGTTATGCAAGCTGGGTTGCATTTATACCAAATTCTGATTT
Organism: Heliopora coerulea; assembly: GCA_030142905.1. Classification (NCBI taxonomy): domain Eukaryota; kingdom Metazoa; phylum Cnidaria; class Anthozoa; order Scleralcyonacea; family Helioporidae; genus Heliopora; species Heliopora coerulea. The sequence goes on along the minus strand of JASJOG010000073.1, from coordinate 1,393,365 downwards.
ATCCTCTATTCACACACGATTTAAGTAGGGGGGGGGGGAACTATGTTGTCATTACATATTTAACCCTCAAATAATCTATACTTAAACTTCACTTTTCTCGGAGTTACATATACGACAAATATGTTCCAAATTGTACGCTTAACTTTAGGTAAACTGTATGGTTGCAGTTTGTAATATCATTCCTTACTAAACATTTGCCAAAGATTTAATAATTTTTATGGTTGATCCTGACCGAGGATTAGTTGTATTGGATTTACATTTTAATATCATTGATTTTTGTTGAAAGTTTTTATTTCTATATCTCTTAAAATTATACAACAACAAATAATTTTATATAACAAAATCATATTATTATTAACCACGAATTGCCCATTCAAGGGCCTCCGCAGGAGGTTGACTTGTAGATGGTGCACCAGTTCTACGCTCGAGGAGCATTGTGTGGCTTCGGTCCGACAGCCGGCGTTTAGTCTGTCGGTCCAGACTTCCCATATATCCATTTGCCACTTCATTTCGTCAAGGCAATGGTCTTTTCATAAGAATTTTTCTCCTCGTAATTTGCGTTGCACCTTCTTCATCTGAAACGCTCTGGTTTTACGGCCAATCGTTTACACCATCGTCAGACATGGATTTTTCTGACTACACAAAGTCCGCGGTTAGAATACTTTTTATCTTTGTTCTTTCCGTGTCTGTTAGTGAGGTTGACAGCCGACTAGCTTTCAACCGCGACTTCAAAAGTTAAAAAGTAGACAAAAACTATCAGCATAAATTTATTTAGATATAAGGAGTAAACATATGAAGCCAACATTTTACAATTAACCTACAATGCCGAAATCAACTAGAAAAAGTTGAGTCGAACGGGATTTATACTCGCACCTTTGGGATACCGGTCCACCGCTCAAGCGAAGGTGCCAGTTCAATTCCCGTTTGGGTCAACTTTTCTAGTTTACTTCGGCAGTAAAGGTTAATTGTGAAGTTTTCATTTTATAATATGCCCTAACGATGTTTTTGAGCGAACATATGTCTAGTTATTTAATGCTGACGAGAATGGACCATTTGTCCCGCAATTAGTTTGAACGACCTTAAGGCCACTTAGCAAGGTTTTGGAAGACTTGGGATTTCCAGAATATATTTGTCAGAAAAAATGAAGGGTTTTTTTCGATAAGTTGGTAAACACATAAAAGGTCTTTACCTGAAAATAATAGGTAGCTGAAAATTTGTTTCGCCTATCTCCATTGTTCCTCATCATGAAGATAAAAATTTATTTGGTATCCTCATTGATAGATGAACGATCTTCAAGCTCTCGCGTTTCTCTAACATCAAATTGGCATCCTGATTGTTGGTTACCACCTCATTTGGAGTTGCAGATTTATTGTTTTGACATTAAACGTTTCTCCAATGTTTTTTGTTGCTTCATCATGAAATCCATTGCATCATTGAATGGTATTGTTGTGTATCTTTTTGACACTTTCACCTTTTTACTATCATTACGGTACTGTATTTGAAGTTCTTTATTCTTGTAATCATTCTTTATCTTCACCATTTTGCCAATTCTCTTAACATTTCATCTTCTTTTTCTATCTTAAAGCTATACTTTATTTCAGTTTTCTCTTTTATTTTGTCATTTCCGCGTTTGTTCAATACTTTGGTATCATATTTTTTGGCATATTGATTGATGTATTTGTTTTCAACTGATTCTAGTTTGTGTTTATTTTCACATGGACAGTCTATTACTAGTGATAGTTTTGGATCCTTATCTTTGTTACTGTATACTATGCTCTTTTTGTCGGACATATGTTCTTTTAGCCTCATTTTTAGTGTATTTATTGTGGATCCGATGTATATAGTGTTGTTGTCAAACTCTATTTTGTAAATCTTTACATTTTGATATTCAGTATGGCCAATTGACCTCACTTCATGTTTGTTTTCTACGCTGTATGTATATATTTTCTGTATATTTTCCACATGTATGTATTCAAATTTAGTTGTTCTGCTCATTGCTGCATATAATTGTTTCTTATTCATGGCACCTGCATCTAAATTGTTATAATGTCCATCGATTTCCACACCTTGGTATTTTTAAACAGTTATACAGAACTGAAGGTTGAGCTTCTTACTGAATTCATCTACCGCAAACTCCTGATCGTTTTCTTTTATTGTTACACTATTTCCGCTGATTCTTTTAACTGTAAATATTTGTAAGTTGAACATTCCGCGGCCTTTCATATTATCTATGCAAATAACGGTAACAAGGGCAGATAATGTTTTAAGCCAATCAAGACGTTTGTTTACGTCCATGAGACAAGCCAATCAGGTTGCATTATTCACTTAATGGCTGCCGAAAATCACTGGGATGTGCATCTAATGATTTAAAGCCTTACGAGAACGTAGATGTTCCATTTTTATGTTCCAAACCTGTATTTTCCAATAAAATACGATTTTTTCTTGGATTTTCTCGGACGGATACGCGATTTATCGCCTATTACCCACGGAATCGGCGTTCGAATTGCGGCTCACGCAATGCTCGCAATTGAGAGGGCACGTAGAGTCAGTCAACCTTCAATCGCCCTTGTTGTCAGATTGCCGTGGTATCAGAAACCTTTCGAACGTTTCGTTTGCTGATTGTTTTCTCGCTATTACAAGTTTTAATAAATGTCTGGCAGTTATCAACCTTTGAACATTTTTATCTCGTGTCATATATACATCTAATAGATCTTGGTTAATTTACCAATAACCATATGTTTTCTTCTTCAATTTGTTTATAACATGACAAATCAATTGAAGCCTATGAAACTTGATTATGTTAAATTAAAGTATTACAAAGTAAACTTTTAAAAAACAACATTTTATGGATTATCTTGAATGATTTGGTTGGCCTCTGGTATTGTTTTTCGCCAAGCTCATTGGTTTTCGGCCACAAACGGCGGGAAAAATAACATCACTAATTGTATTCTTGTTCTTTGTTTGACCTATTCGTTATTTTCGAGTTAATGATGCCTATACATAAGAAAATCTGCAATAATCCACTTCATGATGGTTGGTCAAAAGGTCAAGATGATCAGCAAAACGTCAACCTCAAAGCCCATGGTTTATCAGAAATAGCTAACACATTTTGCAGTCTCAAGAAGAAGGAATTTGGCGCAAAATCACCAATTGTAAACCATGTTTGTAGAGCTTGTCTTCAGCAATGCCTAAAAATGCGAGTTTTCAGAAAGTATCTTCCAAGAAACTGCAAAGAGAGCAAATGCAAGGTAGAGAAACAGGTATGAAACAATGCAAAAATAAAAGTATAGAAATATGAAATTTTAATATTATGTCCCAAAATCCCCTATCAATGGCTAAAGTTTCATAAAGCATGATTTACTGATATTTGACAACAACCTATGACTTGCAATAAAAATATAAGGCATATTAATTCTAGACAGTAACCCCTCTGTTTCTAATCAGATAACTGGTGGCAATCCTTTGAGCTATACTATAGGTTCTTGAAACTTGTATTGCTTAGCATGATATCTTTCCTCTCATTTAGCTTGAAGTTTTGCTGCATAGTTCACAGGATGTTTCCCATTATCCAAATAGCACAACTACCATGAGTTCAGCAGATATCAATGAACCAAACATGGTTGGTCAAACTAGCAGTCAAGTTAGTAAAGAGTCAAAAGTTACCTTGAATTCAACCAGCCAGAAAATGTTAGAAGATTCTGAAGAAGATATGATATGTCAAGTAAAAAACCATGAGGACAAGGAATGCCAAGCAAATGAAGGTGTTTTTGTTTCAAAAGATGACTATGATCTCCTGGTTCACAAAGCATCCCTGTTACTGCGACTTTAAAGCTGAACTCAACAAAGTCAAATCCTACTATTCAAAGAGTTTACAAAGTCCACTGATGGAACCACATGCTTTTGAAAAGGCGTGCAATGACGTTGGGGTAGTAAAACTGTATTCAATAATATTTGGTTCCATCTGTCCCGATCAGATATCAAATGAAAGAAAACACCTAACTAAAATTAGAGCCATGGTAATAATTTATATCATGATGTACTCACTTTCACAAAAAGCCAACTGGTTTCAAATAGCCTTATCCAGGACATTACAATAGTTTGGCATAACTGAGAGAAGACTAGTGGTCCTGAAAAATCTAGGAATTGCAGCACATCCCCACACTGTCAAAGCTGCAGCAAGATCTTCAGCAGCATCTCATTCAGTTAACATTGCCAGTTTCATTCAAGCTGGGGTGGGAAATAAACATTTCTTTGTACTATGTATTGATGACTACAACAACATACACACAAAGCACCGTCCAGAAGCAAAGACACAAACCAAGGCAGTTCATATGTGCACTCTGCTGGTTAAAGTCTTCCCAAATATTGAAGCTGTTTCAATGGAAGAAATACACAGCCTATTACCTGACCATCCAGTTAACACTGATGCTCTTTAAAACTTCTCGGTGAAAATATGCCAAAATTGTCAAGACGTTATGCTGAGAATATGTCTAACTGGGTGGTAGCAAAATACTTTGATCCTGAAGCTCAGAGACACAGGCTTTTGGTCCATAACTGCCAGCAAACAGAGATCCAAAAGATGAGATGTATGGATAACATCAAGCTGATTGATAGTATTAATTTGCCCCTTAAGTCCTATGAAAACCCCTTCACTGCATTTCATCATGTTCTTTCAAATGGTTTAGAAGGTTATCTAAATAATTTTGCTGTACCATTTGTTGGTGACTAGCCAACACAATTTTTTATGCGTCAGTTGGTTTATTCAAATTCAGCTTCTTTACCAACTGTTGTTAAGAATGTAGCTCCTTTGATAGGTCCTTTGCATATTTCTCTAAATTCAAGGGAATGTGTGTTGATGAATTTTCATGAAATTTTTGCTGACCTTTATTTTTTCCTCTTTGGTAAAATGGCAAAGTTGGCAAAGAAACCAAAACCTTGGAGAGTGTCACTTTTGTTGGAAGTTATTTATGGAGGCTGGACTCTTGTAAGAGAAATCATTTTGTCTGTTTTTTGCCATTGCAAAGATGTTGAGTTTCTTACCCTCTTCAATCTTCTTGACAACTATATCCCAGTAGTCTTAAGCATTTACTTTATTGTTTTTAAGAGCAATAATTATGATCTGTAATGCCAATCTTTGCTGTGTTGTGGATTATGTTCATGGTCTTTAACAGGCGTCATTATGACAAAGCCCTGTTGGTAGCACTTTCCACTTTTATGCATTGCCAAGACATTAGTCATCCCATGTTTCAAACTGTGCTTCATAGTCTGATTGCCTTTGATGAATATCCAGTTGAAAATTTTCACTCAGTATTGCGAGGTAGAACCAAAGAGACTGACACAGCTGAACAAATTAGTCTGAAGGCCAAGGAGATTGATGCCTGTAAGCATGAACTGCATTCGTTTAAGTCCATATTTGTGCCACCTAAAAAATTCACTTTCAGCCAAAAGAAAATTGATCAGTTAAAAGTCAAAGCTGGTGAATTTCTTGCACAAAAGTTTGAGATGATTCACAACAATCCTGGAATGGCTGTTATGCTACCAAGAGTTACTAGGCAGCAAAAGGACTTGACTAGGTGGAAACTTCCAAACCTCTTTGGTGAAACAGTGGTAACACATAGGGTACTACCACTTGGATTTACATCAGCAGAAAGACCACCAAATCCAGAAAAGTAAGTATTAGACAAAGTAAACGATGTTTAGGTTAACATTTTAAATAACATCTGCTTTCGTTCAAAGAAAATAACATTCAATAGCAATACCTTTCAATTTCAATTTCAACAGAAAATGCGACAATCTCGAATGCAACCGTGAAAGCCCTTTGTGGCGAATTTTCCGTGGATGTGGCCATTCTTTCCATGTTGATTGCAACCTCCCTGATATCAGCGTTTGCCCAATAAATTACTCCACTCTAACATCGAAAGTGGCGTCCTTGGGAAAGAAAGCAAATGACGCCGTCTTCAAGTGTTCTAACACAAACGATTCGAGCGATGAAGAGATGAGTGATGATGGGGAGTGTTCGGGGGAAAATGAAGAAGATCCGCAGTTTATGGAGTTTTTGAAGGATCAGAACTGATGATCAGACGGAAGCCGCAGTTCTTCGCCTTGTTTCGAGGATTAGTGTTTGGCATGGTGCTGAGCCTCCACAACAATAAAGCCTGATATTGGTCACTTATATGTTGCATTTTACATAAGCCAATTGACAAAGTTTACTAGCGTAATCAATCTAAACCTGCCTTCCGGCTTCGACGTCTGTCAAACTCTCCGCATGACTCATACTTGACATTCAGCATTCGCCATCCCGTGATTCATTCCGCCGTTCGATATATCGTCTTTATTAATAATTAAGAACCTAACATTAAATATTCAACCAATTTCAAAAATTAAGCACTAAATAAAAGCTCATCTTCAATCCTCAGCTAGAATCTAGCGATACGGATAAAGTTTCGCGCATTACTCACGCCAGGATAAAGGGGGTAATCGTCAAATCGTCTCAGTTGCAACTACAGCAATTCGAACGCCGATTCCGCGGGTAATATGCGATAAACCGCGTATCCGTCCGAGGAAATCCAAGAAAAAATCGTATTTTACTGGAAAATATAGGTTTGGAACATAAAAATGGAAAATCTACGTTCACGTAAGGCTTTAAATCATTAGATGCACATCCCAGTGATTTTCGGCAGCCATTAAGTGAATAATGCAACCTGATTGGCTTGTTGCACTGACGTAAACAAACGCCCTGATTGGCTTAAAACATTATCTGCCCACGTTAATCACGGGAGTTCCCGTGCATACTTTATATAGTTCCTTCTTTCCATTATATGAAAAATTGACCTTCTTAAATTGTTTCCTTTCACAGAAAGCATCAGAACACATTTTGTTGATCTCAATTCGAGTGCTATTATAATAACATACATTGACAAAGCTACCTACATACTTTCCCAGTTGATCCTTTATCTGACCAGTCTTCAGGAATTTAGATAGCATGTTATACGTTTTCTGGTCATATCTGTTACTCCCCTTAATGTATTCCAGTTCGACAGTGACTGAACACATGTCCTGTATGGCGGGGCTCTTTGTGCAGTAATATGTAAGCCGACTTTTGCCCTCAACAGGGTTACATTGGTTCGTGTCACCATATAGATTGATTTTCAGGTTATTGGTCACAAAACTACTGTAAATCAGGGTCATCCATTTCAGTGGGACCATAGAGAACTCATCAATGAAGACATCCTTATTATCCATAAGCTTTATATTGTCTGCATCAGATTTAAACTCATTGAAGTAGCTGTCGAAAGTATGTATATTATTTTTCAGACGTTCATCAACCGTATTTCTGATATTATCTACAGCCTTGTTCGTAAAGCTGAATATTATAGGGTTCTTACTTTCTTGTGCATCTTTTATTAGTTTACTAGTTTTCCCACAACCAGCACCACCAGCGACGAGTGTTCCGGTACCTTTTTCTAGAGTATAATCTTTGATGACAATATTATTTCGGTAGTTTTTTTCTATATCAGAAGGGGATTCCCCAACCTTTTCGAACACTTTACCTATCATATCAGTTGTAAATTTGTCATCTTTATTCTTTATGGGGTAATCTTTCTTAGGATTCCTACAATAAACAGCATCGGTATTGCAGCCATGAATCTCAGTATCTTCCCACATCATCTATTAGTTCAAGTAGCTTCAATATGAACCAGATATCACGTATCTGTTAATAGAACAGGTTTCGGTCATTTTCCTTTTGACATCTATTTTTCTGATAAGATAGAAATCATTGTGTCTATGAATGGCTACCTTTCATTGTTCTCCATGGCTTCTGTCCACACAGCACATGCAGTATCATAGCTTGTTCATTGTTAAACCTTCCCTACTTTTGTCATATTTTGTTCCTAGGTATCCGATAAACTGATTAGCCAACTTTTTGGCAGTAGATTCGTCAATATTTTCGAATACATAGTTGAAGTACCCTACGAATGCATCACGTTTAATAGACTTATCTGCTACTAGGTGATATTTGATGTCTGACAATTTGATGAATTTATGTTTTAGTAGGTAATCTATGAGGTTTCTTCCATAAAACCCAGCTTCAATTGTTATCGGTTCATTTTTACATGTTTTGTATTTCTTTATATATGTCTCGTTGATGTAGTAATCACCAGTTTTTAATTTTCAATCAAATTTTTCTATGGCATTATGTATATTGTAAATTGGTATGCTATGTTTGTTCGTTAGTAAGACTGATGGATAATCTTTTGCAATATTAAATGCCGTCAAATCATATTCAGATGTTGGGTCAGTATAGAATGCATGCTGTTCAGCCTTTGGATAGTAGTCATCTATTATTGTTGTGAGATATCTGTTGTAATCCGACTTTGGTATGTATCCATACATTTCTTTGAATAAGTTTACTGCTATTGATGCTAACCCTTGATTGTTGAAAGTAAATACATCGATTGGATATTTGTTGTATAATTGGTTACTTATTTTCTTTCTCAAGTCATAATCATCATTGACGGTGACTATATTCTTAAGATCAGGTGTTATGAATCCATCGATTTGGCTTCTTCCGTTATAAATAAAGTACTCAATATATGTTTGTGATCTATCAATGGTGTCTACCTAGTGTTTTTGCCATCATATCCTTCAGGTAGCAAAATTAGATAGTCTTCAGGTAGCACAATTAGATCGTACGGTACTTCGGTTAGCCATAGCTTCAATTTTTTTTTTTTGTTTGGCTTGAGGTTCTTTTCTCGAATTCTTTGAGGTGCATTTCTAAGGTTCTGGTCATGATCTTTAATGGCTGTTTCCATGTCATTGCCTTCGCCAAACACTAGGCGGTCATCAGCTGTCACCGCTGTTTCCTTGAGGCCTTCGAACGTATTGTTCTTTTAGTCAAAATCGTTGCGATTGAAAAGCCAGGTGGGAAACGAAGTTTAGTTAAAAATATAATAGCCCAGCAAACAAGTTTAAATAAAGCCATAATGGAACCATATCTTTAAAAAGATTTTATTGACTAACGTTTCGTTACTTAACCAGTAACATCATCGGAGTAATTATTTACAGGAGTTGAGAGGCTTAAATAGCTAACTGTTACAAAAATAGTGATGAAAGAATGTCACAAAGGATTAGCGATCTACTTCCATTGATCCAAAGAAGGTGATCTTCAACTATTCCAGTCGCCCCTTATCCGGCAAGAAGAAAGCAGTTCTCGTACTGGGCCTTGATTTCTCGATACCACCAAGAAAGTTAAACTTTTGCAACTTCCTCGTTCCTTTTCAAATTTTGTACCGGAAAATTCTGAAACAACCGATCTTCCCTAACTCTGGTCACAACAAGGACAGCGTTAAGACCAGGCTTAAAGACATTGCACTATCTGGATATCGTACCTACTCCCCTTCTACTTCTGCCTTGTCTACTGAGGAACTGAAGATTTTAAGAAGTCTGAGGGATGATAACAATATCGTTAGTATTAAGCCAGACAAGGGCAACGGTGTGGTAGTCTTAGACAAGGCTGACTATGATTCTAAGATGGAAGATATTTTGCAGGATACAAACAAATTTAAACCTCTGCTGGATGACCCCGTCAAGACCACGATAAAACGTGAGAATAAAATACGAACCTTTCTCAAAGAACTTAAGAAGACCAACACGATCACCGATGAACAGCTTAAACAGTTGTCACCAACTGGTTCCCGACATGGCATAATATATGGCTTACCAAAGGATACCCAAGCCCAACATTCCTCTAAGACCTATTTTATCGGCAATCGGTACTCATTCTTATAATTTAGCTAAGTTTCTCGTTCTTTTGCTCCGCCCTCTTTCCTTACGTCCGTACTTAGTTAGTGATTCTTTCTCTTTCATTCAGGATTTATTTTCCCTCAATGTTAATTCTAGTAACTCAATAATGGCTAGTTTTGACATCACCTTACTCTTCACCAACATACCCATTGATGAAACCATAGATATAATTCTCGATCAGTTATTTTCTTCCGCTCAATTATTTCAAGGTTTTTCTCACGAACAGCTTAAGCAACTCCTTAATTTATCGGTCAAAAATTGTCATTTTAGTTTCAGAGGTAGGTTTTTTGATCAAATTGAAGGTGTCGCTATGGGTTCGCCTCTCGGTCCCTTGTTTGCCAACATTTTTCCTTCATATCACGAACAAAATTGGCTTAAAAATTGCCCCGCTCAGTTCAAACCCACATATTACAGGCGTTACGTTGACGATTGTTTTATTTTGGTTAAATGTAAAGACCACACTACTCCCTTTTTAGATTATTTAAATTGCCAATACACCTGCATTAATTTTACTTGTGAAATTGAAGCTGACAAAACACTTTCGTTTCTTGACATTAAAATCCAACGCTCCAATGGTTCATTTTCTATCTCAGTTTATCGCAAACCAACTTTCACCGGGCTTTTTACCAACTTTGAAAGTTTTATACCCCTCGTGTTTAAAAAGGGATTAATTTACACTTTGATGTTTCGTTATTTTAAACTGAGCTCCTCTTACGATATTTTCCACGCTAAACTTGAGAAACTGAAAACTTTATTAAAACAAAATGGATATCCACGCAGATTCTTGGACCACTGTTTTCAGATTTTTTTAAACAAAATTTCTCATCCTCCTGTAAAACCTCTTACGGCGCCTAGGCTCTTACTTTCTTTAGTTTTACCTTTCACCGGAAATCATGGCCTACAAATTCGTCAACAAGTTACCAAATTACTTTCGTCAGCCTACCCACACCTCTAAATTCGTATTGCTTTTCAGCCCGTTTTTCGTATGTCCAACTTTTTCCGTTTTAAAGATCGTTTACCACTCAAATTGTAATCCCATGTAGTTTACAAATTCATGTGCCGACGCTGCCAGGCGTCGTATATAGGCGAAACACCGTTTATTACACACTAGGATCTCCGATCACATGGGTATTTCAGCCTACACTGGAAAACCGCTCTCACATTCTACACTATCTAGTGTCCTCTCACGCATGGTGAAAACCGACCATGAAATCTTATTTGATGATTTCGAAATCTTATCCTCAAGCTCAACTCAGTTTGACGTTCTTCTGCAAGAAAGTCTGTTAATTTCTAGAATGCAACCGTCTCTTAACGCTAATATTAGATCCTTTCCCTTAGCACTTTTTAACGTAATTTCTTGACATATTTTTTATTATTTTTTTGTTTTTCTCCTTCTAATTAAATTCTTCACACGCCTAATTCTTCACCACTTGACTATTCGCACTCCTTCCGCTAATTGTTCTTGCTAATCGTTCCGCCAATCCTTTGTGACATTCTTTCATCACTATTTTTGTAACAGTTAGCTATTTAAGCCTCTCAACTCCTGTAAATAATTACTCTGATGATGTTACTGATTAAGTAACGAAACGTTAGTCAATAAAATCTTTTTAAAGATATGGTTCCATTATGGCTTTATTTAAACTTGTCTTATTCTTTCTCTTCAGGAACTCTTCGGGCGCTGATGAGATTCCTTATGGTATACGTAGCCAGTGGAAACGCCCATAAGGGGTGTCAAAGATTGTATATTTGCTTGATGCATCCTCAAGACTTACTTGCCAAAATCCACTCTTGCCGTCAAGTATGGAGAATATTTTTGCATTGTTAAGTTTAGTGCTACTTCTTCAAAAGTTGGTATTGGATAGTGCGACCTTTTGATGGGTCTGTTTAATTCCTTAGGATCGATGCAAATTCTAGGTTTGTTTTTTTTGATTACTGTGACAATACTTGGTTCCCAGTTCGTTGGTCCACTTTCTGGTGTCAAGATCTCTTCTTTAACCATTCGCTCTAATTTTTTTTTTTCATAAGTAGCTCTCTTAATGTAACTGGTACTCGTCGAGGTGGGTGAATTACTGGTTTCACAGATGGATCAATTTCTTTGTGCTCTCTCGGGGCATCCAAGCCATTCAAATATATCTGCATATTCTTTCAAGCTATCTGTGTTATCTAATGGTGACTTAATGACTGGGTTGGTTGATACATTACATTGTGTTACAAAATCTACTTCATGATTTACCTTTTCATTCACAAGGACTTTGAGGAACCAAGAAGTGGTTTTGCATCACCATCCAACACTTGAAATTCTAGTTTGTGCTGTAAAACACCTCTTGTACACTTAAGCTTACACTTCCCCACGGGGTACATAACATCTCCATTGTACATGATTAATATAGCTCTACTCTTTTGCAAGTGTAAGTTTTTAGGGTTTCCCATAGCTCAGCTGTAATCTTTCAGTGGGAGTATGTTGCATGTAGCTCCACAGTCTTGCTGGAATTTAACCCTGGCCTTATTATTTACTGTCATTGTTGCATAATTTTTTTTTTTTAACATTGGTCCTGGCTTGTCTCTTGGCTTTAATTGATCCAATGTGATGTGTTACCATGCTAACTGGATATTCATTTTCAGACAGGTCTTCATCAACCTCTACTAAACGGACACGTTGGCTTTTTTGCTTTGTTTTTCTACATTTAATTGCCAATTTAATTGTCATTCTTGTCTCTTGGATGTTTTCGGACACACTAGTTACAATTTCTGGTAGGAAAGTTATTAGGTGGTTTTGGACTGCTAGGTGAGGAATCATCACTCCTCTCTGATCTGACGTGTATAGACTCATTAGTGATCTCTTGGTCAGCTCTTATCTGTTTCTTTTGGGGTTGTGTGAGTTCAGCAGATCTTACTTTTTCAGTATCGGTTTGGAGGGTTAATTGTGGATCTCTCGATAGCCTTTCTCTGACAGTGTTATCTTGGATTCCAAAAACAACTCGATCAAAGATTCTTTCAGAACCCCCAACTCACAAGTGTTTCATAATGTTTTTAAGACAGTGACACAGTAATCAATAGACTCACCGCTTTCTTGGTTTCTTGAAAAGAACACATAATGTTCGTAGACAGTATTCTTTCTCGGATTACAAAAAGTCCCAAACTTCTCTAAAACTGTGGCCATCTTTGAGTGATCACCTTCTTCGTCCCAGATAAACGTGTTGTATACATCAACTGTTTCTCCACCTATGACAGTTAGCAGTGTTGCTACTCGTGTGGATTGTTCTTTCCCCGCAACTCCAGACGCGACTTTATAATTGTCCCATTTCTGTTCAAACTTTTTTCCACTTCTGTGCCGTATTTCCATTCAAAATTTTCAAGGGTTCTGGAGGTGGAAGACCAAGAGACATTGCGATATTTGAAGCGAGGTTTGACTACAAATCTCATACGATCGTTCATATGGTTGTTTACTTCAAACCATCTCACCTCTGCGTTTGTATAGTGGAGGGATATCCCACTCCTGACACCATGTAACGTTTTACTTCTTTATAGTTTATAAAGTCAAATAAACTACTGCATACTAAGCAGATTTACACTGAACGAGATCTACAAGAATACTGCCTAAAAAGTGTTTACGTCATTAGGGTACTAGATGTCCAAGTAACTAAACCCAGGTAGGGTGTATATCGTCACAATAAGTAAACAGGATAAGGAACGAAAGACGAAAGAAAGACTGGAAAGAGAGGAAATCGAGAAAAATAATGATGGCCAATTTAACTATACATATTTGTTCGGTTTAACTGGAGTTCTTGTCTGTATAGTTGGTTTATATTATACAAGAAAACATTTTTATTTAGAAGAGAAAGAAAATAAAAATACTGATGAAGAACAGGTTAAACCACAGAATCGTTTCACCAAAAGGATTAATAATTTGGACTCGTTTGATTAAATAAAATATACACTAGTATATAATGGATCGAAAAGAACTTACGAATGAGGCTTGTGAGGCAACACTTGTGGCATCAGGTGCTGTATTGGTTAGTACGGCTTAAAAAAAAGTCGAAGGATTTCAATTAGGAACTCCGGATTCGTTGAAAGGAACAGTAGAGTTAGCAGTCTCAGTTGCTGCATGAACACCAATGGTTAAATAATTTCAAGACAAGAAATTCTTGCCGGTAGATCCTTTTTCAAAATCTACATAATTATATATAAATGGTTAATGTAATAGCAACTGGTTTATTTAACGCTGTAGCGTTCAGTGCAAGTGCATATCTTTTCTGGAGATTAAGTTATAGAAATTATCAAAAAGAGCTGATCCACCAGAACAAAGCTGTCGAGGATCTTGGAGAAGCCAAAGAAAAATGGTATGATAGTGAAATAGCTAAAAAGGATAGAATTCGACAGTTAAGAATGGAATTAAACGACGCCAATCATAATATAGAAAAACCAAATCAGGTGTTAGATTTATTAAAACTTGTCCAGTCAATTGAATATAACGCGATGCGATTCACAAGATAACCTCAATTAAAGAATTTTCACCAACCCGTGCCAAAAAATAAAAGAATATGAGAGGCTATTTATTTGGGGACTTGGATTGAGTATTGGTTATTTAATTCATAAATTCGTTTTAACGGAAAAAAAAACATTTTGTATAAATTTTATATAGATAAATTAGTTAGTAAATAAAATTATAGAACTATTTGAATATGGTTTTACTCCAGGTGAGATAAGTAATTATCTGGAAAATAAAAAAGTATAGATTTCTTTGAGAGACAAGAAAAAGTGACTAATATAGAGTATTGTGATAAATGTGATGAACACAGAGTTTTAATGATGGATGGTTGTTATACATGCAAAACATGTGGTGAAGTTGGGGGTATAACAGAAAAGAAGTCTTCTTTTCAGAAATATGGAAAAATGCTAAAGAAGTATACATACGAGACATAAATAGTTTGAGGAAAAATTTCGAGAATATAAAACCAACGATATTTCAATGTTATGATCAAAGATTTCAATAAGATTGTTGATATGATGAAGGAACATAATTTAATAAAAGTAAGGAATTTATCGTGTTACAATTATTACATCTTCAGACTGGTGAGTAAAAATAATATTCCATTAATCAACAAGCAAAACGACCTAAAACATAATAGGAAGACAAAAAATTATTTCGATGATCGCTTGTTTGGTATTTCTAAAATGCTTGGATTTGACAAAGATTGTAAATGTCCATATTATTTAAAATGGTTGGATAAACAGAAGAATAAACATGTTTCAACGCACATGATAATAACTAAGTTATGCATAAAAATGGATAACACAGTTTCTAAAGCATTTTAAAAACCAATGTAGTATTTATTTTTATGGATGCTTCTATTGTGGTTTTTTAATTTTTTTCTCACAATTTGGTTATATACTTCTTATTGACACCTACTTATTGATTCTATTCGATTTTGTTTCTTTCCTTCATCACTAACCTTTGTAGGGTGTTTATTAGCTGATTTATAATAATCTTTTGGTGATTGTTGTTGTTTTATAAGAAGAATTATATTTATGGCGATCTATTTTTCGACTGGCTGACTTATATAGGTTATTTCCTTCACGAATCATTTTTACAAGCCCTAGGTTTATACAAAAAATATATTATAGCCTAGGTATAATATATCTTCTATTTTGATGATTTTTAGCAGTAAATGAATAACCTCTTTTGTTAGCAGATTTTTTACAATTATTTTGTCCCATTATGATTGGTAAAGTGCATAATCTATTATCAATTTTATTATCGTTCATATGATCAATAACTTTACAATCTATAATAATGCCATTATCACATTCTCATATAAATCTGCAATTTAAATATCCTAGACGTTTCTTGTCCTTGTAATTACGAACGGAAATCATTGGATAACCTGAATTGTTTATATTGCCTTATATAGGCTGTCTTTTAATGATGTAAATAATCTTTCCAGATGTAGGTCCAGCATATAAATCGTATATTGGGTGTGTCTTGCAAACGCATTTTTCAATTTTAATTTGTCATTTTAATTTAATTTTCATTATTGGGGTAAACGAGCCAACGCTTTAAGTTTTCATCAGAAAAAACGCGTTTGATTGACACTTAAAGTGATATCGATTTATATTACGTATTTTAAAAAATCTAAGTTAATTATATAAATGGAAAATTAAATGATAAATAACAGATTTAATCAACTTTCTGACTTTCCCATGAAGGGAAAAACTAATAAAACTGTTAAAAGGAGCTCAGGCTGCTGAGCCAAAACTTAAACTATTTGATCGAATTAAAGCCGATTTATTTAAGAGACTTGCATACGGCCAATACACTCCTGGGAGGGGTTTGAGATTCAGAAAAATGTTGATTTCTGAGCTACATAAATTAGACTTACTTCCACCCCGGAAGTAGTAAGCAGCAGGATTATTCATAGTAAAGAACAAACGTGGCAAGATACTACAGTAATCATTGATTCGTTATTTTTTTTTGTTATTCTTTTTTATAGTTATACAGAGATGCTACAGATGTGGCCGTGTTGGCCACATTGCAAAATATTGCCAACTCAGTAAGTTTTATTTAAAGTCAAAAACAGATTGTAAATGGAAAAAGAATATATTTGGTAAAGAAACCGACATATCTATTTTCAAAAAGATAAAATGTTCATGACATTGTTACCAAGGTGTTTCTGGTTCCATGAATTTTTCAAAAGACTGCATCTGATTACAACCTTAAAAACTACTCAAGGTTCATTAAATCATAGGAAAGTTTTTCTAAAGTGAGTGTACTTTAATTTACAGGAATCAACTGTTGGAGGTGTGGCCAGAGGGGCCACACCGCACGGAACTGCCACCGAGATGGTTGCAGTGGTAGAAACTTGGGTCCCCGAATGAATTGAGGGGGCCCCAAATACATTTTTAAAATGTGTACCATATACACCAAGTGATGCTTGGTGTTTATGGTACAATGTTTGTTGTTGTTTTATGGTGTTTTAGTTATATGTAATGTTAAAGGGCTGAAGTGGAGATAGCGGGTGAAACAGAAACATGATTAAGAGTTTCTTGGTTCAAACATTTTATTATATAAAAATTTATAGGTGTACTTTTTGAGGTTCTCAAACTGTTTTACAATTCCTTGACTTGTTACTGAATAATCAAAAATGCAGCAGATACTAAAAAATGTTCAACCATACCTGTCAACTCTTTCCGACATAACTTTTGAAAACTTCATTCCAGCCCAATAGTTTTGATTCGTATTTTTCAATAAAACTTGCTATTTGGTTTAACATTCTATATTCATTGAATTATTTTTTAAAAGTGCCATCAAACTTATTCGAAGCCAATAATTTCACATAACATAATTTCACATTGGTTATGCACCTAAGTATATTAGTGATCTTTTTTCATTACGATCTTATACCATGAATTTAAGAGGTTATGATTCTCTATCATCCCTCGTGTCAGTACCACTAAATATGGTATACATTCTTTTTCTCATAGTGCTAGTAAGCTTTGGAATTCATTAACTGATTCCATCAGGGCTTTGCCCTCAATTCAAAGCTTCAAATCTGCCATCTGTAATCTTGACTTCTTTACTGACTGCTGTTCCTTTTGTAATTAGAATATTGCTTTGGCAATATTTATAAGCATAAACTATGTATTTTTATTGTAATTTATTTATTATTAGGATTTTAGAAATAATCATTCTTTGTGCCGTATTAGTTTGTTGTTATTATTAGACTCGGAGATATTAGTTTGTATTTGCTATCTTAAATTCGAGATGAAATAAAGTTTATTGTATTGTATTGTATTGTATAGGGTATATTAAATACGTATTTGATAACTTTGATGAATCGACTGCGAAAAACTTGGCGAACCAATTTGTTGGATACCTCATAAACAAAATACGATTGAAAATAGCAAAGGATTCATGTCAACTAGTTATGAGACCGCGTGTGCTGTGTGGACTGAGTCATTCGAAAATAATGAAAGAAAGACCATACACAGAGAAGATGACTTTTATCTCAATCGAAAGATTGACGTCAAAGGAAAACGACGGGAAACTGTTCAATGAATAGACGTGTAATATCAGGCTCTATAGTAAAGCTATTGGAAGTCATTGAAGATGCATGTGACAGTAATACCGAGATTTTTGTATAAAACACTAATGTAGTTTACTGTGAAAGACACAAAAAAGATTATCCGATGAAAAACAAAAAAGATAAATTTACCTCTGACATGACAGTTAAAGTGTTCCAAATAGACGGGAGAGACCCCTTCACTGATTGAAAAAACTACCGCAAAGATATCGACATAAGCGAACATACATTAAAGAGAGGTAAAGGTATGCTGATAAATGGTGGCGCGGGATGTGGCAAAACTACAAACTTAATTAAAGATGCCAATAAAAGCAAAAATCTTATTATATTCAGCTTCACGAACAAAGCAGTAGACAACATTAGAGGTAGGGTTGACGATAATCTGAAAACCAAAGCACATACATTGGACAGCTACTTCAGTGAGTTTACATCAGATACTGAAAATCTTAAACTATTAGCTAATAAGGATGTATTTACAGATGAGTTCTCAATGTTTCCAAATAAATGCATGACACTGATATACAACAGCTTTGTAGCTAATAAATTGAAAGTGAAACTATATGGCAATATCAACCAATGTAACCCTGTTGAAGGCAATAGTAGATTAACATATGACAGCAGGAAGAGTCCTGCAATATTGGATATGTGCTCTGACATTGATGAACTGATGTACATTGAAAAGAGTGCTAGATGTGACCAAAAAACGTATGATATGTTGTCTAACGTCCTTAAGACTGGTCAGATTAAGGGAAAAAATACGCAACTTTGTGGATAGTTACGTCAATATCTGCTACTACAATAGTACGCGAATTGAGGTCAATAAAATATGCTCAAATGCATCTAGTGAAGGGAAACCATATATGACCGTCAACTTCAGTTACAATGGAGGGAAAGAAGTGTATAAAGTATGTGCAGATACACCTGTAATATGCATTGACAGCATGAAAGATCGAGGTATGTTCAACTCACAACAATTTACCGTAAAAAGCATAAATAAAAGTAGTGTTACAATAAAAGAAAATGACCAAAAGTTCTCGATAGATGATTTCAGAAAAAAATTTAATCTCGAATTCTGTATTACAATATACAAATACTAGGGCACTGAGATCAATCAACATTACAATATTTTCGAGACAGAAGCCATGAACAAGAAACAATTATATACAGCCCTAAGCAGAACAACTAAATTCAAATGCATACACGCAGAAAACCTAAAATTTAAATATACATACACTGTGAACAACAAACACGAGGTACAATCAATTGGACACACTGAGTATCAAAATGGAAAGATCTATAAAATTCAATTCGATGATGAAAGTATACATTTCGGCTCAACAATAAAGACCCTAAAAATGAGACTAAAAGAAAATAAATCAGATATCAAGAGCATTTTATACAAAAATAAAGATAAGAACCCAAAAATATCACTATTAACAGATTGTCCATGCAAAAATAAACGCAAATTAGAAAAGGTTGAAAAAGAAACACATTAATCAATATGCAAAAAAACATGAAGCAAAAATATTGAACAAACGAGTTAATGACGAGATCAAAGAAAAACCAGAAATCAAATACAGTTTTAAGATTGATAAAGAGTCGGAACTGTTAAATAGAATAAAAAAAAATGGTCGCAATAAAGAATGATAAAAACAACAAAAAGTTTGAAATCCAGTTTTGTATTAGTGGTAGGAAGATCACAGTCTCCAAACGTTACGCTCAAATCACACTGACCGAGGCGATGGATTTAGTGAAAACGCAACAAAAATTATTAAAACAACAACTGACTTCACAGTTAGTGGTTTTTGCATCCTATATGGATATAACTATTGGAAAATGCCGTATGGTTTCACTTTATGGTATTTACACCTTTTTCCCAACTGTTGGATTTCTTCGACTCTTGACACATTCCCCCATGATAGGCCCCTCTATTTTGGATCCCAAAGTCTAGTAAATCCCGATATAAATTGTAAAGACTCTGAAAACCCGATTAAAACTGCTTATTATATAGGTATTTTCATAAAAAGTGACGTAACTCCCTTGCCCCACTCGGTCCCGCTATAAGGGTACGCACATCCCTGCAATATATATGATAAGAGTGGGGGACAAATCAATCGGTAGCCATTCGTAGTTTAATTACTAGACAAAATATCTAGTGAAACCAAAATAGAACCTTAAAAGGTTCAAGATATTATTAATAATGATGATTTTTATATTAAATACCCATTAAATACTGAAAATCAAATTATGGACCTAGTTATGGAAAAAACAAAGTATTATGAGAAAGTTCCACTAGGGTCTAGACTGGAACAACTAAAAAACGATTTACTCAATATTCAATTAAAACCAGTAGAAAATGATCGCGATTGTATTAAAACAAAAAAGATCAGATTCAATAGAAGATATCCATAAAAGGCTACATGAGAGAAATGAAATAATTGATAAATTAGTTCATGACCAAGAACTGCGACAGTTCTCAGGAATGTTAAACCCGGTTTGCTATTCCAATACTGAAATAGAAACCCTTGATAAACTGCTGATGAATATAGATTAAAAGCATTAAATGAACATAATGATAGGAAATAACGACTTTATAAAAAATATATCCGAGACTACATTTGAAAAAGCAGATTATATTAGATTAACAGAAACAGATGAGCAAACAGGGCATGAAGAATCTCCTAGAATTATTGAAAGTGTTGAGGAAAATGATAAATCTATTAAGGATTTATTACGATTAGAGCAACTCAAGAACATGGTCAAAGATAATGGTATTGCATTAGAACGTGTGATGATAGGAATTGCTGGTATTATTAGTACACCTTTTTAACATCTAGAAATGCTTTAAAAAGGGTGGCAAGTCAGCGGAAAACTTGGTAAAGGTACAAATAATCTTAGTGAAAAGCGGTCAAATTACTAATTTCATTATTCAATATTTTAGCGACATTTGTTGGGTGGGGTGCGAAAGGGTTGACTTGGTTGGTGTCCAATATCTGGATGTTTGTTGTAATTGTATTTACTTATACATATAGCCAATATAAGCAAAATAAGCAAAGAAGGAAAAAGAATTTGTGATTTCTTAGAAATGAGTCAAAAGATTATACATTTTCTTTAGAGAGCTTGACAGACTATTTTGTGTTGCAGTAGGAAAAAGAATGATATAGAGAATCTTCTGAAAGAAATAGATAAGTATTTACAGAAACTTAATGAAGGCACTTATCATATAAATATGGAAAATAAACTATCGGATAAGAACTTATAAAGAACTTGTTTGATGAAATTATGTAGAACGTGTGAATTTTTATTCACATATGAGTTAAAAAAAACAAGATTCACCAAAGATAACAACGATTCTTAAGCAGAAAAACCCTAAAAGAGCAAAAACTGGTGAACGATCAGCTGCTATAAGTGAACAGGGTGAGGAAGAAAAGATGAAAGAAAGACAGGAAAGAAAGGAAATTGAGAAAAATAATGATGGCCAATTTAACTATACGTATTTGTTCGGTTAAACAAAAGTTCTTGTCTCAATAGCTGGATTATATTATACAAGATAACGTTTTTATTTAGAGGAGAAGGAATATAAAAATACTGATGAAGAACAAGGTAAACCACAGAATATTCCCCCTAAAAGGATTAAGAGTTTGGACTCGTTTGATTAAATAAAATATACACTAATATATAATGGATCGAAAAGAACTTATGAATAAGGCTTATGAGGAAACAGTTGTGGCATCAGGTGCTGTTTTGGTTAGTATGGCTGCAAAAAAGGTAGGATAATTTCAATTAGGAACTCCGGATTCGTTGAAGGGAACAGCCAAGTTAGCAGTCTCAGTAGCTGCTGGAACACTAATGGTTAAATACCTTCAAGACAAGAAATTCTTGTCGGTAGATCTTTTTTCTAAATCTATATAATTGTGTATAAATGGTTTGTTTAATACCAGGTGGTTTATTTAACGATGTAGCATTCAGTACAAGTGCATATCTTTTCTCGAGATTAAACTATAGAAATTATCAAAGAGCGATGAGCTGCCAGAACAAAGCTCTCAAGGATCTTGCGAAAGCCAAAGAACAATGGTATGACAATGAAATAGCTAGAAAGGATAGAATTCAACAGTTAAGAATGAAATTAAACGACCCCAACCATGATATTGAAAAAACAAATCAGGCGCTAGATTTATTAAAACGCATCCGGTCTATTGAATATAACGGATGCAATTCCCAAGAGAACCTCCATTAAATGATTTTTTCCAACCAGCCCGAAAAAAATAAAAGAATTTGAGAGGTTATGTATTGGGGGACTTGGATTGGGTATTAGTTATTTAATTCATAAATTCGTTTAAACGGAAAAATATTTTATATAATATGTATATAGATGAAACAGTTAGAAAATAAAATTATAGAACTATTTCAATGTGGTTTCACTCCAGATGAGATAAGTGATTATCTGGAAAATAAAAAAGTACAGCTTTATTTGAGAAACAAGAAAAAGTGACTAATGTAGACTATTGTGATAAATGTGATGAACACAGAGTCTTAAAGATGGATGGTTGTCATATGTGCGAAACATGTGGTGAAGTTGGGGGGTATACGAGCAAAGGCTCCATTCCAGAAATTTGGAAAAAAATGGCAGAGAAGTATACAAAAGAGGCATAAATGATTTGAGAAGAAATTGTGAGAATATAAAACAAACGATATTTTAATGTTATAATCAAAGATTTCAACAAGATTTTTGATACGATGAAGGAACATAATTTAATAAAAGGAAGGAATTTCTCGTGTCACATTTGGTACATCATCAGACTGGCGAGTAAAAATAACATTCAATTAATGAACAAGCAAAACGATCTAAAACATAATAGCCAGGCAAAAAATTATTTCGACGATCGTTTGTTTAATATTTATAAAATGCTTGGATTTGACAAAGATTGCAAATGTCCATATAATTTAAAATCGTTGGATAAACAGAAGGATAAACATGTTTCAACGCACATGGTAATAACTAAGTTATCCATACGAGTCGATAACGCAATTTTTGTTGCATTTTAAGTACCAACCTAGTATTTATTTTTATGGATGCTTCAATAGTGGTTTTTTCATTTTTTTGTCACAATTTGGACGTGCATACTCTTTTTGCTGCCACCTTGTTGGTTCTAGTTGATTTTATTTCTTCTCTTCATCATTAACCTTTCTAGGGTGTTCATTAGGTCATTTATAATAATCTCTTGGTAATTGTTGTTCTGTTATATAAGAAAAAGTATATTTATGGCCATCTGTTTTTCAATTGGCTAACTTATATAGGTTATTTACTTCACAAATCATTTTTAAAAGCACTAGGGTTGATACCAATATGTTGTTGAACAGAGGAGAGACTATTAATGTATAAAAACTGGTTGGAATCCAGGTTAATTGCTCTTAAGGTATTTTCCATTTTGATGACTTTTAACGGCAAATGAATAATCTCCTTTTTAACAGATTTGTTGTAATTATTTTGTTGCATTGTTAGTTGTAAATTGAATAATCTGTTATCTATAATGACACAATGTGTCATGGATTCGTCTGTTATATAAAGATGGATGGTTCATTTGTTCGAGTAATTAATCATAAGTGCTATTAAAATCATTGAAAACATAGTGGAAACATCTCACATTGAGTTTTTCTAGTTTAGTGGAGTTGCACGTCCCACAAAAGTTCCAAACTATGGAACAGTAACTAAGCTGTGGTAGGAAATAAGCATTGTATAGCTTGATTTGAGACTTGGTATCAATGAGTTTCTTATGTCATTTGATGACCTGAAGCTAGTTGCTTACTTTACGGAAAATGGCTGCAACATGGTCATTAAAATTGAGTTGCCTGTCGATAGTTACACCTAATAGCTTAATCGTATCCACCGAGCTAATCTCATAACTGTCAAGACGATACGAAGAGTTAGCCGTAGTATTACCTAGCCACATGCTAAGACACTTGTCACTATTAACTGCAAGACCATTACAACTAAACCATCCAGAGACTGCAAGGAGGTCTGCATTCATCCCTTGGTACACAGAAGTACAGTCTGTACCAGTACAGAAAAGCTGAGTGTCATCAGCGTAGGCGCTTAACTCACAATTCAACCGGATAAGAAAAAGATCATTAAAGAAAATATGGCCCAAACAGAAATTTATCTCAGAAAATTTCTGAGTTTCCAAACGGGAATCGAACCAGTGTCTCCCGATTGCCGGTACGGTTGTTTTACCACTAGACTATAGGGTCTAAGACGACAAGTATGATGTTAATTAGAGACTTGATTCGTAATATTGATATGCCTCTTCCACAGTCGAAAGCTGAACATACCTGTAATGTGATATTGTGTATTAGTAAATTTCAACTTACTAAGTGTAGATGTTTTATAAGCTTGGAAATATATGATGAAAAGTGGCATATCAATATTACGAACCAGGTCTCTAATTAACATCGTACTTGACGTCTGAGACCCTATAGTCTAGTGGTAAAACAACCGTACCAGCAATCGGGAGACACGGGTTCGATTCCTGTTGGGGAACTCAGAAAATTTCTGAGATAATGCTTTAGAACAAACTTTTCATCATTCTAATATATATATATATATATATATATGAGAAAGTCTATTGATTTTAATCATTTTAGTGATAAAGTAAGAAGTGAGGAAGTTAGTAAACTGTAAAGATCGTATAAGTGTTATCATAAACTGTGTACATGTTATAAGTGGAAATACAAAAAGTATAAAAAGATTAAACTGTACCTCAATATGTCTATTGTCGGATTAACAGCATTAGGTGCTATATTAGTTACACGTAAAAAGTTAGCAACATTATCTATCTCAGGTGCGGAATGTTGATTCAAGGCTACGTATCAAACAGAAATATCCAAAGAACAATCGAAACATGTACGTTTGCTTATACGTCTTATGAAAAAGTACTTACACTATTAAAATCATACTTAAGGTTTATACCTTATGATGAAGCAGTGTTGCTTAGTGACTTAAAAGTATTCGATGATATTGTCACTGACTTATGCCCTCCCATAAATGGCAACTCTAAAAAATATGATGAAATATATAGTAATATATAATGATTAAAAAAGTAAAAAAATTTACTTAAAAAGTCAGAGATTTCATACGTTGTTGTTAAAAAACAACTGAAGAAATAGTGAAGTAGATGAACGATCTTCAAGCTCGATACTCAGAAAATGATATCTGAACCCCAGACGGGGTATCGAGCTTGAAGATCGTTCATCTACCTCAATATATCCAAGCTCTCATGTTTCCTAAACATCAAACTGAAGAAATAGTATACTAAAAGATATTGATGATTTGTAATTGTATGATAACCCAGTATTCATATCAACTGACAGAAGAATTAGTGTTTAACTGGTAGACGATCTTGCAGATGACTGGTAGATGATCTTACAGATGAATGGTAGATGATCTTACAGATGACTGGTAGATAATTTACAGATGACTGGTAGATAATTTACAGATGATCTGTAAATAAAATATATGATATTATATAGATGAGTGAAGAAACACCTAAAATAACAACAGTGAAAAAGGAAAAAGACCTTAAAAGAGTAGAAACTGGCAAGACATTGGCTGCCATCTCTAAAGCTGCAAAACAGAGAAAAATGCTCAATAAAATAGAGTCCGAAAACAAACAGGAAAATGGTAGTAGTGACTGTAGCATTAATTATGGGATAGTGATTGGAATCTTAGGAACAGCCGTCTCTATTGGTTCCAGCGAAGAGTATAAGAGAGACACAGTAAAACTAGAGAATACTAGAGAGGAGCCAGAGTCAAAACACGTCGAAATACAGAAAACTGATTATAGACCATCAGAAAATAGTCTCGATAGCTTGGAATAAAAAAATATTTAAGGATATATTGTCTAACAGTGTATAATACGTCACTAACATTCAAGAAATTCGAGAATAAGGAGCTAAACGTTTCAGTAAACACTCATATAGACGGAAAAAAATTATGGTTTAAAGCACTAGAATACAAACAACCAGGGAAAGCTATTATTGACCACATAAAAGACAATGGAAAAAGAAAAGTACAGCAGGCATTACTTTTCCAAAATGGAAAAGTGGTCAAAAGCATGATTTCTTTAATAAACGAGCCTGGATTATATAAAATAATATTTTCGTCTAAATTTGAATGTCCTGAAAGATTTAAATCTTCGGTGTCCTCTCAAGTATTACCATCTATAAGGAAGTATGGATACTACAGAATCAAATAAAATATAATCTATTATATATATACATACACGATGAGTACAGTTGATAAAAAAGAATTAATGAATGAAGTGTACGACGCTGACCTAGTAACAGCTGGAGTTGTAGGCGTATCAATGGCCTCTAAAAACGTTCTAGGGGAGAAACTTACTGACTCTTCGACTCTAAAGGATACGGCTAAATTAGCAGCTGGAGTCGCAGTCAGCACAATTCTAGTAAAATGGGCGCAAGATAAAAAGTACATACCAACCAGGGGTGTAGTGGAGGGGGGCCCAGGGGGGCTGAGCCCCCCTTATGAAAATTCCATGGAAATTTGGGGGTGCTGAGCCCCCCTTTACATTTTTTTTTCAGATTGTGTAACTTTAATCATGTTTGAATGTTCTGTGAAATTTATGTAAAGATATTCAGTCATTTCCAACAAGAATGATTTCAGTAATTTCTAGTCGGCCATAACATGTGCCGCCCAAGTACTGATCATGGCAATTGTATTCCTAATATTTTACCTTTTACAAACACAGAAACACTGTTGAATTTTAATTACAGAATTACTGTTACCAAAAATAAAAAAATGGCATTTTTCAAGTTTATCATTTTTTCGGACCTCCCCTGATGTTCAGGACACTGTGTTGGTGAGCCCCCTTGTTAAAGTTCCAGGACTACACCACTGATACCAACCGATCCATTCTCCAAAAACTAGCTAAATCTATTCTATCATATAGAAGAAGAATGGCTAATATAGTGGGATCACTACTCCAAACAACATTTACAGCTTTGAGCTTCACTAGAGCAGGTTATCTTTTCAAGATTCTCGACAAAAATGGGTATGAGGCTTAAATTAAAAGACATAATAAGGCATTGGAAGACTTAGCGGCATCTAAAGAAAAGTTCTACCATAATGAAGTCAAACAACATGATAGAATTGAACAATTAAGACGACAATTATCAGACGCTAATAACGATTTTGAGGATACGAACAAAGCTCTTGATATTTTGAAACAAGCTCAATCAATACAATATGATAGAAAGACATTTAACGGAGAACCCCAATTAAATGATTTTTACCAACCAAGCCATGAAATGGAAGAATATCAGTATATTACTATTGGAATTATCGCAATCGACTCTTGTTACTTATAAAGTAAATACATTTAATTATATATTATATTGTATATAATATAGTATATGGAAACATTCAAAGCATTAGAATACGGGTTTACGTTCGATTAAATAGTCGAAAACATCGACAAGTTGAACTCTCTCTCTACAAAAAGGAAGACAAGCACAAAAAAGACAATTATTGTATCGATTGTGAAACAGAACTAAAATGCGTTGACGGTGTGTATGTATGTGTTGAATGTGGGAAAGTAGGTTACGAGATGGTACAGCAATGGGTTGATAATATTTGGCTAAATAGGAAGAAGTCCGTATATACTAGAAGTCGACATATTAGAGCTACAGTAGAACAATACGCACACCCTCCACATCGTAGCTCTATTGTATCTGATTTCATAGGCGTTGTCAAATAGAACAATGAAGGACTAACATCAATTGCAATAAATTGTACTGGGTATTTTTTGAATAATTAATTGCATATGTTTTTTTCTCAAATTATGATCATTGTTAACAGTGACCATGTTTTTGAAATCCGGTGTGATGAATCCATTGACCTGGTTTCTTCCACCATAGTGAAAATACTCGATATATGTGTCTGTTATTTACACTGTGTCTGTCATAATGTCTTTACTTTTGTAATCATCTAGCAGAACAATTAGATAATTACTGTAATCTTTTTTCTGTTTGACGACGTTGTTGCTAAACGATCTACAACTGTCTGGGTTATGTTTTGGTTGGTTAATTATTTTGCAGTAATCTTCTATCGTTTTGTATCTTGATTTTGTCCTCTGATTGCTGTGAACTCCGTTGTATTAGGTCAAGATGTTTAATTAGAGAAGAACCATTGGAAATTTTTGAAATCAGGGCCTGGTTTAGAATGGGATAACAGTGCCCATCTTTGCAGATGAAGCACAATCGAACGGTTTGGCCATTCTCACAAGGAGCTGGAGATGATACGAACTTGTTGTAAAATGGGTCTAATGCATAAATCGATACATTCGTGTGACAATTGTCTCACCAATTGATGATCTTTCTGTTAGGTATTTTTCCTTTGTTGTCGCACACATACCTTTTTATCTCTTCTGCAAGAGATTTTGGCATGTATTTCTTAAATCATTGTTTGCTTTTACATGCTTCTATATATAATCTTGTACGCACGTGGCTTTGTTCTGTTTTATTCTTTTCTTGTTGTTGCATCTATCTACAAGAGCGCTGAATAATCTTGTAGCACCCATACGGACGTCTACCACTTTTACCTTTTTCAAATTTGTAATTGTGAAACATATACTTATGATATGTTCACCCGATTGTGGACTGTATCGTTCGTCCTTTACCAGTGGGTACATCAAAAACTGGTAAAGGTCACGTCTTGACAATCCTTTCGGCATTCTCCCTTCATATGGTCCAAATATTACGTTCTTGTCCTGCTTTGATCTAGGTGCCATGTCATGTCTGATGACTGTGTCTATAGTTACTGACACTTCCAATAAACTAACCAAGTTAGAGCCTTTATTAAACATTGTGCGCTTCTCTACGAAACCAAGTTCATAATGTCTCGCATCATAGAGTGTCAGGTCGATTTTAAGCAAATTGATCGTATTACCTATTTCCTTCTCTACTTTTTGCTGCATGTAGATTGATATCTCTTCGACCTTTTGCTTCGTGTCCAGCCATTCATTCTCTCTTCTTTCCTTCTCGCGTACGGCTTTTAAATAGATTAGTTTTAGTACGCGGTTACCCGTTAGAGAGTTTATGTATCTTTTAGGTTCATTAGCTACCTTAGTAACTTTAGGTTTTTTGATAACTTTCTTGACGAACTTTCTTTTAGTACCAAATCGTGGTGGTGACTTTGACATAAGTTTTCTATATACTATAATACAAAGAATATGAATATATTCCTTAAGTCAAAACGCACTATTAAAATAAATTTGTAGGATTTCTTTTAAATTTTTTATATGTTTTCTGGTTCTTTAGTGTTTGCTTTTAGACGCCATGTGATAAGTGTGATCGCAAATGTAACAATAAGAAGGGTTTCTTGTCATTTTATTCTTCACATATTTTTTATGTGCTTGCACGACCACGTTTTGGTTGATCTACAATTTCAGGCATAATTCTATATATACTATATGTGTGGAGAATAATATTTAAGTTATTTTAGTTTTAATATTTTAACCTTCCACTTCAAATAATAGGGACACTTACAATTTTTGTCCCAACCTAATAATAGGTAGACGTCACCGAATAGCCGGTCATCAAACTTTTTTTTTTGTTTTACTGTGTGATAGATCATTGGGTTTCTTTACTAGTTTTACACCTTTTCTGCTAGCTAGTCTTATGATGTAATAGTCGTATCTAGATATATTTTTCTTGATCATTTCATGTTTAGTCATTATATCAACAACGCCTATGAAATCAGATACAATAGAGCTACGATGTGGAGGGTGTGCGTATTGTTCTACTGTAGCTCTAATATGTCGACTTCTAGTATATACGGACTTCTTCCTATTTAGCCAAATATTATCAACCCATTGCTGTACCATCTCGTAACCTACTTTCCCACATTCAACACATACATACACACCGTCAACGCATTTTAGTTCTGTTTCACAATCGATACAATAATTGTCTTTTTTGTGCTTGTCTTCCTTTTTGTAGAGAGAGAGTTCAACTTGTCGATGTTTTCGACTATTTAATCGAACGTAAACCCGTATTCTAATGCTTTGAATGTTTCCATATACTATATTATATACAATATAATATATAATTAAATGTATTTACTTTATAAGTAACAAGAGTCGATTGCGATAATTCCAATAGTAATATACTGATATTCTTCCATTTCATGGCTTGGTTGGTAAAAATCATTTAATTGGGGTTCTCCGTTAAATGTCTTTCTATCATATTGTATTGATTGAGCTTGTTTCAAAATATCAAGAGCTTTGTTCGTATCCTCAAAATCGTTATTAGCGTCTGATAATTGTCGTCTTAATTGTTCAATTCTATCATGTTGTTTGACTTCATTATGGTAGAACTTTTCTTTAGATGCCGCTAAGTCTTCCAATGCCTTATTATGTCTTTTAATTTAAGCCTCATACCCATTTTTGTCGAGAATCTTGAAAAGATAACCTGCTCTAGTGAAGCTCAAAGCTGTAAATGTTGTTTGGAGTAGTGATCCCACTATATTAGCCATTCTTCTTCTATATGATAGAATAGATTTAGCTAGTTTTTGGAGAATGGATCGGTTGGTATCAGTGGTGTAGTCCTGGAACTTTAACAAGGGGGCTCACCAACACAGTGTCCTGAACATCAGGGGAGGTCCGAAAAAATGATAAACTTGAAAAATGCCATTTTTTTATTTTTGGTAACAGTAATTCTGTAATTAAAATTCAACAGTGTTTCTGTGTTTGTAAAAGGTAAAATATTAGGAATACAATTGCCATGATCAGTACTTGGGCGGCACATGTTATGGCCGACTAGAAATTACTGAAATCATTCTTGTTGGAAATGACTGAATATCTTTACATAAATTTCACAGAACATTCAAACATGATTAAAGTTACACAATCTGAAAAAAAAATGTAAAGGGGGGCTCAGCACCCCCAAATTTCCATGGAATTTTCATAAGGGGGGCTCAGCCCCCCTGGGCCCCCCTCCACTACACCCCTGGTTGGTATGTACTTTTTATCTTGCGCCCATTTTACTAGAATTGTGCTGACTGCGACTCCAGCTGCTAATTTAGCCGTATCCTTTAGAGTCGAAGAGTCAGTAAGTTTCTCCCCTAGAACGTTTTTAGAGGCCATTGATACGCCTACAACTCCAGCTGTTACTAGGTCAGCGTCGTACACTTCATTCATTAATTCTTTTTTATCAACTGTACTCATCGTGTATGTATATATATAATAGATTATATTTTATTTGATTCTGTAGTATCCATACTTCCTTATAGATGGTAATACTTGAGAGGACACCGAAGATTTAAATCTTTCAGGACATTCAAATTTAGACGAAAATATTATTTTATATAATCCAGGCTCGTTTATTAAAGAAATCATGCTTTTGACCACTTTTCCATTTTGGAAAAGTAATGCCTGCTGTACTTTTCTTTTTCCATTGTCTTTTATGTGGTCAATAATAGCTTTCCCTGGTTGTTTGTATTCTAGTGCTTTAAACCATAATTTTTTTCCGTCTATATGAGTGTTTACTGAAACGTTTAGCTCCTTATTCTCGAATTTCTTGAATGTTAGTGACGTATTATACACTGTTAGACAATATATCCTTAAATATTTTTTTATTCCAAGCTATCGAGACTATTTTCTGATGGTCTATAATCAGTTTTCTGTATTTCGACGTGTTTTGACTCTGGCTCCTCTCTAGTATTCTCTAGTTTTACTGTGTCTCTCTTATACTCTTCGCTGGAACCAATAGAGACGGCTGTTCCTAAGATTCCAATCACTATCCCATAATTAATGCTACAGTCACTACTACCATTTTCCTGTTTGTTTTCGGACTCTATTTTATTGAGCATTTTTCTCTGTTTTGCAGCTTTAGAGATGGCAGCCAATGTCTTGCCAGTTTCTACTCTTTTAAGGTCTTTTTCCTTTTTCACTGTTGTTATTTTAGGTGTTTCTTCACTCATCTATATAATATCATATATTTTATTTACAGATCATCTGTAAATTATCTACCAGTCATCTGTAAATTATCTACCAGTCATCTGTAAGATCATCTACCATTCATCTGTAAGATCATCTACCAGTCATCTGCAAGATCGTCTACCAGTTAAACACTAATTCTTCTGTCAGTTGATATGAATACTGGGTTATCATACAATTACAAATCATCAATATCTTTTAGTATACTATTTCTTCAGTTTGATGTTTAGGAAACATGAGAGCTTGGATATATTGAAGTAGATGAACGATCTTCAAGCTCGATACCCCGTCTGGGGCTCAGATATCATTTTCTGAGTATCGAGCTTGAAGATCGTTCATCTACTTCACTATTTCTTCAGTTGTTTTTTAACAACAACGTATGAAATCTCTGACTTTTTAAGTAAATTTTTTTACTTTTTTAATCATTATATATTACTATATATTTCATCATATTTTTTAGAGTTGCCATTTATGGGAGGGCATAAGTCAGTGACAATATCATCGAATACTTTTAAGTCACTAAGCAACACTGCTTCATCATAAGGTATAAACCTTAAGTATGATTTTAATAGTGTAAGTACTTTTTCATAAGACGTATAAGCAAACGTACATGTTTCGATTGTTCTTTGGATATTTCTGTTTGATACGTAGCCTTGAATCAACATTCCGCACCTGAGATAGATAATGTTGCTAACTTTTTACGTGTAACTAATATAGCACCTAATGCTGTTAATCCGACAATAGACATATTGAGGTACAGTTTAATCTTTTTATACTTTTTGTATTTCCACTTATAACATGTACACAGTTTATGATAACACTTATACGATCTTTACAGTTTACTAACTTCCTCACTTCTTACTTTATCACTAAAATGATTAAAATCAATAGACTTTCTCATATATATATATATATATATATATATTAGAATGATGAAAAGTTTGTTCTAAAGCATTATCTCAGAAATTTTCTGAGTTCCCCAACAGGAATCGAACCCGTGTCTCCCGATTGCTGGTACGGTTGTTTTACCACTAGACTATAGGGTCTCAGACGTCAAGTACGATGTTAATTAGAGACCTGGTTCGTAATATTGATATGCCACTTTTCATCATATATTTCCAAGCTTATAAAACATCTACACTTAGTAAGTTGAAATTTACTAATACACAATATCACATTACAGGTATGTTCAGCTTTCGACTGTGGAAGAGGCATATCAATATTACGAACCAAATCTCTAATTAACATCATACTTGCTGTCTTAAACTGTATAGTCTAGTGGTAAAACAACCGTACTGGCAATCGGGAGACACTGGTTCGATTCCTGTTGTTAAACTCCGACATTTTCTGAGATAAAGTTAAGAACAAACTTTCCATCATATATATCCGAGCATAAAAAACATCTATACTTAGTCAGATGAAATTTACTTATACACATATGTTATAATATATATTAAAAATCAAAATCAACCATATCAATATTAAACCAATTGCAGAGCACGTGATGATGAAGTAGCATGTCATTTTCAGTTATTAATGTTTCTTTATATACAGCAAAAAAAGAGAGATCACACTTAAACGGAGCGATACCACTTGGATTAAGATCACCGAAGTCATTTTAGTTCAACCAGGTGAACTTCTGCTTTGAAAATCTGTAAGCTTTTGTCCATTACAATATACCTTGCTAGCTCCAGCTGCTGGTGTATTGTAGTTGTTTCAATGTATTGTTAAACATATCCATTTATTTGTTTCGCCTGCATTTGCCTTTGTTTTATATGGAGCAATTGGTTGTTTAGTTTGAATAGGATTACTACCAATGATAATGTAATTCAGTGATGTGTTTGGGGTAGCTTGGTAATTACGTTCTTAATACGCACGCTCTCAAGCTGTTTTCTCAGAAAAACTTTCTGTGTCCCTAACGGGAATCGAACCCGTTAACTTTCGCTCACCATCTGAGTCTTTGTAGCTCAATGGTTAGTGCGTCTCACCGGCGATCAGAAGGTTACGGGTTCGATTCCAGTCAGGGACTCAGAAAGCTTTTCTGAGAGAACAGCTTGAGAGCGTGCGTATTAAGAAGATAATGTAATTATTTGTTGAACCTGAAACAATTAAACAACCATTAGGACTAAAACTGACAAACTTATCAAAACCTCCATCATCGTGTACAAATAAGCCATAACGAACCCAATATGTATTCGTGTCATACCCTTTTATTCTGTACACGATGTTTTCATGACTATATCCTTCTATATCATGACTATATCCTTGACTATATCCTTCTCTCCACTTACAGTATTCAAATTAATATCACTTATCATTCTTTGTGGTCCATCAAACTTTAATAAAGATCTATTTCCTACTTTTTCACTTTTTTTACAGATGATAGGTTGTAAGTTGCTGGTGTTTTGAACAGCATCATTTTCTTGTAGAGCTTGATCAATAGTTCTAGATACTTTTCTAGTTGTAGAGTTGTATACTAATTCACTATTATTCGAACCTCGGTCAAGTCTGTAAATACTTGTAGCATACTTTGTATTGTATTCCCATACTTTGGCACACTTTGAAAAGTATCATTTTTCCTGGATAGTCTTTGATATTACATCACAGTCAAATATAGGGGTCGGAATGTTTTTAATGCGCCAAAGAGACATATCGATATCACCACACATTTTTCCTCCTGATAAAGAAAGTTTATTGTCAACTTCAGATTTCAATTCATCTATTTCATTTTTTGTTTTTTCTTGACAACCATAAAATAAACTCATTTTCATATATTATATGATATATTTTGTAATTAAATATACAGTTATACCTGACACAGCGAAAGTTGCCATTAAATCAGTGTTATGCTCGTCATTTTTAATAGGTTCTTCTTTATTACTATGTTTATTGTCATGATCTGAATTATCAGGATGACTCGTTGGTTTTTCTTATTTATTTACTTTACTAGTAGCAACAGTATTAATATCCAAAGTGTCTAAATGAGATGTAGGATATTCTTCTTGATGAACCTTTCTTTTAGAATCCTTCTTTACACCAACATAATTAACTTTAGGGTTCACACCAAATTTCATGTTTTCACTAGCTATTCATAATTTTTTGTTATGTCCATCAATAGGATTCTTAAGAATTACCACACTAGAAGGTAGTGACCATAAAGGTGGACTGACAGCAAGATTAGGAACAACATTAGCGTCAGACACTGCCTTATTCATATTGTTTATCCAAACACTTGTATCGTAATGAATTATACTATCTTCTAAATTTCTACGAAACACTTTTTGAGTCTCTAACGCTGATGCTCTATTATCGTAAATACTCTGTCTTGTTTTTGCTTCTGCTCCTAGTACACTGTAAATATACGCTTCAATCGATTAGTTTAGTAATTCAGTTCCATTAACCGCCAATCCGTCTGATTTATTTGGAATAAATTTCCTATAGTCGTTTTGAACATCACGAATTAAACCAACACCGGGTCCATATGTTTTCTGATAATTACTAAACCCTACAACGTCTTTTCCTAAATGTTTATTCTTATACCCTGACACATTTTGCCGTGTCCACTTGGATGTATGATCTTTTCGAAAATTAGCCTTATACTTATTCATTATGTACTTGATTTTGTCCTTTGGTAATGTTTAAAATTGTTGCATTATTCTTCTAACTGTGAAGTATAAATGAAACCGAATAAGTGATGTTATCTGTTTTGGAACATTATCACTGAAAGTCAAATGCTCTATTGATATACGTGAAGGATATTTTGATATCCAAGTCCCCACAGAAGACTGATAATATGATTCTTTAATTTCCCACTTGACGGAATTTTTTGTGGTTATATTTAGAGGAGGTAGATTACTCATGAAATAGTCTGTGTTACTGACATATACTTTGAATACGTTTATGGAGTAAGGTAATACATGATCAACAGGGAAATTATCCCAGTAGTACCCTTTTCCATAGAAACCAACATGTCTCCTGCCTTTTGGCAATTCCTGGACTGTTCCACCTATTTTCCATATTTTGGAGAAACCACTCTTACTGGTGTTAGACTAAAGGTATCTGGTTTTGGATTTGCCATTAAGGAATATGTCACTTGTTATATCTGTGCTTAACACATCTGTATTCCTAAAGTATATTGAAGTGGATTTTACTGTACCGCCCTGATTAAGATCAACGTCGAATTCAAATTTATTTAAATCAGAATTCGGATACTTTTTAATGAAATTATTTCGTATTCTAATCCACTCTTCTTTAGCATTTTCCATAGCCTAGTTGTAGTTCTTTCCATAATAGCCCCCAAAGTATTTGTCCATTATATAATATATCATATATTATATATGAAGATACTAACGCCTGTATTCTAAAAGCTCACTCACACTCACACTGAATAAATGCAACTCAACCCTCAATAAGTCTCCGCTCCCCCTCACTGAGTATTAGACTACACTTACCCTCCAAGCATTAATTCACGGAACTCACCCTCAACTTAGGACCTGATTTGGAGTAAAGCTAGAGTGAGGGGTACACGTGCCTTGAGCCACACTCACTTGTATTGAGTGATACCAAAAAAGCTGGAAAATGTGCTGTCAAATAAAAGAAATGAAAGGGGACTACATAACGTAGATTATGAGAGGTACGACGATCACCACTGGTTGATCCAAAGACTGCAGCTGAACGCAGATATAACGCGTCTCACATACGTACAAGAAATACTTGAGAGGATGTTTGGCATATGGAACAGATTGTTTCCATGTCTGTCAATGACCTTTCGAACAAAACTTCAAACTACGCAAACCATTATTGTCGCAACGGCAGTTTTGTACAACTTTATGAGAAGAACGAAAGGATCCTATAGATGACTCCCGGCTTCCCCCTCCTGCTGCGGAAGAGTTACCCGCCATGTACGGTCCTGTAGGCGGCTTGGAAAATGGACAGCGCCGTACACTGATAATGCAACACTTCACATCAATTATGATGCGCGGATTGATTTTATTAACATCACGTAATCAGCGTATACTTATTTATACATGTTGAAAGATGTAACAAAATGTGCTTAAATGCATTTATCAATTCCTGACATTAAATCAGAGTTTGTTTTTTCTTCGTTGTCGGGTGTTTGGCTTCTGCGGCTGTGCTTGTGTGTTTTTCATGGTTTTATTCATCCTTTCCCAGTATTCAAACTCCGCATCTAGCACATCCATTTTCCTCTTATGTTCCCTCAAGATGTTTCTTTCCTTGATGTCGAGGATCTGCATCTCAGCTTCGTGCTGTTTTTGTTGTATGTCCAAACAACGTGCTT
Source organism: Heliopora coerulea (assembly GCA_030142905.1). Taxonomy (NCBI): domain Eukaryota; kingdom Metazoa; phylum Cnidaria; class Anthozoa; order Scleralcyonacea; family Helioporidae; genus Heliopora; species Heliopora coerulea. The sequence continues at coordinate 1,356,169 of JASJOG010000073.1, read as the reverse complement.
GAGCCACAGATATTCGGGGTTTTGCGCTGCACGAGGTGGACAAAGCAGCACCAGCAGCTGGCAAAGATAACTGCAGCTGTTTCTGTATCGTCGCAGTCGCTGCTGGGGATTCATCTTAATCGTCTTTATTGTCCGCAAATTAATCCACCATTAAAATATTTCATCTTTTACACATTGCATATTGCTTCGGCAATAACTATGCATTTACTATTCTGTTTTACGAAATTGTCATACCAGCTTCATGATTATCGTCATCAAACGGGTTGTCTAGGCTCTCTATTTAAGCTGTGACGATAGATGCTACAGCAGTTGCTCCTTCGTCTTATACGGGCAAGGTAGTACCACCACCAGTTAATTTAGTTTCTCTCTTCTCCTTAGCAAGTTGTCCTTTTAGCACGAGACTTTATATTTTCCCAACTTTTCTTTAATTGCATCGATTCACGTTTATGCACTCCCGACTGTGAGTTAAATTCCTGAGTCAAAGTTTCCCATGTGGTATTTTTCTGTTGGATTATTTTGTAATCGTTCTTTTTGTTTTGAAGAACATCTTTGTATTTACCAACTAGTTCAGTTAAAAGTGACTTTTCCAATTCCGAATAATACTGCTTAGGTTGTGCCATCTTGTTGTATTGCTGCAATGTGCAAATACAATGATTATAATGACCACACCAAGAAAAAACGATAAGGGTTATTCAGACAAGTCACACTCGAGTGAGCTCTATGAATACAAATCAACCAGATTTTTTAGCAGTTGATTGCTCTCTCAATGAGTGGAAATTTAGACCCCTACTCCTCTCACACTCACAGTTCAATCCTACTTTATTGTCTCTCGGATGAGTGTGACTTAACGGTGAAAGTGAGTGAGCTTTTAGAGTACAGGCGTAAGTGTTTTGATAGATGGTTCTTCAAAAGAATTATACTTGGATGAGTCATTTTTAATAGATAATGATAACCCGTATCTGTTAGTCAAGAAGGTCACTTTATTCTGGGATTATCATGATATCACTAATGAGAACGTGGAATTAACATATAATGGCAATAAAAAGACGATAAGGAGGGGCATTGGACATTTAATATGCTTAAGAAGAAGATTGAGAGTTATGGTGGCGTTACCTTGGTCGCTAATGAATACGATGGAAAGTGCTCTATTACTAGTGACAGTGTAATAAATATGAAAATTATAGGGCCCATATTAGGATTTAACAAAGACCAAGTAATAAACGCTAATACAAAAGCAAAAAGCGGTAACTCAGTCAATATAAATAATGGGTAAGAACACATAAAAATTACTTGTAGTTTGGTCAAAATAAGAGAGAATATCAATACAAATGGTAAGAGAAGTGACGTTATAGCGTTATTACCGATACCAACTACACAGTCATTGAAAGGTAGTGTCCAGCATTTTTTCGACATTGAATCCAGAGTGCCAATTGATAGGGGTGTTATAAATAAGATTAATTTCAATATTAAGGACCAAGATGGGAACACAATAAGAATCAGTAAAGTACGATTAGAATTATATATAGTGTAATTTATATGGACATTGAATTAGAACAAGGATTAAGAGATATTTACTACAATCCTAAAACTGGTTACCAATCTGCAGAAAGATTAGATAAGAAAGCATTAGAAGATGGTTAAAATGTCAGTAGAAAAGAGGTAAAAGACTGGTTAAGATCACAAGACACATACACTAGATATAAACCAATTGTTAGTAAACATAAATTTAGACAAACTAAAGTTAACTATCTTGGCGTGCAGATACAGATGGATCTCGTTGATATGGATTCATATAAGAACAAAAATAAAGGTTGTTACTGGATACTAACAGCTATCGAAATTCTTAGTAGATATGCATTTGCTATACCAGTTTACAGAAAAGACACTAATAATATGACAAAGCAGTCACACAACTATTGAGACAGTTCAAACAATGATTTGATGCCTATCCTAAATTAGCGCAGTTTGATGATGGTAAAGAGTTCTACAATGTTGGTGTAAAGTCGTTAATAGAAAAACATGATATAAAATACTTCTCTACTAATAGTGTTAAAAAGCCCGCTGTTGTAGAAACATTCAACAGAACTCTTAAAATTTCTATGTGGAAATACTTCTATAGTAATGGGACTTATAAATGGGTTGATGTGTTGGACCAATTGGTGTATAATTACAATAATACCAAACATAGTACGATTTTAATGAAACCAAAAGATGTTTAAAAAATAATGAAAATAAAGTCTGGACAACACTATATGGTCATTCATTTGGAGACTTACCATTAGCTAAGTTTAAAATTGGTGATACAGTTAGGATATCCAAATATAAGAGCATTTTCACTAACAGTTATGAAGCCAATTTTACAGATGAACTGTTTAAGGTTATTCGCGGTAACCCAGCTGTTTATGAAACAGAGGATCTATAAGGTAAACCAATCATTGGGAAATTCTATGAAGAGGAGTTGTCAGGTGTTGATAAAAAGAACGATGTCTATAAAGTTGAAAAAATATTAAAAAAAAAAGTAAAAGGTAAAAAGATGGTTCTTGTCAAATGGTTAGGTTATGATAGTAAACATAATAGTTGGATTCCAGAAGGTGATATAAAAAATATACGGTAATATATATGTTGTGGGGCAATTTTAACCATGGTTGAATTTTTTTGGAACTGGTTCAAAAAATTTTAAACTAGTTTAATTTTTCTCGAACCAGTAGAATATTTTTTGAACTGGTTCAAATTTTATTTGAACTTGTTGTTGGTACAAGTTATGAACTGTTGCCTTTAACCCTTTCTCTCGCAGATCGGCGAAACCGGCCTCCTTGTTATTTTACTCTGTCTAACTAGAGACAATTTAAGTGTCAATGGATAACCTTTGGTAGACAAAGGGTTAAAATTAATTATATTTTTTTAGAAGTAATAACTGGCATCTTTACTCTCTCGAGTGATATTTTCTAAATATGTGATTACTATTATTATCAAAGTTTTTCAGAAATTTTTTGAAATTTCGTCGCTCGGTCACTGTTTACTTAAGCTGGGTTCTTAGAGTGAGACTTTAAAGTTACGTTTCAGTTCAAATACTGTATGTACAGGCATGGTTGGGTTAGGGGTATGGTTATGGTTAGGGTTAGTTAGGGTTAGGGTTAGGGTAAGGGTCAGGGTTAGGGTTAGGGTTAGGGTCAGGGTTAGGGTTAGGGTTAGGGTTAGGGTTAGGGTTAGGTTTAGGGTTAGGTTTAGGGTTAGGGTTAAAGTTAGGACTAAGGTTGGGGTTAAGGTTGGGGTTAATGTAAAGGTTAGTGTGAAGATTAAAGTTAGGTTTAGTGTTTGTGTTAGGATTAACGTTAGGTTAAGATTTAGATTCCAAAATGCGAGGTTTTTGTATTAACGATAAGGAGAATGTATTTTTTTTCTTCTTTGGAATGAATGGTGACAGAGGAGAGAGTATTTGAAGAGTGACACGATACCCTTTTAACGTCTGATATGACTATTTAGGGAACAAATGCCCGTTATTACATTAATATCTAATAGACATATAGGCTATTAATAAAGTTGCAGTCATTCATATTTTAAGTCACAATTATTACATAATAAAAAAAAGGTTCATAAATTGTAATATATGCTATCGCTTTACATTGTATTTGTACCAAAGGGCATTGTGGACGTGAAACAAAATTTGATTATCATAATGCTAAAGTGCGAATAAATTTGCTGAAAGCGAGAAAGTGGGTAAAAGCAAAGTTAATTATTTAACAAAAAAGACCTTACGGTGTCGAAAGTCCTGTGGTGTAGTGCGATTGTCACTACGAAACGTTATGTAATGTTAAGCCCAATCGGCCATGTCTACCAAGTGCATTCGTTACCACTATCCCAGGTAAGTCTAGTATGATATAAGTGGGGACAACGTTCAGGAGAGAAATGAATGAAGGGGAGAAATAGAGAAATTGAGAAAGTGAACAAAGGAGAGTGACATATTAAAGATATTTTGGTGGGATGTGTGGATTGTTTTAAAATTTTTTTTTGTTATTGTTATTTCACCTCCCCCCAAAAAGGTACTAAACTCCTTTTTTTATGACTCCCCAAAAATTAAAATCCCTTTTTAGAATCTTGACATTTGGAACCAGTTTAAAAAAAATTGTACTGGTTCGAGAAAAATTAAACTAGTTTAAAATTTTTTGAACTAGATCAAAAAAAATTGAAACACCGCCTAAATTTCCCCCACAACATATACATAACATGGCTGAAGGAGGATTTGATGATTTTGAAATGGAAGACATGAGTAGAGAGTACTCTGAATATAATGATATGAGTTTTGATGAACTTACTAAACAAAGAGATTTACTTAACGTAGTTTTATTATTGATAGGGAGATTTAAAATGATAACGTCTCCAACTACGCTGAATATAACGATATAACCAATAGGAAAAAATACATAAATGACCTTATAATAAAAAAGACCAAACAAATGGAAACATAATTTACAGACAGTAGTGATGGTAAAGCCGTAATTATTACTACCAAAGAAAACAATACCCAAGTTAATGCTCTTAGAGCAGAAATTTTGAAGAATGGCGAAAATGATGAATTTTTTAGTGTAATAAATGACACGATTGGTAATGAATCTTTATTAAACGACAACGAATCAGTAAAGAGTGACTTAATCGAAAGGCTAAGAAATGTCAAAATTAAAAACAAACGTGACTTCAATGATCAGTTAGAAAGAGTTATATCTGTTACAAAATTCATTCAAAATAAAGAAAAAATAAATCTCAACCCAAATAACAAATTTGCCAAGGAAATTTTTGATAGGTCATCAATAAGAACTCTAAATGATGGAACGGAGGTTTTATACTTTCGCTCTAAACGTGGAGTAGATCAGGAAAACAAAGCAATACAAATACTAAAATGGGGTAAAGGATCTAATATTGTGTATGGTAACAAAAAATCAAACGCCTTCAAAGAATATAAAGATCTATTAAAATATTATAAGAATGAAAAAACCATTATCGAGGTGGAAGAGAAGAAGCCTATGGTTGATATAACACATGATACTTCAACTGTTTCCAGCTTGAACCCCCAAGAAAATAGGGAGTTAAATGGCGTATTAAAATCCAAAAATGCCATTGGTCCACAATCAAGGATTGGAGACAACGGCACTCTACAAATCCAAGCAAACATATTCCAAGAAACATCGGAAGAGACGATCACACAACGAGACCAAACAGAGAACGTATAGGAGTTCATTGAATTAGAAGAAAGGGTCATCTGTTTAAGAGAGGCAAGAGAAAAAACTTTAAGACAACGACAACTAGACAAAACCAGCTTCCAACAAGAAGAAGACATAAGTAGACTACAAATATTGACGGAGTGGGCTAAAGAAAACCTAGTTGGTGTCAGTGCTTTGGCAATATTAATCGCTGGAATCATCACAACAATCATTGTGGGAGCTAGGAAAGCATTTATAAAAGGTGCACAAGCTAGTGGAAAATTCTCTAAAGCTTTATATAACCTAGGTAAAAAACTAGGACTACTATTAGCTCCGTTATTGAATGTTATAGCTCAAGTCACCTCTTGGGATGCCAAAGGATTGGTATAGTTAAGCAAAAATCTATGGATGTCAGTGTTAGTAGTAGTATGGTTTATAATTGACCAATACAAAGAACGAAGGAGAAGGAAATAAAATGTATATTAATATATACCAATAAATAGAACCGAGAGTGAACTGAAAAAAGGATTCAGAAGAAGCGAAATTAGCTCAATAAAGGGTAACAGAACAAGGCATGTAGTAATTATAAACCCTAATAAAGCCTAAAGGAGAAGAACTATACATTGACATTTCCAAAAAAAAAGGAGACAGTTGTTGGTTCCGGGGTCACTGCATCTACTTTTCGAGTTCAAAGTCAGCAACACTAAAAGTTATTTCCTGAACAATCTATCCAAACTTCTGCAAAAACGGTTGCATATCAGGATATCAGGAGAAACTGTGTACGATAATAATGGAGAAAGCTTATATTGCGTCTATAAGGACCCTTACATATCAAAATCGCAGAGACAATATGGTTGAATACGGTATCGGATCCGAAAACCTAAAAAGCTTATTAGCAAAGACGACTCGGGAGCAACCAGTGGAAATGCAACAAAGGTATCTGAAAAGCTATTGTTCGACATTTATGGAACAAAACAAAAAATATGTTTAGATAGAATTATTAGAGACCACGGTTTATATGAACCATTTCAAATGAACAATAATTTCAGATACATAGTCACGTTACCCCAATCAAGCGAAATAATGGTTGCACAAACCGGTCAAACACTTGGAAACTATACCAGGAAACTTTGAGTTACAATATGAAACTATTGATAACCAATTTATTGCTGAGAGTGTATCATCCCTATATGCTTCCGGTCGATCTCTATCTAATGGGCATGTATCTCTAATGAAAACAATTTCATGGGCTGCAGCTTCTACTCTAATCAATGAAAACATAATCATACCTCGGAAGTCTATGAAAGCTATAGTTCTATTATTCACTAGCACAACTAGAAAAGATAGCGAGGAATTCCTATACCCAAATATCACTGAAGTAAAACTAACCATCGAAGGAGTTCCAAATCAAGTTTACTCGCAAGGAATCCCTAAATCTCGGTTCTATGACGAAACAACAAGACTATTCGGATCAAAAGAATATATGGACCAATTTATGACATCACAACAGTTTTACAAAGACAAATTCGCTCTCGTTATCAATCTAAGGTTAAATGAAGCGGTGAATAGTACAGGTAATGGCAAAAAGATCGTAAACACTCAAAATGGTATTCCTCTGGAAATGAAGAAGACCGCACATACTGGAAATATCAATTGTCACATCTTTGTAGTATCTGACGGACTCGTCAATTTCGTAAACAACGTTTTGTAAATACGAATATCTAATTAATTTGAAATGTTGCGCGTCGGCAACGAAACGTCAATGAACTTCAATTAAACTTTATTCGTGTGTTTCTGTCTATTCCTGAGTGTGATGACATTACATCTCCGAATTTTGAGCTGGGTTCGCATATTAATTTTACGTCCAAGATTTCCACCAGGTAAATCTTTAGTGAACAAAAATGCACATGTTGAAATCCTTCACTTCACCATATTCCACTTCATAATAGAATGCTTTTTAGCTTGATTTACAATTACCGTTTCATTTTACAGTTTACGAATTAACGCTCATGGTTTTCCTAAAAGTACTTCTACCCAAAGCTTCTGCTTTGAAGGAAATTTTTTTTTCAAGGAAATTATGAAGAAATGAAGCAAATTTGAAAGGAATAAAATTTTGAAGGAAATTTGAAGGAAATTTTTTTGAACCTGCACTTTTTAACAATTTTCTCTGTAATATTCCATTAGCTGACGCAAAACTAACAAATCAGGTTAAACGTAAATCATTTGTGTCACGTTCACTATCTGAAGACAACAAAAATATCCAAGGGATTTTTGAATAGCTTCTTAAGTCGCAACCGTCATGTATTGAATGCGTTCTAATGCTGCGACAAAGCGCAATTGTTGAGTTAGTCTTTATATTAAAAGATTGCAAATTAAATTTAACGTTTTGGAACAGTGGTTGTCATTTGAAACTGACGTCATTTTATTGTTTCGATATTTTGTGCCAGGATCAGACGTAGATCACCAAATGTAAATCACACTGTGTCCAAATGTCGAACTAAAACAGAATTGTTTTAAATCTCCTTAATTATGTTGAATCAAAATATGTCCGACGACTCTGAAACTATTTTAAATGTACTGTGAACTGCGAATTTGCGATTTCCTGATGTCAGATTTACAGTTTATATTTACGAAATTCGTGATGTCACTGTCATGTCACTGCTGTTGAAGAACTACTTGTCAAAACAAGCGTAATTTTTACTTAACCATTTCACCTCTGAAGTTCCCCCCATTGACAAGTAGAATTGTAAGGCATGTGAAATGGTACAGTTCGTCTTATATTGGGAGACTGTTTACTAAACAAACTCCGAAAATGCCTCAATCCAAACCTGAAAGCGTTATTTTGTTGTTGAAATATGACATTGTTTTAGTGTCATTTGCTGACTCATATCAGCTAAGTAATCCAAGAGTGACCAAGATATTCAATATCTTTTTTTAATCGAAGCAAGTGTAATTTAGACCTAATGTCAGGTTTGCCAACTGCCAGTTTTGTTCCTTCAAACCAAATTATTACGAATATGACTGTTTTTGTCCGGATTGGCTACGAAGATTCAATTTTGAGTTATTTTCAATTTTGAGATTTGTCAAACAAGACAAGTTATCAAATGGTAATATGACTACGTATTAACTGACATTTTGAACGGCGATTCGCAACCGTAATATTTCAGATACGTTATATTGGAATGCTACAGGAATATTTCAGATACGTTATATTGGTGTTCTGCAACGTGATCGTGAATTATTTGTGTTACATAAATCTAACTTGTTTTGGTATTACTTTTGAACTGTGAAAAATATGTAAAAAACATACAAAACATTTGGGAATTTATCATTGTGTATGTATGCCCGTAAGGATCCTAGTTCACAAAGATCACTACCGATTGACTAACAACTTTGTTCCGGCTCCCCAGCAACACACACATCATCGATCAAACGTAACAAACCAATGACTCGTTAATTTCAGCAACACAATCATGTTTAATTTTAGGATAATTGTGAAGGAGATCTGAACAAAATAAGGAGAAAATTTGAGCATTTCTGCAGGTAATTTTGGATTGAAATGAGAAAAATCAGAATAAAAAGAGGAGATTTTGTCGTACCAAACTGGAAGCACTGCTCTGACTATTTCTCGGTATTTTGAGCAAGCATGTCATGAATAACAGATTAAGGTCACTGGGGGTGCGACTCATCAAAGTTAATCCTGCCTTCCAGCATTCACATCAGTTAGGCGAAGGGCAAGGGTGAATCAATTGAACCAGACGACTCTTTAATCATCTCGGTTGCACACGTTTTCAAGAATATTTCAGGTAAGAGACATGCAGCCGTTTTAGCTCAAGAAGAATATATAGCGGTTCTATTCAAGGGCAAAATGTTTGGTTGTCTCTACTTTACAGCACTCAACACGAAAGGCATTTGAAAATGCTTGCCAACTGCTCCGTCTTTTTACCATTTTCTAAGCTTTGTCATTAATTAGACACTGAGTTGCAATAAGATATGTTTTATCCCTTTTCTGAAACCGAAAAATAACAAATCTGTTGTTGAAGACAGTGCCATTTCAGTACTCTTGAAATAACGTGAAGCATGACTTGGAGGCTTCGTGTGAACGATAAACACTGACGAGGCTTTGCTGTTGCAATGAAATACATGAATTATTTAGATGGTGATCAGCTATTTCCATTCAGTTTCTCTCGATCATAGCTACTGGGAAATTGGTTTTATCAGTCGTGATATAATTTGAAGAAAGCTGAAATATTTAGCAGACATTGAACTGCATTCGACATTAATGTTGCTAATTGGTCTGTCTAAACTTTCATAGTCCAAAAAGGCGTACGCGATGAATGGCCGACATAATGTCAAAAGACTTATTCTGAAGAGCGTTCACCATTTTTACCTGAAGTAGAAAAAAAACATACTCACGCAGTTCAACATTCATGTTAACTGTTTTTTATCAAAGAGTAAAGGATTAGAAACTCGAAAGGATGCAATATGGCATACGCATTCAGGTTTCATGGCCTGACTTGTTTGATAATTATTCAAACAGCAAGTACTAAGTCATCATTCAAAGTAAATTTCTAGAAGCTTTCTCGCACTTAATGTTAGTTTGGTTCTTTCATTCAACTTGCTAAAACGAACATAACAGAGGACAGAAAATGCACGACATGTGAACATTTACTCATGACATTATTACGTTATTATTACCTATCTAGAAAGTTCATTAGTGTGCAAAGAGCAATGATCAAGCGGAATGATCAAGCATATGAACCAACTAGTAGAAAGAACAAAATATAAAACAAAATGTCTCCAATGTTCAATAACAGTGATAAAAGATAAGTGAGTAAAAAAGATTACATGAAAGGTATGATTGATGAGTGAAATGAAACAACTAAAGAGTAGTTGAGCCAGTGTTAGTACTAAAACTTGGTTTTGCTTTGTTTGTTTTAAACCATTGTGCACAACTTGGTTGATACAGTGACTTCAGATAGCTAAATTTAAAAAAATCGTTAGAAGAGATGCTCGCGCATTTTGGGTGTGCAATGAAGTAAATGCTTTACAACTATGCATTTCCTATCAGAAATGTAATGAAGGACTTGGCAAAATTCATTGAATTCTCGATCATAACGGCATTCAAATGCACCGTTCTAGGGAGTAATAACAGTATATGGTGGTTCCAAAAGATGCTAGTGAAACGTGAACCGGAAAGGGCCCTCACACTTGCGTAAACTCGAAACTTAGGTTACCAAACCACACCTGATAGAAGAAAACAAAAGCAAAAGTAAATTCTGTGGAGTAAAACAAGTCAGACAAATGTACTTAAACACCGTTTGATTCTCGTCAGAAATTGTTTTTTAGGTTTTTATATATATGGAAACAAACCTTCGAAAATTGTCATTTATTACTTGTGAACAATTCCAGTGAATGTAGTCATTTTGGAAAACAAATTAAAGCGTTGATTACTTTCATATAATTCTCAAAACATTAAAAAAAAACTGAGACGAAGCCACTTCTAAGAACGATACTAGTTTTCCAGAATTTTAGGCTTTTTAACCAAGTCTAATAATTACTAGATAAGGACCAAAAGAAGGGCCTACAGGGAAATTTTGTTGTATCCGGTTGTACCTGAACGCCATTGAGTAATAAGAAGAAACTGGCAAAACGTCACCTGTCTCAGATAGCCATTATGGTTATTGCAGGATGCGTGCATTCTGTTGTAATTTGGCAGCTAGTTTCTTAAATGTTTTACCCTCACCAAAAAATGCATAAAACTACTAATATAGTTCTTGCTACTGTTAAATATGAAAACGACATATTACTGACGTTTCGAACCAAACTTTTTATCACCAAGAACAGTTAGTTGAAGTCAAAAAGGGACATTTATATATGCAAGGAGGATATAAAGTGACCAACCAGATACTGAAAGCCAATTAAAATATTTAGTCCTGCATAAATGGTGCTCAGCCCTTCCTGCTGGTAATTTACTTTGTCTGGTGAAAAATGGTTTATGATTTATGTACATATATGCATTAATGCATTAACTGCATTTTGAGCGCAGGACTCATTCTTCACCATTGCAGTCTCAGAATGCTGGAAATGTCTTTTCAAAACTTTAGATGTTCGTGCATTTTTGCGGGCAGCATGTCCTTTGGTAAATGGTTCATCAAAAACTGTTTTATTTGACGTTTTGAACTGACGACGTTTCGACCCAACCTTTGGTCATAATCAGGTCAAAAATTATTTAAATTCGACCTCTTAAATAAAGTTAAAAATGCAAGTTACAATAAAAGTCCAAATTCCAAAACAGTGTAAAACTACACATTCAATAAATTTGTTAAAAAGTTCACACATATTTACATTAAAAATAAAAACGCCGAATAAAAACAGAAATATTTACAATAGGTTTACACAGACTAAGATTTCCTGATCTTTTACCTTCTTCTTCAATGATGGTATTAATTTGTCTACTTAAAATGTCTCAAATTCTTGGAACGTTTGAGCCCCCTAATTAAACTATCGTCTGCTGCTATGATTAGAAACAACACAAACATACACCCGAAATTCCTTAGGGTATTGACCATAGTCCTATAAGATGTTGGCAAGTCTCGTAAATAACGGAATTCTTTTTTTAAAAGTTAGATCGCCGACATGGCACGGATTGCAAGAGGTTTGGAATATGCCGCATCCTGCCCAAGTTTGCTAAAGCTATTAGAAATTGTAAGTGAACAACTAATATTTCATTTTTAAAGTAAGGGGCTTTTTGTTTAAACTGTCAGATATTTCGTTCAACATGTCTCATATTTGGAGGGGGATTTCCATTAAAACGAAAATCTCCTTAAAAGTAAATTCAAGTACAACATTTTTTCATCAAGGTTTTGAGGAATCCTTCAAATCAAACTTCCGTTTGACAGATATGAACAAATAGGAGAACCAATAAGCAAACCAATATCCGAACCCTATTCAAGGACATTTACCCCTCATGGTAGAAGAGACCAACAAACCTGTCATGTTGCCAGGATTATTGCTACAGGGGGAAGTAAACAAGCCTGGAACCCACTCATTTTTCAGACGGATGTCCTAACTTTTGCTAAAGGCTAATTTCCCAATTCTGGCGCCAAGAATTTCGGTGCTCCAACCAAATTTGAACTTAAGGAAAATCTTAAACATTTAAAGGTTGAATTCGCTTGCTTTTGTTCATTATTTTTTCGTTGTTTTTACTTTTTTCTCCAAAAATTTCTTTTGTTCATTGTGTTTTGTGTATAGGACACTGACCCTAGAAGGATTTACTCATCCATGCATTGATGCGATAACTTTGGGTGAAGCAACTACCTGAAATATACGAAAAGAAACTTCGACGTTTCGAGCGAAGGCCCTTCGAAGTTCCTTTTCTTATATTTCAGGTTGTTGCTTCACCCAAAGTTATCGCATCCTGTTATCCTCGACTATCAACACTGGCACCCATTGCTCGTCTATGCATTGATACACAGTCCTCGTCAGAGCATCTTAGTCTCATTAGTCGATAATCTTTTTCGTGGTTACGTTGACGTCGAAACAACTTCGGTTTTACTTGAGTAAAAAACTTTAATTTGATTAAAATCTCACAAATATATTACCCAACCCTCTCTCCCTAGCAGAGTGGCTAGATATTGGACTCATGTTACCCTACGGATGACCATGAAATAAATGTTTAGCTTGGGTGAATCCTTGCGTCAGAAGCTGATTTTTGCACTCAAACAGAAATGCAGTGTAAATGAAAACTTCTTATCAAAACATTGTCACCCATCTCCTAAATACCATTACTTACCCCAAGGAGAAACTAGTGGGGTTTGAAGACGACTTATTGAAGTCATATCATGACTATAAGCAATCGGGTCACGTTACCCAGTGGCGTAACCAGAACAGTTCTTGTGTAGGCGAGGCTTGTTGGGGCCTCAGTAAATCTTGGGTGGACCAACATCTACTAGAGATTTGAGGGAATGTCTCTCAAATTCTTATCCTGCTCAAATACGAACATACAAATACGTCATCCTGCTCATTTGCTGTTGTGGAAATGCTCAATTTTATGGAGATGTTTACATTACTGTACAATATGTGATGGCCCAGTGATATTTTTCGACAGGCTTCCCTCCAATGCTACCCCGGTAGTTACACTACTCTCGTTGCTGTTAACATGACAGATTCCAAATCCTAAAGATTCAAATGCCCGTGACCCCCTGTATCTACACCAGGTTCTCCTCAGCATTCCGTATGAAAAATTCAAAGCAAGATGGATGAGTTAGTTGCTGCCCTACACACGTGCATTTGTGACGCTGGTTAGTGAAGGTTAATTTGTAGAGGCAAATTGCTTACTTTTAAACTAGAAATACGTGCGCGCAACAACTGCTCGCCCACCCTTCCAATATATCTCTCGAGAATCCAAGTAACATTGGTAATTTTTCAAAATTGTCAAAAAGATAACTGTAAGAAGGTACCAGTATAAGAAAAACACAATATTTGGACATTGTAACAAATTTTGTCGAGCATGTAAATATTGAAACACTTTTGTGTGACACACCAAAGCATAGGTGGGTGTGGTTGCGTGGGCGTTTCGTTTTTAGGAGTTTTCGTTAGATTGACAGAGGCGAGAAACGTCCAACATCGAGAAGAATGTTGAAAATAAAAATGTAGCAAAATATCACTCGAGAATCAAAGTAATAGATAATTTTCGAACTTGTCAGAAAAATCGTCCTTACTATAACTGGAAGACGAAAAGAAATAACAATAGTAATAATAATAACAATAATCATGAACACGCACAATTCGGCCTCAAATTAACAACCTGCATGGCATATATTTAAACTGCTTGTCGTCATATATATAATTAAGTTTTATTAAAACAAAACGTTTGGTGAGAATGACCTTAAATGGTTTAATGAATGGTAAGAGGTCCGTTCTGACAATTCTACTGCTAAACAATGGATGTTCGCATTAAGACCCTGTATTAGTTGCGATCTTGAGGTATTTCGAGTCGTTTTCCAGCCAAACTTTTCACTCATGTTGCTTTAAAGAAAAACTTTTATTGTATGGCCAGGCTTTTCGTCTTAAAATTGAAGCATCCTCAAAGGTTACCGGTCGGCTATAATATTTGGTACAAAAAGTCTTCCTTGGGGAAGAATGAAGTTGGGAAGCCACTTTTGAAAGCTGCTCAAAACAAATCCGTTCGCAGAACTTGTATTTAATTATTGTAATTTAATTATTGTAAAGCTCCTCGATTCAGACTTACTTGTGACTGTGTAGCTCAGGTAAGTGGTAACCAGAACGGTGAAAAGTCTTGAGATTTATACAAATCAGCATCTATTCAACTTCAGCGAAGAATTTCGTTAACACTTAGTCGCTCTGCAAATGTCTTGACAGCAAGCGAGTTCCCTTACGTCTTTTGTTCATATTTATCAGGAAGAACCAAGACAAAATGTTGCTGCAACAACTGAACAGTTGGCCAATGCATATTCCAAGGAACTAACTTTGGGAATTGCTGTTTCAACTCTTAAATTGTCCAGATACTAAGATGGCCTAACAAAGTGAACCCAGACGCAAGCAACAAGAAAGCCATTTCGTTTGTCGATCTTAAATCATTTACTGCCTTCAGTGTTCAAATGATGTAAACAACGTCTGAGACCGAACCAATTTGGTTCAATACGGACCTAAGTAACCTAAGGTTTGGTCAACAACATATAAGTGCCCGAACTTGCACAAGTCATTTGTGAGTGACGGAATCCATGGATATATATATATATATATATATATATATATATATATATATACATGTATATATATATATATATATATACATGTATATATATATATATATATATATACATGTATATATATATATATATATATATACATGTATATATATATATATATATATCTGTGTATGTGTTCAATCTGGAGACGTGCGTTTCGCTGTACTTCAGCTCATCAGTGCACCTCAGAACGAACTTGGATTGATAAGGGACCCGAGTGCTGAAACCCCTACTCGAGCGGTGGGCATTGCTTAACGATATCGGTTATCCTTATATATCCTTAGAGAATGTATCCGTAGAGTACATATCCGTATGTATCTTTATATATATATATATATATATATATATATACATATGTATATGTATATACAGGGTGTCCCAAAAAAATGTATACACACTTTGAATGATTATAAATACAATGTTTATCAAGACATATCTAAGTTTTATAACCCAAGTTAAGAAAGACAAGTGTAGAATTTTTTGAGTTATCGCAGGTGTTCGAACTGATGACCGTTCTGGTCCAGGCACTGCTGATAATGGGGACAGATGGAATTGCAAACATTACGAATTATGATCATTTCATTTGGTATTTGGGTGCATTCTCTTTCAATTGCTGCTCTCAACTCATTGATTGTTACAGGTTTTGTGATACAAACCTTATCTTTGACGTATCCCCATAAAAAAAGTCGACAGGCGTGAGGTCTGGTGAACGTGGGGGGAATTCAATGCTATATCTTCACCCAATCCATCTGTTTGGCAGATTTTCGTAATTTAGGCTCTCATATCACGATGGTAGTGGGAAGGTGCTCCATCTTGTTGGAAATAAAACTCTTCCACTCTAAATTGCTCACGAATGCGTGGCATTCGAAAGAAAGTTTGTTATAGTGAGTTATCATTCTTCAAAGTGTGTATACATTTTTTGGGACACCCTGTATATATATATATATATATATATATATATATATAAATGTATATTATATATATATATATATTTATATTTATAAATGTATGTATATATATATATATATATATATATCTGTATAAAGATACATACACAAAGCGGAAATTTTTCTCCCTAGTCATCACGCGTGTAACAGGTCTCCACACACGTCGACATTACGTGGGCGAGGGGAATATTGCTGGTCATCATCTTACCGCAAATAAACTTTGACTAATCAATACTTTATCCTGATTTTAAGATCACTCTTTTCATCGCAACTGTAATTCTAGCAACCTTCCTAAACAACTTGCCAGATGAATTCTTTGCAGTTGCGGGAAACAAAAGATTTTTGCAGTTTTTTGTGTCTGTTGTGGTGATTGGATGGATTCTAGTGCTCGTTTTGTTTTGTTCCTTCATCATTGGACTTCATGAGAGATTTCCTGCTATCAATTGGGTGTTAGGTGTAAGTAGATATACTTTTCACACACCAGTTTGACGAGGCTGCTCGCACATTAAAACAGCGAATAAAAACGGAAGAAATTCAACTTATAATATTGTTTTCCTCTGCTTGTTATCAAGGTGGCGATAGTATCTGCTGCCTGGGCAGTGCTTCTCTTGATCTCTTCAGTTTTTGTCGCCGTTACTGCAGCGAATTATGATAAAAAAAAAATAACCACCTCTTCGCCTGAAATATTCTTTAACGGCACCACGTGTGACTGGCTCCAAAAAGCAAAGGTTGGTGCGACATGTGGAGATCTGTTTGGAGAAGCGGTTAGTCTTTCAGGCGTCCATTAACTTTAAATTACATTATATTATGACTAGTTTAATGTTCGATTAAATTAACCATACGAATATACGACGTGTTATGATATTGCCTTGTAGTGGTTCTCGATATTTCGAAAGGGATAATGCAATAAATTGAACGTATGAAAACAACCCAAACGGCAGTTTGTAGGGAAGTGTTGCATAATGTCATAACTTTTTTTTCAAATAAAATCACGCAAGTGGTATCAAGTAGTATTTAGTATTTCAATGCATCCTTGAACATATTTAAATGGTAAAAATGCAGTTCAGGGTATAAAATAAGGCGAACACCACTCCCAGCTGGTGACCCTCCATACATGCTTTACATAGCGCCCTCGATTGGCAGCCTTGAATATGAAGATTCGTTCACAACGTGGATGAAAAGGACCGAGGAAGAGGGGGGCTGGGGGGAGCTTTAGCCCCCCCTTTTTTGGAAAGAAATTAAATATTTCAGTATCACATTGAAAAGCATCTTAAACATAGTGAATGGTTACACAAGACAGTTCTGAAAAGAACTAGAGGAAGCAACTCACAGAGAGAAAGTAAATATTAAAAAGAAGCATTATGCATTTCGGCAGACCTCTCCTCAGACGCAAACGTCTGCTACCGGTTGAGAAATGAGTTATCAGCTTATATTTATACCTGATGTAAAGGCAATGATGTCAACCCAAGTAGGAAAAACTAAACAGCAAAATAACTCGAATATACATGGATTCCATAACCTTTAGAAAGAATACTGAGCGGCACTTTGCCAGGATGCTAAATTTGGAGTCTGAATAGTTATTGGCAAAACATCTGTTTGACAACAAGTGTAGACCGATTGCCGAGTCACAATTAATCGTTTGAGCAGAGGTACATTGCCTTTTCCGCTGATTTCTTAATGGTACGGTCTTGTTTCTTATAACACTTGGCACATGTTGCTTGATCCTTTTACTTAATTGTTAAGTTGTTCTACTTACATAGCGAGAACCACACTCACACTTTAGTTTATGATTTTAAATATCTGATAAACAAATCTGATATTTGCCTGACCAACTGATAGTATTTGAGTTCTTTCTATTAATATAACCAGTGTTTTGTGATTTGAGTAATCATTAAAATAAGAAGTGTTCACAACCTTCTCAGAAATATTAAATTTAATTTTTTCAGGGGGTCATGTTATCGCCCCCTATCAGCCCCCCTCCCACTCAAAATATCGTTCCGCGGTCCCTGGAGCTCCAGTCCCTTAGTTGAATCAGACCTTAGATCAGGTCCCTGCAGTTTCGGATCGGATCGTATGCACATCAGATGTGCATATGATCCGATCCGAAGCTCCAGTCCCTTAGTCCAATCCGTTCCGATACGAAAATTACTTCCAAAAATCCGACTCTATATGACCTGATTAGAGCGAATCCAATCATTCACTGTGTTCCGGTGAAAAACATTAATTGACAAGGGGATGGTTTCACAAATTTACCTCTGCAAAGTTCCAAATTGATTTGAATTTCTTTCTCTCCTACAGGTCTTTGGTTTCATTGCAATGGTACTTTTTGCCATTGATGCCTTAATCTATTTCTTAATGTACTGCGCCCCACGAGTTAGAACCACAGCCACTGCACCTGCAGTTCCTACCTAAAGATCACGCCTTTTCATTGACCACCTCACATTAGCCGAGGTGACAGTGATTAGGTTTCATACAAAGTTTCTCAAGTATACCTTGTTTTATGTTGAAATCTATTAGCAACAAAGACCATTTGTAAGGTCTTACAGACCAGCGCAAAAAATAAAGGAGAGTATCCAGTGTAAACTTGTCTGTTTTGTAGTTTACAATATCACTTAATTTTGGTCAATAATGTTTTGAAACTATTACCATGGGCGCTTGTATTTTGGATTAACTGGTGGACAACAATTACGACGTGCTTAGGATGAGTGAAAAATGTGGCCGTGGACAGTTAGCTCCCCAACTGATTTTAATAGTTTAACCAAGGGCTGGAGTCCATCTGCACAGGTGCATTTACGGGCATATGGTGTCCTTCTTTGCGTGGCTTGTTCCATTAGAAACTGAAGCTTCTTGATATTTGATTGATAGTCTTGGCAGGTTAATCTTCATGACTCATTCAGAAAGGAAGTCTTCCCCTAAGGAAATAACGAGTTGCTATTTCTTAATAGAAGAAACTTGGCCTTCTGAATATGTCATGAAGACTAACCTGAATCACCCCCGAAGTTTAATATAAACTGGCGGTTGGATCCTTGTGGCTCCTAGTAGAAGAGGTAAAGAAAGAAAATTTACTGGGATATCAAGAAAACGTCCTCCTACAGAACCAAATCAAGATCTGTTACAAGAAAGCTTCTCAAAATATCAAGTCTTTTCGTAAGAGGCCGTAGTAGACCAATTTGGAGATACGACTTATCACGAGATATGATTCATATGAAAGAGTAACATGTGGCTAAGCAGTGGCGGGGTGAGCCATCGGGCCCCAGAATTTGTCGTTTGTGGGCCCAAATGATTTGTAGGAAGAAGGCCCTTATGTAGAGGATTAGGTTGGGTGAAGAATTAGCATAAACGTGACGTTTTATGTAGAGGTATGAAATCTAAAACACCTGTAGTAAGTAAGATCACTTTTAATCCTGTATATTCAATCATCGACGCTTGTCACTATGGACGCATTTCGTTTCATTCAATTCACATCGTATTTTTGGCAGATGTTTCCTCACACCTACCTTATACCCCCTAATATAAATGGTTCTTTAGTATATTTCTCGACCTCTATTTGAAAGCCACGCCACCGCTGTGGCTAAGACCTGAGAACGAAATGTACGTTTTACGGTTCAGCCCCGTAGCAGGATAAAATTTTTCGCTGGGACAACCGAACAACGAACCCAAACAAAAGGACGCTTTAATGGCTTGAAAAAATACATAAATATTCAAAGAAATAAACACAAAAAAAGCCATAAATATTCTGGCGGAGTCGTCAAATGTTCACCTCGTTCAGGTTTCGTAACACCAGGACTACAGGAATTCACTCCAAGTAACTTTTACTTTAGTGAGTCCAACCCGAATATATCTGTATATTTGTTTAAAATACTCTCCCGTGCTGTACAGACAACAATCTGACTTCTATATCTATTGAATATATATTTTCTCATAATAGGAAACCATGAGCTCATATATCTGTCATTCAAGACCTACGTCCTGACATATTTCCCCTCTTGAAATCTGTGTCGTCTCGTGACACTAACTGGGATTTTTCAGCATGTAGAGATAATTTTAAAAAAAGAAGTACTATATGGTACTTTGTTATTTTGAAGTTCTAACCTCTTTATGAACTCCATCATTATACTTAAAACTTTTCTAGGATCCAACTTATCAAGTTTACAATAATCCCTGTTGTTGCTCCGATATCAGAATAATACGCTGCAGTTTGTATCACAAAGTGGTAAAACATCTACTCGTTTTGTAGGATAGCTTCTAGATACTTTATATCGTAAATAATTATAATGTCAAAGTTTTAGAGCATTTTTTTCCCCACTTTTTATTTCAATTTTCTTCCCTTGATTCCTAATTAGTAAACTAGTGAAAGTTAATTTAGTACTAAGAATGAAAGTTCCTGTTGTCTTGGTAAGCCATCGCTAACTGTAAATGCTGGTAAATAGTAAATAGGTAAGATGGTTTAAAGGGTGGTCCGAACACGTGTGGTGGTTACATTAAATGAACAGGTACATCACGCTTAGGTATCAGTTGAGATTGCCATCAGGTTGTTAGTGGAGCTATTGCCGACACTTGCAACAATTTTCCTTGTCCTAATTGGCATGGTCCGTATTTCGTTAACCGATCACATATTTGCCTTGTTCTCCTTGGTTTTGGTTGTTTGACCAATAAAGGCACTTCTGGTGGGCCGATTGGCCGATTTCCACCATCTTCTTCAGCGTATTCATGATTGTCTATGGGTGCTACAGTTGGTAGAGTATCTGGACCTGATTGTTATCGGCAGCATCCTCTGGCACATTCTCAGCCTCTGTTGCTACTGTCTCGGTCACCGGTCCAGTCTCGTTATCGGGTAACCTCTCGGGATTGGGGCTTATGTTTCCGGGCGGAAATATCGTTATATGATTGGGTATCTTTTCTTTATCTGAGGACGTTTCGTAACATTTCGCCACTGCTGGAACTGGATCTCTGTCGTCGTTTGTTACGTGGTCTATGAGATTGACCTGCATTGGCTTGTTGTTCTTTTTGTGTCAGAACGTCACAATTTAGTAGTAGATTCCTCTGTAAAACTCTGTTTTTGTTCCCTGCGATTTCAGACCTGACTTCATAAGCTAGACTTTCCGAACCCTTCCATTGAAGCACCACTCGAGTGTCATTTTCCTAGAATGATATTTGCTTTTCCGGGCTACCAAATTCATTTAAGTTTCGCACAAGTACTCAATCCCCGGGCTGTAAAGTTGAGCTGCGCATCTACGGATCGTAGTCCTTCTTGGCTTTAACGCCTATTTCACTTATCTTCCATCCTGTTAGTCGGCATGCTTCTTGCATGGTATTTCTCCATTGTGAAACGCACGGGGGGTAGTCTTTCTTGGTTTTCGGTGTGTGGGCATGGAAAATAAGGTCGATTGGTAGCCGCGGCCGTTGTCCGAACAGGAGGAAAAATGGTGAACACCCGGTTGATTCGTTCCGTGTAGTTATAGGTATGTAAAACCCTGTTCACATGATCTTTCCAGCAAGACTTCAAGTAGTCAGTGAGTGTTCGGAGGATATCTAAGAGCATTCTATTGCATCATTCCACCTGCCCATTACCTTGTGGGTGGTAGGGTGTAGTGCGGGAGTGCTGTACGCCAGAAAGCTGTTTAAGTTCAAGTACGAGGTACAGGTTGTCTGCCAAGGTCTTTGCAGTTTTGTTTCCACTTGACTTTTCCAGGAGAAGGAACTCGATTGATACCAATTCGAATGGCAAAGAAGAAATAATCAGTTGAAGTGGAACTCTGGTCTTCAGTCTTGTAGGTTTCTGTTTAACACAGCGACAGAGGAACTTGACGTAAAGTTCCACATCACTTTGCATTCTTGGAAAATAAAATCGCTCTCTTGCGAGATGTAGGACTCTGTCAGACCCAACATGACCCATTTTCTCGTGAAGTTCTTTCAGTACTATCTGGTGATTGCTCCTGGGGAGAACTAACGGGTGGTGACTTAAAAAGTGGACAAAGTTCACATGAATTTTTTTCCATATTAAAACGGTGTGTTGGTCAAATGGCCTGGAGGTGAAGGCCTTGTTACCCTAGTAAGCATTGCTCACACAACTTAAACCTGAAGTGCACTACATCGACAATGAATGGATGGAGATTTAAACAGAGAAGATATCTTGTTGTAAATTTTTACCAAGTCCATAGCGATAAGAGTGTTGCTTGTACTGTAAACAATTTTAGCAATCAAGGAATAGCTCGAAGCAGTTTATATAAGATTGTCAAAAGCTTTCAAGAAAGGAATACGACAGAAAAGAAGGTTGGAAGTGGACAAAAAGCTGAAAAGTTTACACCTTTTGCGGATAAAGAAATGTCTCCGTGAGCTTGACTGGAAAGTAGTCCAGGATATGATGTAACCAGTTAAGACAAAGTTAAGGAAAGCCGCTGACACATCAACCAGATTACTTTTGTGGGTAAATTTCTAGAAAATTGAAATAAATTGTTGAACATTGCCAGCGTTTATAGTGTAGTCGTCATAGGCATCAGTGCTTTGACTTCAAACTTATCAGTTTTGTTCACTTTTTTAGTCACCACCCATTATTTGATCGCATGCGCCACTTTTACTTCGTAGCACTCCATCTGCGTCGATTGACAGTTTCTGCCATTCGTAGAGCAGCAATCGTCTGTCAGGTGATTCGCCGGCTCGCTGACTTGGTGTCGGTCGTTTGTCTGCTTTTGCAAACGAGCACGCTTATCCAATGACACTATCTTCAATTTGGGCCTGTCGAATGTCAGTCGTCTAGAGTGTTGGTCAGTGGGTGGCCGAGGGTCTTGATACGTCGACACTTAGGATATTTAAATCGTTGAAAAACGAGGATACCCAGTTCACATATCCCTTGGCTTGAAGTTGTACAGTTTGAATGATCGTCTGTAACTCGTTTTGAGTCGTCTCCTCAGTACACGATTTCATGTGCTTATGCACACACTTTGATGTTCCATACAATTTGTCAGCATTGCCCTTTGCTTTGCATGGTCGATACCGGATGGTAAAATTAAAACCTACTAACTCTCCTACCCACTGAAGTCCAGTTCCGTTCAATTTCGCGGTTGACGAGACATATGTCAATGAATTGTTATCTGTAAACACAACAAAACTTTGCGTGTAGTACAGGTAGTTCCTAAACTAGTCGTGCTATGAATATTAATGCCTAGCTCAAGATTCGAATATAAATACCCATGACAGGATAAATCACGACAAATAACAAAACATTTCAGTTTATACAAGCTTTATTGACGTTTCGTTGCTGACGCGCAACATTTTCAAAGTGAGATATATGATGGATAAGGTAAGGATATAAATATAATATTTACAAGGTGTTGGAAAATGATTAGCCAATGAAAGAGGAGAGAAGGTGTGAGAACAGTAGAAGAAGAGGAAGAACGGAAGGAGAGAAGACTAATTAAAATAAGGTAAGCGGAACAGACCTGATGTTTTCATTAAGGACAGGCTTAAATTTGTCAATGAGTATACTCTCCCGAATGAGTAATTCAAAGGGTGAATTAACGGACAAAATGATAGAAAAGTTATTGGCGGAGATGTAGTGACGAGAAGCTTTGGTATGAGAAAGGATGCTGAATAGGCTAGTGTGAGATCTTTTCTTGCCAGTTAAAGGCGAGATTCCTAGGTGTTCAGAGATCCAGGTGTGTAGAAGGCGTCGAGTTTGCCCTATATACGATGCTCCGCAGCATCGACACGAGTATTAGTAAACAACATGCGATCTCATTAATGTACGAATACTATCCTTGAACCAGAAGAAACTAGACAGTCGTTTAATGGACTAAAAGATAACCCGCAGCTCAACTTGAGGAAGACACGAGGAGAGAAGTTTTGTTAACTGCAAACCGATTTCAACGCAATGTTTCCCCGTACGTAAATGACATAGAAAAATAAATGACGCGTTTCGAAACATAGAAATTTACGAAGACAAATGTCAAAGAAAGGAATAAGATACTCCCTCTTAGTGCGGAGATTTTTCAGATTGATTACTTCCGAAGGAAAGATGTGGTAGGAGGAGCATATCTTGAAATGTCTGTCGAAAATGGCGTAAACAAGTCCACGTTTAAATGAAAGTGGGATAAAGCTGTCAAATTAGTAAAAAGTCCCGAAAAAGTTAGGTTTATGATAAATCGAAGCGGGAAAACCTTTGTTACGCTCAATCAAAAGATCAAAAAATTGAAGAGTATTATTGACCTCGGTCTCGCTAGAAAATTTAATACTGTTGTGTTGTGACTTTAAATAATCTAAAAAGGGCTTAACATGGTCAGGACAGCGAAATATTACAAAGCAATCATCAACATAACGTTGATAAATTAACGGTTTAAAATCTCTAGGGTAGTTATCCAGCTAGATCTTTTCATGATAACATAAAGTATTGGCAAATGAAGGACCAAAGGGGGACCCCATAGCCACACCATCAACTTGTTCGTAGAGACGGCCATTAAAAATAAAGTGACGATTTTGAACCGAGAAATAAAGAAGTTTCCGAAATTGTGCATATAAGAGACCCGAAAATTGTGTAGAAGAAGAGAATCGCCTATTAATTATAATATCAATTGTTCCATCAATAGGGATATTGGTGAAAAGGGATGAGATGTCCAAGCTTGCCATAAAGACCTTGTTTGCCATACCGAGTTCATCGGTGTTAGCATTCTCTCTTTTTAATTCTTTGAGGAATTTTCGGAGCTAGTTCTCTTGGCTTAGGGTAGCTTTGAGCGGATCGGATGTCAACAACGTGAACTTTGTTTGTTGTTTACAACTTTGTTTGAACTTTGTTGTTTACCAATACTCGTGTCGATGCTGCGGAGCATCGTATATAGGGCAAACTCGACGCCTTCTACACACCTGGATCTCTGAACACCTAGGAATCTCGCCTTTAACTGGCAAGTAAAGATCTTAGGCCCGGTTCAAACGTCTAACCTTAATGTGCCAAACTCAATTCAAATAATTAAGCACATGGTCAGCCCGACGTCTAAATGAATTAAGTTCGACGGTTTTAATTAGACTCTAATGCTAAGCTCGACTGCCTCTGTCGAGCCAAGTCGAGCTTTATCAATTAGGTTCGACGTCTGATTCAAACGTCAAGCTTACCATGTGCCGAACTTAATTCAGACGACTGAGAAGAACTGAAACGATAGAAATATGATACGAAATTCCGCTGGAATAGATAAACAGGTCATAACTTTCTCGGTCTATTTGAGTTGAATGGGCGCAATGAATAGGCAAAGATGCGATTTCTGTGTAGTTTGCAAGTCAAAAACGAAGTATAAATGCATTACTAGCTTGATACCGTGTTGTAATCGATGCTCCGTATATGAGGAAAACGAAGAAGTTGAGGGATGACGTATTGGAATGTGCGTTGGTTACTGCAACGGCTATGACATGCTAAAGTCAAATGGAAATGATGATCCAAAGACTGGAGCGTCGCAAGAAGAATTGGATAAAACTTTAAGCAAACACGATGTCAGAGTGTCACAACCATCCGAAGAAATAAGGTTAATTCTAGACATATTCATAGACGTAAATATGAGCATACATTGCAATAACTCGAAATGTCTTTTTGAGCCTCTTATCAGAATATGTCTACTATATTATTTTCCACCAACCAAAAAAGAATTGCATATCTGCTCTCTTGCCTCACAGTGCTTTGTTTACTTTTGATCTTCGCCATGTTCCATTGAAACTCGACACGCTTGGAAACAAGGCGCGTGAAACGCGCGTGACGCGTTACTACTAGCCAAAATAAACAAGACTTCGTAGCCCGGAATTAAGCTCGACTAATTAAGTTCGACGTTTGAATCACCCGCCGAGCTTAGTCGAACTTAAAACGAATTGAGTTTGGCACATGAAAACTCGACGTTTGAACTGGGCCTTACACTAGCCTATCTAGCATCCTTTCTCACACCAAAGCTTCTTATCACTATATCTCCGCCGATAACTTTTCTATCATTTCGTCCGGTAATTCCTCCTTTGAGTTACTCATTCGGGAGAGTATACTCATTGACAAATTTAAGCCTGTCCTTAATGAAAACATCAGGTCTGTTCCGCTTACCTTATTTTAATTAGTCTTCCCTCTTTCCGCTCTTCCTCTTCATCTACTGTTCTCACACCTTCTCTCCTCTCTCATTGGCTAATCATTTTCCAACACCTTGTAAATATTATATTTATATCCTTACTTCATCCATCAAATATGTCACTTTGAAAATGTTGCGCGTCAGCAACGAAACGTCAATAAAGCTTGTATAAACTGAAATGTTTTGTTATTTGTCGTGATTTATCCTGTCATGGGTATTCATATTCGAATCTTTAGCTGGGCATTCATATTCATCCTACGACTACGATTTTTGCCTGGTAAATCCTTGGTGAATAGTTACCTCAGTCACGTATGAGAAGAGGTCTTGTACTGTTTGACTCTACCAAGCATCGCAGGTTTTCTTTGCGTACTTCAGTTTCCTCCTGTAGTAACACTGGAACCATGAGATATGGCCCTGACCGGACCTCTGGGAAGAACAGCTAAGGTAACTGATAGGGTTATCCAGTGTAAATAAAGACACTTTACTTTCAATTCACGTATTACATGTCCAAAGCTAGTGATCAAGTTAAAAAAAAACCGCCTCAACGACCCATAAGCCCAACTCAATGCCCAGAAAGACCAATTTCTGTAACCCTAGAAGGGAGGCTTCAAATCCGTTCGCAGTTAACAAAACTTCTTTCCTCCTGTTTTCCTCAACTTGAGCTACGGGTTATCTTTAAGTCTAATAAACGTCTGTCTAGTTTCTTCCAGTTCAAGGATAGTATTCCTAAATTAATGAGTTGGCATGTTTTTTATCAATACTCGTGTCGATGCTGCGGAACATCGTATATTGAGCAAACTCGACGCCTTCTACACACACGCATCTCTGAACACCTAGGAATCTCGCCTTTAACTGGGAAGAAAAGATTTTACACTAGCATGTCTAGCATCCTTCTCACATCAAAGCTTCTCATCACACCATCTCCGCCGATGACTTTTCTATTATTTCGTCCGGTAACTCGGCCTTTGAGCTACTCATTCAGGAGAGTTTACTCATTGACAAGTTTAAGCCTGTCCTTAATGAAAACATCAGGTCTGTTCCGCTTGCCTTATTTTAATTAGTCTTCTCTCCTTCCGCTCTTCCTCTTCTAATTTTCTCACACCTTTTCTCATCTCTCATTGGCTAATCAATTTTTACATCTTGTAAATATCATATTTATAACCTTACCTTATCCATCATGTATATCACTTTGAAAATGTTGGGCGTTAGCAAAGAAACGTCAGTAAAGGTTGTTTAAACTAACATGTTTTGTTATTTGTCTTGTTTTATCCTGTCATGGTTATTCATATTCGAATCTTGAGCTGGGCATTAATTATCATCCTACGACTACGATTTCTGCCTGGTAACTCCTTAGTCAATAACTTAGAAGCTACTCACACTTGCCCAAGGTGTGACGTCAGACTATGGAAGCAAGGAGTCGTCTTATTTCTCCTTTTATGGGCTGCAGTAAACTGGTCCCATGCCACTAACATTTGACAAGCAAAATTATCATTAACTAAACAGAGTATAATCCTAAAATGCACTCTTGCCCCTCAATGTGTTCAGTAACAATAAAGTAATTTGGAGACGCATAAGCAAACCATAATAGATCAAAATACCTGAAACTTTTTTATACAACCACCACCTTCATGTCCACAAAAATGACAGCCATAAAAACCACTTGATATATTTTCAATCAGTAATCTTACGAATACTCCTAACAGTGTGACCATCCAAGACGTTGCCAGAATACTTCAATGCACTTGTATAGAAAAGCAGAAAAAGTTCTTGTGGTTCCCAGCCAACCAGTATACGAGTACTGGTCTGTCGTTTACTGGAATTCAAAGGACAAAATGCAGCTTTGACCAAGAAACTAAAAGAAATTGCCAGTCAAACAGAAATTTGACTTCCACTTGGTAATGGTTTCCGTCTACTTCTGGAAAGATTGGGATGGTAATTTAATAACCAACAGTGGGAAGGAGATAAGGACAGAAAATGAATTGTATAAAATGAATGGTGCCAAATTAAAGATGGGAAATACTGATGTTCACTTTGATAATGAAGTGTTAATTGCTTGTGCCCTCCTAACATGACCAATGAATCACACATTCAAAGAGAAAAGTTTTGGAGAGAAGTTAGTGTGGAACACTACAGTGTTTCTCACTGACATCTCTCCACAACTTTTTCTTGTAATATTTAATACTGACAATAAGAGCAAACTGGTAGTGGAGGAGCAACTCAGACCGCCAAATGGTAATTGTGAACCCTGTTCACATAATATAAATGTGAATGGTAAGACTTTCAGGTTTTCTAGGAAAATGAGTTGCATGACCATAAATCATTGGCCTTTAGAAACCCTATCAGTTGGGACCACGATTTTCCATTTACGTAAGAGCGATAAACTGAATAGTCAAGTGCTTAAAACTTGAGTCTCCACCTTGGATAAATAGGGAGATGATATGCTGCATCAGACTCCAAGTAAATCATACTTTTACTCACAATGAATGGAAAAGGAGAAGGGTTTACGTATGACTGATGTGGATATCTGGTATAAGCAAAGTTAGTGAAAGGGATGTACTGTAACAAAAAATATAAGTTGATAAAAGCAAACTCAGGTGATGGATCAGTACCAAGTTAATTAGGTGACATATTGCAACAAGATGATGGATGAAACACTGGCAGGATTATTAGTTGAAATAAGTGATGCTGTTATGCACAATGTTAAAAATTTTAAATTATGATTTTTACTGCCATATTCCAAATGTTTAGTTCCAAATGTCTAACCAGTGGAAACTTCATCTGCAGTATGGATTAGGATGTAAGTAGATCTAATCATCACGCAAGATATGTACCATTCTCATTCGTCTAGAATGAAGAGAAGTAAGCAAGTGAAGAATTTGTTCTAAATCTAAAGGAATCTCTCTATGAGTATGCATAAGAGCCAGGCCATTTAATCTCTGTTGCCTCATTTTGCAACTCAGATATTTTTTTTAAATACCGAAGAGATGAAATGGACCTTTCGCAGGAGCATGATGTTACAAGGATTCTAGTAAGGACCTGTAAAATAGAAAATACATTTGGAAAAGATGCCTGATCAACAACCTTCAATGTGCTGGTTACCCTATCTGGAATATCATCACCTTTCTCTTCCTTTTCTTTCCACATTCTTTGCCACAGATCTAACTCAGCAGGTAGACCAGAAACATTTGGAAGATCTCGAACATAATGTTCACAAAACGTATTAACACAGGCTTTCCAGGAAGATAGGTTGGCTAACAGGATAGTAGGCACTATAGAGAACCCCTTATAGCAGATGTGAGCTTCAGAAGGAAATCTTGACTGAAGTTGTTGCAACTAATAGTCCAGAAAAACAGCAGTAAGATTTGCTCGGTAATACTCTCCCACAGAAGATGATTGATAAATTACTTCTGTGAATCTCGCGTTGAACAGTTCTAGGTCGATTAGGTTCAAACCCAACTTTCACAGCAAACTGAACAGCCTCCTCATACAGACTGTGGTGCTGATCATCAATGTTTGCTCGCATGTCTTCAAGGGCTAGTTTCAAAGGAGAAATCTCGTGATCAGCTTTCAGAAGGTCCATCTCTCTTCTTTGTAGTTTTACTGTAACTGGCCATGTTAAGTGTAGAATATATCTGTGACCAACGTAACAACAAAAGAAAAATCAACAGCATTAACCAAAGCCTGAACATCAACTCTGCCATTTTAATTCCAATTGCCTGCACCAACATTATCTTCCCCATTCCTATTTAACCCAATATCTTCCATTGTGGCTAAAATTGGAACTAGAAGCTCAACGATTCTATCAAGGCCATTAAACCGAGCAATCCACCTTGTTCTGCAGACATTAATCAATACATTATGGTTACTATTAGGCAGTAAAGACTCAATCTTATTTTCTAAATGTTGTTGTCGTTTCGGCGAATTATTAAAAAACTCAGAAAGCTTCCTTACTGTCCCCATCATGTTCCTAAACCATCAATACAAAGATTGAGGCGGTGGTTCATGCAATGGACATACAGTGCCTTATTAAACTGACCTTGTATAAGCGTAGAACCCCCAACATACTTGCCAGCCATATTTCCCGCACCGTCGTACGATTGTCTTTTTCAGTCGTCCATTGTCAAACCAAGGTCTTGGACAGCTTTCAGAATCATCTGCTTGACAGCTTCACCACTTGTTCCGTATTCACACAGGCAGAGACCAATAAACTCCTCTCGGATGTTTTTTGAAAGGTTGACAAATCGTACGACGAGAGACAAATTTTCTTTGTTGAAGATGTCAGCCGTTTCACCTGCCAGATCTTATTCGCTTTAATTTCGGCAGAGATCTTTGAAGTGATGTAACTACCCACAGTCTTTATAATCTCAGTTTGTATCGCCTACGAACTGCACGTGGCATTTCGCGGGCATTCTGAAGGTGTTCTTTCAGCTTTGTGTCACCACCGTCAATCCGAATGTCAAGCAGAGCTTGAAAATTTCCTTGGAGGCTGGTGTCTTCCGTGTTGTCATCTCTCTTTCCCCTAAAAAGGAAGCTATTTTGTCCACAAAAGATGACGGTCTTGATGATCGACTTGATCTTTTCGCGATTATTATTGATTTGCCACTCCACTGGTTCAGCTGTTGGTCGATTGGGACTACTCGCCTCGCCATCACGTCCATGAAGTTCACCATGGCGACCACGGAGTAATTATGCATTTCAGATTTACCGAATGAGTGGCTTTGTAATCGGTAAACGGAGATCTAAATAGCTTATCCAGCTTGGCACCATTCTTTCCACTCTAAAGTCCAAAACAAAGACAAGGCAAACAGAAAACTCCGACAACGTACTTGGAGTATGCAAGTCAAGGAAAGCGAAGTAGCCATTCGTGCCTGAATTTTCGAAGCTTTCCACCAGTTTCCAAAGACACAGGGAACTTATAGAGCGCATCGGATTTCCATGCTTTGGATAAACCAAAATTTATCGCCATCCTCACTCCTTGCGATTCTAGAATATACTAGACCGATGTAGAAAGGAGAACAGTCTTCCTTACGAAATATAGGGTCACCACGAAACATTGCAAACGTCGCCATTAGACAAACGTTCTATCACTTCGTGTATCAGTGAAGTCCCACGAAATAAACGGTCCTATTTATAAAGTTTGACTAGTTCACAAGTGCACAACAATTACATTAACGTCGATAAGCCAATTGCAGCGACTTTTGACTAGTTTTTTTTGACATCATTAATTTCTTAACCAATAAGAGAAAGACTTTCACTAGTTTCCACACGAACTCACTAGTGCACGAGTAGTTTCCACACGAACTCACTAGTGCACGAGTAGTTTCCCCACGAATATCAAAGGTTTCCACGTGAGTACACACAGCGCTTTTTCCACTGCTCAGTGGGCTCACACAACCTTGTCGGTCCGCAAAAATTTTGGGGGGTTTACTATGAATGGAATCACAGAGGATCAGGAGGACATGATGGGATTGATACGATCTCCGTTAAATCATGTTGCGAACTTGATTTGGCACGAAACTTTAATATTTACGCGCAATTTATTTAAACATTGCTATTTGCAGTGATTTGTTGTTAAACGGACGGATAGCGTAACGAACTTAAACGGAATTTTAAATCAATGAAACACATGTTTTGTCAACTGCGTGTTGTAGTCACTCGTTTCGACAAGAAGTTTTCCCAAAGGACTCAGTCGAATCTGGCACAACAGGAAACAATGCACCGTCAGGATCAACACAGGTAATTAAAACGTCAAAACGTGGCCCCTTTGAAAGCATCGAACACGTATGTAGTTGTTTTAAATACTTATAGGTCTATTTGAATGATTGAATAATCCATATTGTTACCAAAATTAGGGTTGCCCTCATCTTACCACAAAGGTTTCCTCACTTTTATTTCCAATTCCCAACTCCCCCGGACAAAACACTCTTCATGCCCAGAACCCTGGCTATGCTACTGATTCCCTTATTCATAGTAAAACACGTTTTTCATTTGAAACTACTACCAATCGCTACGACTTTGACGAAGTTCTGTATTGGCATTTACTGAATAGAAAAATAGTCAAATATGAATTACACAAATGGACAAGTTAGTTAATTATTTATTAATTTATTGACAAATACACAGTAGCTAAATAGATAAATTAACTAAATAACTAACTAAATAAATAACTAACTAACTAAATAAATCAATAAACAAACAAATAAAGAAAATAAACAAGGAACAAGACTAATGGCCAATTTTCTTCAGGAAATCAAACTAATATTAAATATTGCAATGCACATGCAATTCAAGAAATACACTGTTCATTCAAACTTATACATTAGTGTTTAATTTCATTTTAAAACAGGTAAACAATGCTTGACGTGCTGTCCATTAGGTTTTTTCAAACTCTACAAAAGAGAACAAGCAGTTGTACGACCATCATCGTTGCTCTCCTGCTTACCACAAATTATCGGTGGTCTTCAAAGAGGATCACAGCAGTGCGCAGCAGATTTTCTCCAGGGGTTCTGGAGATTGTTGGGTGAAAATGCTGACCATCTTCAAACAATAGGCTTGAGACCTAAAACATACAATTTGGGATTTCTGAGGTCATTATATTTCACTCTTAAGAGTGACATTTTATGTACTGAATGTAACAATGTCACAAATTAACGCAACCTTCTGATGACCGGTGAGACGATCTAACCATTGAGCTACCAAGACTCAGATGGTGAACTTAAGTGAAAGTTCGATATTTATGTGCGACATAAGCGGAAGCCACTATATCTGAGTAATGATTGATGCAGTAAGGTGCAATATCTATGTGCGACCTAAGGTTTCCGTTTAGGTCGCTCATATATATCGAACTTGCACCTTAGCTCACCATCTGAGTCTTGGTAGCTCCGAGTTTAGAGCGTCTCACCGGTCATCAAAAGGTTGCAGGTTCGATCCCCGTCTGGGGCTCAGAAATCGTTTTTCTGAGTAAAGGGCTTGACGATCATTCCTCTATCTTAAGATATATCGACGCTCTCACGTTTCTAAAACATGAAACTGCAATGTCACAACTAGCAATGTAATGGTGACAGTTGTGCCTTTGCCAGTTGCTAAGGTGCAGTACAATAACATAATCAGCTCTACCATTATTTATTCATACAGTCAGTTATTAATTCTGACCAACCCTTTTTAAGGGTAAAAATTTGCAAGATATTCTGGATGAATATTCAGCTCCTGTGCAACTGGAACAGCCATACATTTGTGAAGGGTAGGCCAGTACTTTTACGTGTACATGATCTCCTATTCTTTAGATACAATACTTATATACAAGGATTACATGACAGCACTATTGTATTGACAAAATCCACTGGTTAATAATGCCACTGTGTTAACCTTACCATAGTCTAAATAGTATAGAGGAATGTGTAATTTATTACTTTTTGGACCAATCAAATTAGAAAAATTTGATTAAAATCAAAGAACAATTTGTGACCAAATACACCCAGTATGTAATGCACTGTAACAAGATTATTCTTGAACAGTTGAATTCTTAGCCCAAGTTCTGGAGAGGACTTACAGTGTATAATTTGTGCTAGGCTCCAAATTTGAAAATTTTTGTTCATTTTGGCAAGCAAAATATTCTTTCTGGGCACATACAGAACAGATTTAACTTGGAGACTCATGCCGTGCAGGGAGGGAATGGTATCAGCAGTTATTAGAGCACTGCGTTTAGTGTTTAGACAGTGGAGTTCTTATGTCGCACTTGATGATTAAGACTCGTAATATTTGTTGTCCTAAAGGTGTGGGAAAGCAACAGATGCATGTAAAAGGAATTTGACTTGTGATGCACCAAATGTGTGATGCATTCAACTAATAAGGTTTGGTAAAAATGGTCGAAAGCTTGACAAAAAAATAGATTACCCATTGGAGCTCAAATTTCCTCAGTTTTCAACAGGTACTGACCAGCAAACCACAACTGCAAAAATTAAATATCAACTGTGTTCAGCCATTGCCAATCATGAAGAACACATGACATCTGGGCATCATGTTTCCTTCATAAAGAGAAATGGGAAATGGTTTTATGCAAGGAGTCCTCACAAATGGCAGTTATCAACCAGAAAGCCTAATTGCTTTTCTAAGAGAGCAGTATGGATCAACAATCCTTCAGAGGTAACTTAAAATTCAGAACCTCTGCAGCAGCAACCCCAAGAGTGATCAATACTCCAACCTCTTCAGTACATACAACTACAACAACCCATTGCATCATCAACAATACACCAAGCTGTTCACCTCCTACATCAGTATGCTCTAGATTCGATAGATGCACATCATGATCTTCCACTTCACAAATAGCAGCCCTTGAAAATGTTAAATTAAATGGAACATCTAATTGATCAACTCCTGCAACAACAATTCCTAGAATAAACAGCACACCAAGCGCACATATCTGCACCTCAACTTCTGCAAGACCAATTCCAGCTAAAACATGTAGCACATCAATCTTTTCAGATTCTGGCAGAAAAGGCTCTAGAGTTAATACCTGTCACCTAAAAACGTTCTCAAATCCTGAAATAGAAGGCTCAAGAATTAATACCTGTCACACATCAAGCTCTTCAACTCCTGTACCAAAATGTTCAGGAGTTGATATCACACACGGCCCCTCATCTTCTACATGCTTACTGTTAACTTCTCTAGTTAACACACAAAGCATCTCAACTTCAACTGGACCAATTCATACTATACCAAAAACGTCAACTCCAGCAGCACCAGCTCCTACATTAAAAAGGACATCATACATTTCATCCTGATCTCCTCCAAGAAACCTTAACAAGTCTACTTGGTCCAAGCAATTGCGAAACAACACAAAGAAATGGGATTGGACCTAACAATTCTTCATCCACTTACAGTTCACTTACACACCAACAGAAACAAGACGCATATGACACTGCTGTACCTGGTGTTCAGATCAACAGAAATGCCAAAGTTTTGGAATGGGATTCAACTGACATTGTTCGCTACTTCCTGCACTACACAGGATGTCATTCTTTACTGTCCAATTTTTTAGTTAACAAACTTTTTGTGATGATTGAAGAGGAAGCACAACTAAACGGGGTACCGCTATGTACAAGTAACATGGAAGTTCAACAGTTCATGACTGAGCCTTTGGTTGAAACATTTTTAAGATGTAAATATCATCAGCTGTACAAAGATATTTTAAGCAGTGAAGTCATACTGTGTCTTTTTCTTCATGGAGATCATTGGCGTTTAGTGGCTACTTTTTCGAAGGAAAAGCGGATGGTTTGCCTGGACTCTTTATTCCATGGTGTCGGAGCTGCAAAGGCATTTGAATGTCTTCACAACTTCATTGAATGTGCTGCTAATATTCAGGGTAAAAAGCACAGCAGAGAGGGATTGGAATTTTATGTCATACCACCATCTAATATACCACAACAACATAATTCTGTTGATTGTGGTGTGTTTGTTTTCAAATAGGCTCAGCGTATTTCTGAGGGACGTGTAATTGATTTTGATCAAAGCAACATAGATGATTTCCGTTACTGCCTGACATTGGAAATAGCAAATAACAAACTATCCTGTTTGGCTTTACCACCAACAGTAATGAACCACCTTTGTTATGATGTAGGGGCAAAGCACCCTGGCAAAATGGAAATTATTGATGAAATTACTACATCAGCACCAAATGAGATTTTACACGTACATGTAAGACAAAATGGAATATCACATTTTGGAGACCACATCTATGCCATTCCTGGGCAAACAAATGCATCTGAGAAGGCAAACAAGGAAGTATATGTAATACCAAAATGAGTGAAAAACATACCTCCATCCACATTTACATACAAATATTTAGAATATGAAGGACTTCCAAGTTGAAATAGCAGTTATCTCCCCTCTGTTTGAGGTAAACTGAGTAAAATTCAACATAACGTATTTCTCAACAAAAGAATAAGTCAAACAATGGATTTCTGAATTTGCTGCTTCATCAAATATTAAATATAATACTCAAGGTGGGTACAAAAATAAAGGAACCAAAGTAATATTTGCTCAATGGTACATCTGTCAATGTAAAGGAAAAAATCTGAGCAAGCGACAACAAGAGGAGAAGGATGAAGTCTTGAAAAGCAAGCAAAAACGCCTTGGTACCCATGCTTCCAATGTAGAGAATTCTGAGTAAATTCACCTCTTATCCAATCTTCTTGACAAGAAAACTGATTGTCAAAGTAAAATGACAGTGAAAATTCAGACAATGCAATCACTGGGTAATTTATGTGAAGTGCAGTTATGGTGGAACCACAACCACAGTGTAGACTATCACCATATCACCTCCTTTAACCCAATCTTACTTGCAACAAAGCAAACGTTCTATTCTTACTTTGAACAAGGCATGTCAGCTTCAGAGGCGTTTCATTACCATGAGAATCTAATCATAAAAGATCCAGTAACTGTCCTGCATTTGGCTGACAGAAAGTATTGTCCACCTTTTCGTGATTTGAATAATCTTTATGAAAAATGGAGGGTATCAACAAAAGGACCATTGAATGGAGTTGAAATGTTTGATCATCTTCAACAGTTTATAAACAATTACAACTAGCCAAATAAAAATGTAGGTGCAAAGTGTTTTCTGCAGCGATATCATAAGTACAACACCAGAGTGGAATCACTGATTATTTCCATATGTACACCTATGATGGCAAGTGTGCATAAATTAAGGCAAGGCGGAAAAATGGCCTTCGTGGATCCATGAGGAACCCTTGATCGTCATAACAATCAAGTTTACTTCATGTGCACCCAACATCCATCAGGTACTCTGCCATTAGCAGTGTGGGTAACATCCAGTCAGTCTGAATCTGTGTTGAAAAGTTGTTTAAATAAAGCTATTCATGTACTACCAGAACATGCATTTGGGGGGAAAGGACCAGAGAGAGGTCCTTCAATATTCTTTGCAGATGATGATATTCTCAGAGAAATGCATTACACGCAATTTGGCCAACCACTGTCCTTCTCCTCTGTATATTTCACTTCCTGCAAGCTACATGGAGATGGCTTTTAAATGGGAGAAATTCTATAAACAAAGATGATCGACAACACTTAATGAACATAGCGCAACAACTGGTGTTTACAAATAATGTTGAAGAACTTCATTATAAGGAAAGTCAACTTAAATCTGATACCAGCGTCATGAAGTAAAAAAAATTCCAGGAATATTTGAATCGTGCTTTGAGAAGAAAAGTAGATCGAGCCCTGTGTTGTCGACAAGGACTTTTAACAAATAGAAATAACACGAATAACTTCACAGAGTCTATGACAGTTGTGTTTAAATGTGTCATTCTTACGCGAGTCAGGGCATACAACCTAGTTGAACTCTTAAAATTTATCACAGACGATCTTGAAATGTACTTTTAAAAAAAATTGTTGTCCCTGGCATTTGGTAAGCTACAAAATCTGCATGTTAGTGCTCGACGCTTTGGAAAAAAATGCAAGCAAGGCACCTCTCGACAGAATTATATGGGACAGAAAAAAAATCTTTTTAAATTCAGTGTACCAAGTAGAAATGAAAGCGACACTACATACCAAGTTGACTGCAGTTTCGGAATCTGTAGCTGCCCTGAAGCACAGACTGGCACTCCATGTGTGCATGAATCTGTTGTTGCTCTTAAGTATGGAGGAAGAAATCTAAACTACATCCCTCAATCTCCAGAAGAATGATATAATCTTGCTGCTCTGGCAATAGGTGATAATTACTATCTAAATGTAGCAAAGTTCACCATTTGAATGAAAATGAAACTGCAGTATACTGTCTTCAGGAAAGCTATAAACTTTTAGATGTTCACGCTGTCAAAATACCAGAAAATGACCATAATGAAGTCAGTGAAAAGACTATTTAGAAGATAACTGTTCAACAGATATGAAGTTGAATCCAGCTGAAAACGCAGAGGATGTCTCAATCACTGAAATGCTCTAACTGCACCGCGATGTTTCAGCAGACATTGAATTTAAACTAAAAAATGAAGACAACAATTTTAAAAATTGTTACTACAAATATCTAAGAACTTACAGGAAAATTGTTACAAGATGTAGAGGCCAATCACCAGTGTATCACTCTCAATTGCATACATATCTTTTGGCAAACAGCAAAATGATAACTTCTTGCCAGTTTTACACAATGGCTCAAAGATACACGTCCAGCCAAGATCGATTTCACGAAGAAAGACAGGCATAAAATCATCTTGTGCACAACCACTAGGACCAAGACCAAATTTCAAAATGATCAAAAAAGAAAGGGAAGATCAACAGATGGGGGGGGGGGGGGGGGAATGAAAATCAGGAGAATGAGTAAGAAAAAACGATCGCATAATTTGGGCATCAACATCAAAAACAACTTGGCAAATGCTGGGCCAAAACGATGATATATAATACAGAACAAATGAAACCAAGTCTATTATCTTACTCTTTTCTGTTGTTTTATGTAATTTCAATAATATTAATTTTAATACCAAACTGGAGAGAAAAATACCTATACCATTTACCATTGGTGAGGCTTATGTTTGTCTGGTATCCACAGTAAGTTATGTAAATCGATGAACACCTACGTACACATATAACATTAAATTTTCAGTTACCAGGTTTGATGTAAATACAGCATGCTGAAAGTCCAACATGTCATGATACTGTACTGTACATACAGCATAGATAAGTGAAAGCAACTTGCTTTATTGAAAAAAATTGTAATATTAAAAACAAATGCTATTATTAAGTTATCAAAACTTCCATTAATACAGTTTCAATAATTGTATAGAATAGTTACACATAAATGTAAATGGAGCTTCTAGTTGTGTCACAATTACTCAATTAGCCAGTCTCGGCCAACATAATTATAATTATTTCGTATTTCAGTTTTCATAATACAAATCTAGTTTACCTCAATCTTCCAGCTCGGTAGTTAGCCAAAAATGACATCAGCTCAATCTATTCTGCAATTGGGCGATGAAATTAACTCCTCATTTGGATTTCTTACATTGAGAAAACGACAGTGTGACGGGATCTCAACGGAATAACCCGGAACAATTTCATATGTGACGTCAACCTGGGCTTTGTTCCCAAGGATTTATCCAAAGTGATCCCAAAAAAACTTTTTGCTGTGGTCCAGGGGTCTATCTCCGGGAACGGCGGCCTAACGGGGTTGTGACAATCTAATTGGAATAATGGTTTTCCTGCTTTCAAAGAAGGAAAACTATGACAATTGGAATACTACGTGATAAAATAATACTTTTAGAAATAATTTTGATAAGAGACAAAGAAGATTTTTATCTTTCTTTTTATTAATTTTTGACTAGATTCTAAAAACTAGTGGCAATAGTCTAGATCAACCCTTGTCTCCATCTTCAATGAAGAATAAGATGGCGACAGCTGGGAGAAAACTTTGACATTCTCAAGCCAAGCACTGCGGGCATCGAAGTAGATATCGTTGAAGTTTACGAAAATGATATGGCAAAGCAGTGGCAACGTGCCCAAGATCGACAACACATGGTATTCCAGGAACTTGTTAATGAGGTTGTTGGTGTACATGTAGCGAAGAGGTTGAACGAACCCAAAAACTCTGATCCAGCAAAAACAATGAAAGAACCCGACAATGACGAACAACAGGACAAGGAAAAGCCTCAGTGACGTATACAAGATAAACATATTATAAGTGAAAACCCTGCCAAAACGTTGAAATTTTCCGAAAACCGCTGTGCCACTGGGGTTAAACAATAAAGCAAAGAACAGCCTTCGCAGTATTTCCAAGATCAGAAACATTTAACATGTAACGAAGATGTCAAGGATTCCGTAGATGAAGATGAAGCCATAACGCTGAAAAAAACCGGTAAATCCAGTGTCCATGAAGTTGACCAACATGACAAAGCAAAACCTTAAGGACGTCTCGAAAGCCAGCTAATTATAGGTGAATATGCAGCCAAAACGCTTAAAGATAGCATGCATGCAGCGAAAAGGTTGAACGACCCGAAAAAATGTGATGCAGCCAAAACGATGAAAGGAACTGACAATGACGAACAAGACGACAAGAAAAAGCCTCAGCGACGTATGCAAGACAAGGATATCATAAGAGAAAACCCCTGTGCTTGTAACACTTTAACTGGTCTTTCACTTGCCAGATAAGAAGGACCCTTGACCACATAAGCTTGACCCTCTTATACTCTTGCTTCCTTATTTACATATTCGCAGCAACAATCAGGGCTCAAGAGGATTATCTAACTTAATGAAGTAAATTATCCTACTTCTAATTTACATAAAAATTCTACATTGTCACAGAGAGTCGAGCAAAAGATGTTTAACTTACGCTTAATTACTGACATTTTGCTTAAGCCTCAGCGCTGATGATTGATTGATTGTAAGCGTCTCAGACATGGACGGAAATAATTTGCTTTAGACAAGTCTGCTAGACGGTAAACGGATTGACAAAGCTAAGAGATTGTGCTTATCCGAGTAAAGAAATCTAAAGAGACAAAATTAATGATGAAGGGGTTTGTATAGCGATAACTATGACCTTACAAACAGGATATATTCTTTAAGAATATTGTTTGCTGGATGATAATCGCTTCACATATGAACAAGTCAACCTCAGGTATAGAGTGGAAATTATCTAATTGTCGTGAAAACTACAGTCTCACGAGCTGGTAATAGAAGGTAGAATTGGATATGCATAAGAGAAAGCAGTTTATGTAAAATTACCTGAGCCCTGAACAATCTGTTTCATATTCTTAATAATGTTCGTGAACTGGTAATACATTTGTTTTGAATACAGACAAATAATGATAAGCTAATGCTTGTTCTGGCATAATTTATAAAGCTCTGACAGTGGCCTAGTTAATATTTTTAAATCTTTTTCGGCGGAATCAGTCTTTTAATATTTTACTCGGGTTAATGCTAGACGATTTTACTCGTAAGGGGAGAAGTTAAACAGACGAAGGTTAAAACAAATTACTCACTTTCTTTCATCTAACGTCCATACACTGTCTGCCTTACTTCTTGATAAAAAAAAAAGAAAGAAAAAAAACAAAAAAAAAATAACACAACAAAACAAACTTCCCTGGTTCCTACAATTTTTTAATTGCGTCCAGTTGATTAAATGGTTTAAGTACAAACTCATGTTATTTTTGTTTTTTTTTTTGTTTTTTGTTTTTTGTGTGCGAAGAAAGATAGAAATAACCAAAGGTCTAGATTACTGTAAATGAGCTCCAGGAACGCTAAAAATCTTTGAATTTGTAAGTACGCTGGTTTTTGGTAAGACAAAACGTATGAAGTGTCTGATGAACTGTTAAAGGCTACATGAACTGCAATCAACTGAAGTAGATTAGCATGTCGTTCATGAGACGTTGTTGTCATAACAACCAAATTATAGGGAATTTAAGTTCCCATCAATGAACTCCAGCTACGGGTGAAAAATTTAACGCATTAGTAGCAAGAGATGTACAAAGGTACTCAAAGTCATAGATATACTACAGCCTGGAGGTTAAGTAGCAACTATGACCTCTCGTTCTATATGAAACTTCAGAATGCTTTTTTCTGAGTTGTAAACAGGGTCACTACTGCGTGAATATTCATCATGACTTGAGACTGTTTGCTCACGTTCTTTGTACTTTGAATTGAAATCTATAGTTTAATACATTACCTTACCTGTTTTCTCTGTGTTACCTTAAGGTCCTTATTGTCTAGCTGTATCGGATGTTTTCCCTCCGTTGCAAGCATCGCAAAAAGATTACGGGGGTTGATCTCAAATAACACATCGCATATCCAACCATGGCAAATAACGCACAATAATGGATTTACTCTATCTTTACGTATCGTTTGCAACGTTCGACGACACAAAGGTGTCGTTGGGTAATATTGAGTATTTCTGTTTTCTGTTCGGTAATATTGAGTACGTCAGTTTTTGTAGGCAGTTTGGGATCGAGCCATCCCAAGCTTTTTGCCTTTGTTGGCGAACTTGGATAGAAAACCGCTTCTTTCTTGCCGCGGGTGATAAGTCTAGCTTCCAAATTTGTCAATTTCATGATTTTATTCAATTTCGCTCTTTTTCAAATTCGGGAGCAAATTGTTCTTCTCCATGCCCTTTTCCTTCTCTTCGAGAACCCCGAGGTAAAACAAATAATGTTTAGAAAATTGTTTCGTGTTAGTTTTCATTAATTTTATAGCAGAAAAACTGCTTTTCTGCTCATTAGTCAAATATTTGTGCCTGAAGGTGTATATTGACGATGACCTTGAATTTTTCATCCGGACTTTTATTGGTTTGTGCCCCATTTATGTAATATGGCAACCATCAATTTGTCGCCTGTTGTTCAAGTAATATTTCAAACATGAGTTAGTGTTCTTTCTCCGATTTCTAAATACAGAGAAGCGAGTTTAAGAACGAGACAAAGCCGAGCTTTTTTAACGAGTTTCGATATATTTTGAAATCGGGGGAAGAACACTTGCTGAGTGTTTGAGATTGTTACTCAAATGATCCAGAATTTTAGGCAAAAATCCTGTCGAAATGTGACAAAATTCACTTGTAATCTCCCTCCGATTTCGAAATACTGATTAATTACGTATTTTTTTTGTTTTTGTTTTGTGAATTATTAATACGTTTGAGAATGACATTTAGCTACCACGCCCCCTCTAGTTTATATACAATCCCCATGGTTTTCCGTATCGTACGTAGAAATGGCTCGCGCTGATTTATTACTGTTGTCAGTTTTGTACGATATATTTCCCTCCGGAGTACAATGCCCTCGGGTAATCACGCCTGAGCATGACGGAAATAATACGGCTAATGCATCTGTATATCTTTGCTTTTCGTAGGCCTCTCTCCTTATATCACTGTCGTGCATGAGTAGATTCATGAATTCTTTAAACAACTGTAAGCCGAGCTGGAATTTTTTTCTATTCGCCACGATCATTGGTCTTGTTCCCAACATCAGCGCGTTTTTTTTCTTCGCCATTGGAATCCATAAAAAGTTCGGATCCATTGACTGGCCATTTTTAATACGTTCGTAATTCTTCCCAGTCAACGTAAAAATTCTACTATTTTACTCTGGGTTACGCCAGACGATTTAAGTCATCGATGGGAGAGAACGCCTGTATTGAAAGAGTTAATTTGGCTTATTTACAAACCTGCTGAAAGCGTAGTTAGGAAACGTACTCCGAAGTTGTTCTGGCTCACGGTAAGCGTGCCCAGGTGCGCAACCTGACCTAGAATGGGAAGAGGGGTTGAGGGATCGCAACTCC
Organism: Heliopora coerulea; assembly: GCA_030142905.1. Classification (NCBI taxonomy): domain Eukaryota; kingdom Metazoa; phylum Cnidaria; class Anthozoa; order Scleralcyonacea; family Helioporidae; genus Heliopora; species Heliopora coerulea. Next base: position 1,312,910 of record JASJOG010000073.1, on the reverse strand, counting down.
AGCCCTTTTTGTAAGGGATTTTATGTTTCCTCCATCATAAACAGCTTTTTGTCCTCATTTAAAGTCATCTTCCAAAGTCACGTACATCTCACATCACTCGAAATGATCAAAATTGTTCCGATCGTGTCTTCGATACTATTATCTGGTCCTTACATTTCAAAATTTCACGTTGCGTTCCAGCATGTTGATCACTTTTTAAGTTCGGGAAAATTGTTTCATTTAGAAACCTGAAAAATCTCACTTGAAAAGTCATGTTGGTTTGCTTACAGCACCCACTACTTAAATAACTTCGAGTACATTTGTCTTGATGAACGTATATATCTTGGGCAAAGTAAAATTCACTTGTTACAGTTTAATTTGACACATTCTTATCATGATAAGCTTTTAGAATCCTGAAAAATCTCACTGAAAAGTCATGCTGGTTTGCTTACAGCACCCACTACTTAAATAACTTCGAGTACATTTGTCTTGGTGAAAGTGTATTTTTTGGGCTAAGTAAAATTCACTTGTTACAGTTTAGTTTGAAGAGTCTGAAATGAAATAAGAACGGTGAATGTTTTGGACGTAAAATCTAAGATACTAAGCAAAATACAAACCATTTCTCACCCGAAACAAGTGTAAACTTACGTGCCCATAGCCAAGTAGTAGTCGACGTTTTCCAGCGTTTGTCACTACAGTTCTCCTCTTGAATCTATTCTCTGCTGGCTGGTATTACATTTTTGGTCTTCACTGTGCTGCTTCTGATCGCAACTAGTATTCTTGCTGAAAACTCAAGATGCTACAAGGCTTCTGGCATTTTAATTCATGGGCTGTTGTAACCTGGTCCGTTGACCGCAATAACCTCATCTTTGCTGCGGTAAGGAGTACTTATAAGATTAATAAGACAAGACGATTCTGTAGATTAAACAACAGAGTTGGAAAGTTTCTTGGTGTCTGGACATTGTTAGGAAATATGTAAGTATAGGTATTCACCTATATATAAACGGTGGCTCTCGGTTAAACCACAATGTTATCATGTGAATACCCATAGTGTTAAAACATATCTGAATATCACAGGAGGTAACAGACTGATTTAGTACTTTTAACAGTTATTCTCTCTTTCGATGTAAAATTCAAAAAATATACCGAGGTTATTTTACATATTTCTCAGTGTTTCGAAATCTGAGTTTAATTCTTAAAAACCTTCGATATAGTATCTGATCCATTATACTCCATGGGGGTCAATTCTCATATACTAATAAATTTGAGGGTCCGTGCTAAGTTGAGTCAAGGCAGGTCGTTAGACCACAGATTCCACGATCCAGATTCCACCAATTAATGATTTTTAAGAAGACATGCGACAGGTGATAAATCTGGTATGATTAACAGCGAAAATTAGAGGGGGTCTCTTCTCGGATCGTTCATTCTCGTTAGTTAAGAATAAACAAATTTTGATAAAAGTAAATTGACCGAAAATGATGCAGTTCGTCCATTGTTTTGGAAACAAGTTTATCTTTGTAAACTGAAGGTACCAATCTTTTTATCCAAGCTTAATCAAAGTGAAATAGTAGACTTATATATAAAAGCCCTAGTAAGATGGCTTAATTTCAGCTCGCTTCTACGTGGGAACTTGCCAGCCCTTCTAGAACAGCCGGATCTAGCACAGCAACAGAAATTCCTTATGATTTCATAGCAAATAACTAAGTTTTTCACTATAACTTTCCAATATGGTCTTTAAATTCTTTGGAAATTTGATAAATAAGCAGAAACAACGAGTTGTTTTTCTTGTTTATCAACAAAGTCATTTGACCCACAAAATTGTTTCTTTTGCTTATCTGCTTCGACTTAATTGCATGAAGTCGTCATTGTCCAATGTCCTGATTGATATTTTCAAAGTTTTCAAAGTTGAGAAAGTTTCAGAGGTGCGTGCGAGTATTAATTTTTCCCAGCCCTCCTATTAATCTTTTTGCTCAAATAAGATATTCGGGTATAACTGTCATTTCGTTGAAATTACATTAAAAACATATTTTATGATGATGGCTGAACATGTTATATTTTACCAGGTAAGGGAAAAGGTAGTTTTCCGATTTAAAACGTGCATTACATTGTCAGTTAACCCACTTTCGGTCTGTTTTAACTATCAAACTCTTTTAAAGATATTAGTAATGTTAACTGCTACAGAGGTAGAGTCAACTGAACTACACTTTGAGGGGTGTTTATGCTTTTATCCCGAGAAAAACACACAACGAACTCGACTGGTTATGTCATGTGTCCATATGACCAGAGTTTATCACGTGTTCAAGACAATGAAGGTCAAGAACCATATGACATTTGGCCGCCCACCAAAAAATTAATGATACATTAACATAAGTATAAGCCATTTGGTTTTTTTTAAGGATCTTTGAAAAACGAAAGTAAAAAGAAGCCTCAGTTCCCTAATGACCACGCATTTGTAATTATTACTCAACAAAACTTTCGAATGACTGGTAAATTCTTCATTGCTAGATTATTTATTTATCCAAAGAATTAATGCAATACTATTCAAGGTTTCAGAAGTTCTAAAATTTCAACTTGGAATCGCTTATTAGGCCCCGAGAAAAGACTTCGGGTATGATGTTCGTAAAATCTTTATATTGTATTTGCATGCTGAAGGGATGTTTGTGGCGTTGAAAAGCAAAGTCAAAAACACACAAGTTGAATTCGTTCACTTCACCATATTCTACTTTAAAATAGAATGCTTTTTAGTTTGATTTACCATTACGTTTCATTTTGCAGTTAACGAATTAACGTTCATGGTTTTTCTAAGAATACTTTGACCCAGATGGTAAACTTTCGAGGAAATTTTCTTTTTGAAGGAAATTTTGAGGGAATGAAGGAAATCTGAAGGAAATAAAATTTTGAAGGAAATTTGAAAGATTTTTTGACAATTTGAAAGAAAATTTAAGGAAATTTGATGGAGTCTACACTTTTTAACAGTTTTCTCTGCAATGTTTCAATAGCTGACATAAAAATAATAAAGCAGGTTAAACGTCAGTCAATTGTGCAACGTTCGCTGTCTGAAGACAACAAAAATAATCCGAGCGACTTTTGAATAGCTTCTCAAGTCACAACCATCATGTGTTGTATGCGCTCTAATACTGCGACAAAAGCATAATCTTTAAGTTACTCTTCATAATAAAAGATGGCAAATTAAATTTAACGTTCTGGAACAGCTGTTACGTCTTGTGAAACTGACATCATTTTATTCTTTCTATATTTTGTTCCAGGATCAGACGTAGATCGCCAAATGTAAATCGCACTGAAATGTCCAAATGTCGAACAAAAACAGAATTGTTTTAAATCTTTCTATTCATCTTGAAATAAAATGTGTCCGACTACTCTGAAACTATTTTAAATGTACTGTGAACTGCGAATTTGCGATTTTCTCATGTATTCGTCAGATTTACAGTTTATGTTTCCCAAATTCGTGATGTCATAGTCGTGTCCCTGCTGTTGAAGAACTACTTGTCAAAATAAGCATAATTTTTACTTAACCCTTTCACCTCTGAAATTCCTCCCTTGACAATTAGAATCGTCTGGCATTTGCAAGAGTAAAATGATACAGTTTGTATTATATAAGGAGACTGTTAACTAAACAAAATACGAAAATGCCTCAAATTCAAACCTGGAAGCTTTGTATTGATGTTGAAATATGACATTTTTTTGTATCATCTGTTGACGTGTGTCGGCTAAGTAATCCAAGAGTGACCAAGACATTCGTTCTTTTTTTTTTTTATCTATCGAAACATGTGTAATTTAGACTTAGTGACAGGTTTGCCAACTGGTAGTTTTGTTCTTTCAAACCAGGTTATTGCGAATATGACTGTTTACGTTCGGACTGGCTACGAAAATTCAATTTTGAGTTATTTTCAATTTCGACATTGGTCACAGAAGACAAGTTATCAAAAGGTAATATTACTACATATTACCTGACTTTTTGAACGGCGATTAGTAACCGTTAAAGCGCTTTTCTTGAGGAATGCTTGAGATACGCTATAGCAATATTTGGTAATGTGATCGTGAATTATTTATGTTATTTAAATCTAACTCATTTTGGTAATACCTTTGAACTTTGAAAGATATGTAAAAACATAATAAGCGTTTAGGAATTTATCATTGTCTATCTATGCCTGAGGGGATCCTAGTTCACAAAGATCACTACTGATTGGCTAACAGTCTCGTTCCGGCTCCCCAGCACCACACTCATCCTCGATCAAACGTAACAAACCTATGACTTGTTTATTTCAGCAATACAATCAAGTTTAAATTTAGGATAATTGTGAAGGAAATCTGAACAAAATTTGAAGGGAAATTGAGTATTTCTGAAGGAAATTTTGTACTGAAATGAGAAAAATCAGAATATAAAGAAGAAATTTTGGCGTCGTGTAGTCGAAACACTGCTCTGGCCATTTTTCGGGTATTCCAAGCACGCATGTCATGAATAACAGATTAGGGTCACTTGAGATGAGACACGTCAAAGTTAACCCTGCCTTGCAGCATTCACATCAGTTTTCAGAGAGGGCAAGGGTGAATCAGTTGAACCAGACGACACTTTAATCTTCTCGGTTGCACACGTTTTAAAAAATATTTCAGGTAAGAGATATGCCGCCGTTTTATCTCTACAAGAGTATACTGTAGTCTTATTAAAGGGCAAACTGTTTGTTCGTCTCTACTTTACAGCACTCAAACCGTAAGGTATTTGATACTGCTTTCCAACTGCTCCGTCTTTTTACCATTTTCTAAGCTTTGTCATACATTAGATGCTGAGTTGCAATAAGAAATGTTTTATCACTTTTCTAATACCGAAGGACAACAAACATGTCGTTCAAGACAGTTCCATTTCAGTACGTTTGAAATAGCGTGAATCCTGGTTTGGAGGCTTCGTGTCAACGGTAAACACTGACGAGGATTTGCTGCTGCAATGAAATACATAAATTATGTATGTGGATGATCAGCTATTTCCATTCAGTTTCTCTCGATCATAGCTACTGTAAAAATTGGTTTAATCAGTCGTGATATAATTTAAAGAAAGCTAAAATATTTAGTAGACTTTGTAACTGCATTCGACATTAATGTAGCCAATTGATCTGTTTAAACTTTAATAGTCCAAAAAAGTATAGAAGCTGAATGGCCGACATAATGCCAATAAGACTTATTCTGAAGAGCGTTCACCATTTTTATATGAACGTAGAAAAAAACCATAACCACGCAATCCAGTATTCAGGGCATATTAACTGTTTTCGCTCAAAGAGTAACGGATTCAAAACTCGAAAGGATGAAATGTGGCATATGCATTCTGGTTTCACGACCTGACTTGACTGATAATTATTCAAACAGCAGGTACTTAGTCTGCATTGAAAGTAATTTTTTACAAGCTTTTCTCGCACTGAATGTTTGTTTCGTTCTCTCAGTTCAACTCGCTCAAACGAACGAGACAGACGACAGAAAATGCATGACATGTAAACATTTGCTCGCTGCATTACGTTATTATTACATATCCAGAAAGTTCATTAGTGTGCAAAGAGCATAGATCAAGCGAAACGATCAAGCATAAGAACCAACTAGTAGACGGACTTAAATATAAAACTAAACGTCTCGAATGTTGAATAAGCCGTGATAAGAAAAAAATGGGTATTGAGGATTGCAATAAAGATATGATCGAAGAGTGAAATGAATAAACTAAAGAGTATTTGAGCCAGCGTTAGTACTAAAACTCGGTTTCACTTTGTTCGCTTTAAACCATAATGCAGGACGTGGTTGGTACATTGACCTCAGATAGCAAAATTTAACAAAATCCTTACAAAAGATACAGGAGCATTTTGGGGTTTAATGATGTAAATTGTTTACATCTATACACTTCCTATGAGAAATTTCACAAAGGACTTGGCAAAATGCATTGAGTTCCCAAGCATAACGGCATTCAAATGCACATTTCCAGGACTTATTAACACTGGCTGCTGACTTTCAAAAGAGGCTCGTTAAACGCGAACCTGAAAGGACCCTTAAACCTAGGTACAAACTTACCTCGCCAAACTACACTTGATAGAAGAAAACAGAAGTGAAAGTAAATTCTGCGGAATAAAACAAGTGAGACGAATGTACTTAAACACCGTTAGATTCTCGTAAGAAACTGCTCTTTTAGGTTTTTATATAGAAGGAACGAAACTTTCGAAAATTGTCATTTGTCACCAGTCAATAATTGCACTGAATGTAGTCATTTTAGAAAACTAATTAAAGTGTTCATAACTTTCATATAATTTTCACGACCTTAAAAGAAAAACCCGAGACGGAGCCACTTCTTGGTAGAAAACTAGTTTTCCAGGATTTAAGGTTTTTTAGCCAAATCTAACAATTACTTGAAAAGGGCCACCAGAGGAGCCTAAATGAAAAATCTTCTGCTATCCGACTCGACCGGCACACCACTGAGTAATGAGAAGGAACTAGCAAAATGTCATCTGTCTCAGCTCTTATGGTTATTGCAGGTGGCGTGGATTGTGTTGTCATTTCGCAGCTAGTCATTTAAATGTTTCATCCTCACCACCAAATGCATAATAGTACTAATAAAGTTGGCTATTGATCTTTCGGGCGGAAAGCGTAATCGTAATATAAATATCAGAGCCCAGCTCAGAATTCTTAAGTGTGTCGCCATAGTGAAAGAGGCAAGTCAAAAAGTTTTAAAACATGTTTACTGACGTTTCGTTGTGGAGTGTAACATCTTCAGAGAGTAAGTTTAAACGGATGAGAAAAAAACTACATATATGAATCTATAATCACATACTGGAATAATTAGACGGCTAACAATAAAGAAAATTGGGAGACGTCCCCAGTTTTTTACTGGTTAGCCGTCTAATTATTCCAATATGTAATTATAGATTTACATATATATATATAGTTTTTTCTAATCCCTTTAAACATGCACTCTGAAGATGTTGGACGCCGCAACGAAACGTCTGTAAACATGTTTTAAAACTTTTTGACTTGCCACTTTCACTATGGCGATACACTTAAGAATTCTGAGCTGGGCTCTAATATTTATATTACGATTACTAATAAAGTTGTTGCTGTTGTTAAATATGAAAACGACATATTACTGAAGTTTCGAACCAATGTTCTTTATCAACATGAATCGTCAGTTGAGGTCAAAACGGGAGATATTATATATGCAAGGAACGAGAATATAAAGTTACCAACCGGATTCCGAAAAGCTAATTGAAATATTTAGTGATGCGTAAAGGGCGATTAGCCCCTCCTGCCAATAATTTACTCTGTTCGGTTAAAAAATGGTTTATGATTTACGTACATATACTGTATACATGTGCGCATTTATTGCATTTTGAGTGTGGGACTCATAGTTCATCGTTGCAATCCCAGAATGCTGGAAATGTCTTTTCAAAACTTTAGATTTTCATGCATTTTGTGGGGCAGCTTTCCCTTTGCTAATAGATTCATCAAAAACTATTGTATAGGACGTTTTGATCGGACAACGTTTCAACCCAACCTTGGATCATCATCAGGTCAAAAAATATTTAAACTCGACATCTTAAATAATGTTTAAAATGAAGACTACAATAAAAGTCCAAATTCCAAAACGATAAAAACTATAAATGAAATAAATATGTTAAAAAGTTCACACATAATTATATTAAAAATAAAAACGCAGTCTAAAAACAGAAATATTTACAATAAATTTTAACAGACTCCGATATCCTCCTTTTACCTTCATGTTCAATGACGCTTTCAATTTGTCTACTTGAAATGTCTCTAGAATAAATGAATAAAATCGGAGTAGACCTTTCTTAGTTCAGTGACCACATACTCCTGGAATCCTTGAGCCCCTTAATTAAACTATAGTCTGCTGTCATGATTAGAAATGCCACAAATATCCACCTAAAATTCCTTAAGGTCTTGAGCATATTCCCATAAGATTGTGGCAAGTTTCGTAATTAGCAGATTTTTTCGTTAGAATTAGATCATCGACATGGTACTGACTGGGAGAGGTTACCATTATCTACTAAACTTCCGACGTATCCTAAAAGCACTAGAAATTGTAAGTAAACAACTAATATCTCATTTTTATAGTAAGGGGCTTTTTGTTTAAAATGTCTGATATTTTGACAATTTTCATTGAAATGAGAATCCTCCTCAAACTATATGCAATTATAACATTTCTTTCATGAATTTTGATCGGAATCCTTTAGACCTAACTTCCATTTGACATTAATAAACAAATATGCCAACCAATATGCAAACCAATGTCCGAACCCTATGCAAGGACATTTTCCCCACATAGCAGAGGAGACCAACAAACCTTATAGGTTGCCAGGGTTATCGCCCCAAGGGAAGACGAAGAGCCTAGAACCCTCTTATCTTTCTGACGGATGCCCTAATTCTCTCTCAGGGCTAATTTTCTAATTTTGGTTTCAGCCATTTGGGTGCTCCAAGCAAATTTGAGCTTAAGAAACTCCTGAACCCTTTGAAGGTTGAATTCGTTTGCTTTTGTTCTTTGTTCTTTCGTTGCTTTTGCTTTGTTCTCCAAAAAATGTTTTTATCTTGGGATCCTGTGTACAGTACACTGACCCTTGAAGGGTTAACTCATCCATGCATTGATCCGCAGTTCTCGTTAGAGCATCTTAGTCTCCTTGGTGGATACTCTTGTTTCTGATTAAGTTGAAGGTTGAAAAAACTTCGGTTTTACTTGAGTAAAAAACTTTAATTTGATTAAAATCTCCCAAATACATCACTCAACTCTTCCCCAACTAGCGGCGTGGTTAGCAATTGGACTCATGTTATCCTGGGATGACCCTGAAATAAATGTATTTAACTTGGGTGAACTCTTGCGCCTAAAGCTGATTTTTGCACTCAAATAGAAATGTAGGGTAAATGAAAACTCTTTATCATAGCATTGTCATCTATCCCTTAAATACTCATGGTTTATCCCATGCAAAACCAGTGGGGTTTGAAGACAACTGATTGAAGTGCTGTCAAGACTGTAAGAGATCAGGCCACGTTACGCAATGACGTCAGTAGAACAGTTCTTGTGGGGGTGGGGCTTTATGAGAGCTTAGTAAATCTTGGGCGGACCAACATCTATCTCAGATTTGAGTGAATGCCTATCAAGTCCTAAAATACGTCATCCTACTCACTTGCAATAGTGGAAGTGTCCAATTTTATAGAGATGTTTACATTACTCTACAATATGTGATGGCCCAGAAATTTTTTGGAGAGACTTCCTCCCAACAGTGCTAACCGGGTATTTACGCCACTTTCGTTGCGCTTAACATGCCAAATGTCAAATCCCAAAGATTCAAATGCCCGTGATCTCCTGTACCTACACCAGGCACTCCTTAGCATAGCACATGATAAATTCAAAAGCAAGATCGATGAGTTAGTTGCTGCACTGCACACGTGCATTTGTGGCCATGGTTAGAGAAGGTTAAGTTGTAGATGCAAATGGCTTACTTTTAAATTACTGCTGGCCGTCATCTTAACAGAAATACACTTCTACTGATCAACGCTTTATCTTGATTTTAAGATGAGCCTTATGAGTGCAGCTGGAATGGTAGGAGTCTTCTTATACGAGGTGCCAGATGGATTCCTTGCAGTTGCGGGGAAGAATGAACTTTTGCTGATTTTTATGACAATTGTCGTGATTGAATGGATTCTAGTTGTGGCTCTGTTTTCTTTTTTCATCACTAAACGTCACCGGAGATTTCCTGAGAACAATTGGTGGTTATGTGTAAGTAGATACACTTTTCACACACCAGTTTCTCGAGGTTGCTTGCGCATTAAGAAATTCAACTAATAGATTTGTTTTCCTCCGCTTGTTATCAAGGTGGCGATAATGTCTGCTTCCTTGGCATTGCTTCTCTTGATCTCTTTAGTTCTTCTCGGCGTTGCCATCGGGCATTATCATGAAAAAAAAATCACCTTGCCTCGGATAGTCTTTAGCGGCAGCATATGTGACTGGCTCCATAAAGAAAGGCCCGGTACGCGGTGTGGAGATCTGATTGGAGGAGGGGTTAGTCGTTCATTTGTCAATTAACTTTATATTACATCATTTTATGACTAGTTTAACGTTCGATTAAATTAACCATACGAATATATGTCATGTTACGATATTGCCTTGAAGTGAATCCCGATATTTTGAAAGGGAAGTGCAATGAACTGAACGTGCATTTGGAATTTTGATCTATCCTTGATGATATTTAAATGGGAAAAATAGCGTTCAGCGTGTAAAAGAAGGCGATCACCAATCCCAGTTGGTGTCTCCTACAGATACGCTTTTCAAATATGAGGATTCACCAACAACGTGAATGTGTAAATGATCCAACCGGAAGCTCCAGTCTCTTAACCCAATCCCGTCCTATACGAAAATTGCTTCGAAAAATCCAATTCTATTTGATCTGATTCGAGAGAATCCAACCATTCACTGTGTACTGGTGTAAAGCAATACTTGACATGAGGATGGTTTCGCAAATTTACCTCTGCAAAGTTCCAAATTGATTTCAATTTCTTTTTTCCTCCAGATCAGTGCTTTGATTGCAATGATACTTTTTGTCATTGATGCCTTCATTCACCTCTTTATCCACTTCGCCCTAGCAATTGGATTCACAACTCAGTCTGGAGGCGCAGTTTCTTCCTAAAGACCTCGCCCTTTCATTCGACCACCTCATATTAGCGGAGGTGACAGTGATTAGGTTTCATACGAAATTTGTCAAGTACATCTTGTTTTATGTAGAAATCTATTAGGAAGATAGACCATTTGTTAGGTCTTACAAACTACTGCAAAAAATAAATTAGTATATCGAGTGTCAGGGGCCGTTGAACGATATTTTGAGTGGGGGTGCCTAACAGGGGACGACAGCATGATCAACTGGAAAAATTAAATGAACTATTTCTGAGACGGTTGTGAACACTTCTTATTTTACTGATTACTCAGAAATCACAAAACCCTGGTTATATTAACAGGAACAACTAAAATACTATCAGCTGGTCACTCAAATATCGGATATGTTTATCGGATAGTTAAAATCATAAACTAAAATGCGAGTGTGGTTCTCGCTATGTAGGTAGAACAACTCAACATTTAAGTGAAAGGATCAAGCAACATGTACCAAGCGTTATACGAAACAAGACTGTACCATCAAGAAGTCAACCGACAAGGCAATGTAACTCTGCTAAAACGATTAATTTTTAATAGGCGGCAATAGGTCAACACTTGTTGTCAAACAGATGTGCCAATAACTATTCAGACTCCAAATTTTGCATCCTGGAAAAGTGCTGCTCAGCATTCTTTGTAAAGATTATGGAATCCATATAACTTGGCGTTATTTTGATGTTTAATTTCTCCTACGTGGGTTGACATAATTTCCTTTACATCAGGTATAAACATCAGCTGATAACTCATTTTTCAACAATTACCAGACGTTTGCACCTGAAAAGTGGTCTGCCGAAATGCATAGTGCTTCCTTTTAGTATTTACTTTTTCTCTGTGTGTTGGTTTCTTTAGTTCTTTTCAGAACTGTCTTGTATAACCATTCACCATGGTTAAGACTCTTATCAAAGCGATACTGAAATATTTAATTTCCTTCTAAAAAGGGGGGGTTGAAGCCCCTCCAGGCCCCCCGCCTGCGCGGCTCCTGGGTGTAAACGTGTCTCTTTTGTAGTTTTCAATATCACTAAATTTTAGTCAATAATCTTTTGAAACTGTTACCGCTGGGCAATTGCATTTTGGATTAGCACGTGGCCAAGCATTACGACGTGCGTAAGGTGGGGGAAAGATCTGGTCCTGGACAGTTAACTCCCCAGTTGATATAATAGTTTAACCAATGGCTGAGCTCATCATCAAAGGTGCATTTAGGGACATATGGTGTCCTTCCTTGGGTTGCATGTGTGTAGAAACTGAAGCTTTGATATTTGATTGATAGTCTTGGCAGGTTAATCTTTATGACTCACTCAGAAGGGAAGACTCGTACAAAGAAAATAGTGAGTGGTTATTTCTTAATAAAAGAAACATTGCGTTCTGAATGAGTCATGAAGACTAACCGGGATCACCCAGAAGTTTAATATAAACTAGCGCTTGGATCCTTGTGGCTGCTAGGAGAATAGATAAAAAAAGAAAATTACCTGCGAGATTAAGAAAACGTCTTCTTGCTGTTACTAAAGATTACTTGCTGTTGCTAAAGATCTGTTACAAGAAGGCTTCTCAAAACTTTAAGCCATTTGGTGAGAGGCCCTAGTAGACCACGACTGAGCACGAAGTATGATTCATATGAATCGGTAACATGTGGCTAAGCAATGGAAAGATGGCCAGCTGTTCCTCAAGAATTTGTCGTATGTGGGCCCCAATGACTTGTAGGAAGCAGAATAGAGTACCGCGTAGCCACTGTTGAAATCGAAGTGAAATAATGGGAAAGGTCTGAGTAATGCCGAAATGTAAAGAGTAGTTTTCTGACGTTTCTAGCGAAGGCCCTCCGTCAGAGAGAAAACGTAGGAGAGTCGAAAAACATGGAATATATATATTTATATATATATATATATATATATATATGTATGAAAATGGTCATGTGACAATAAATGGCCAATCAGAATGAAAAAAGAACACGTGAAAATGAGATAGTGGCTCGTCACTCGCCTAAAATATAACCGATCAGCAAACCAGGTGGGTGTGTCAAGTATAAAGTGGGTGAGTGAAAGGTAAACACAAAAGAGCTAAGTAACTATTGTTCACGCTCACCCGTGCAAAGCAAAAACAGCCACTCAGGGATTTAGTAAAAGAAAAATCTTCGTTGAGTCCATGAATGGTTCCAATTTTAAAGATGAGACGCTTCTCCTGTCTTTTGCGACTATTATTACTGCCAGAAATTTGGGACATGGCACAAACTTTCGTCTCCGAAAGAGAATGATTAGTACTATTGAAATATTGGGCGACAGGTTTGTTGACGTCTCCAGTCCTTATGGATCGAAGACGTTTGGCAAATCTGTCGGAGGGTTAGATTGTGTCGAGATATAGCATAAACGTAACGTTTTATGTAGAGGTATGAAATTTAAAACTCTTGTCGTAGGGTCACTTTTAATCCTTCATACTTAAGGATCGACGTATGTCATAGACGCATTTCGTTTAATTCAATTCACATCGTAATTTTCGGCAGCAGTTTTCTCATCCTTACCTTATGCATCTACTAAAACTGGTCCCTTAGTATATCATTTCCTGACCTCTATTTGATAGCCACGCCACTACTGTGGCAATGACCCGAGAACGAAATGCACGTTTGACGATAGAGGGTCGTAGCAGGTTAACATTTTTGGCAGAGACAACCAAACACCTAACCCAAACCAAAGGGCGCTTGAATAATTTGAAAGAAGCCATAAATATTCTGTGAAAACGAGCGACTATTGTACACGAACGATACTGAAACGAACAATTTAACCGAGGTATAGTGTTTAGCTGTTTGTTTCCCTGAGGAAAAACCTTGTCTCGTCAAATCATTGGAGGACCCCGGACCCACAGACCCTACCCTTGCTACGGCCCAACCGTTTCAATATTTTTGTTTTATCTTTGGGAGTACTTTTCCGCACTGATTATCTTTGGAAGTTTATGATTTTAGAAATTTGAGAGCTTGGATATATGTTAAGATAGATAAATGGTCTTCAAGCTCTGTACTCAGAAAATTATTTCTGAGCTCCAGACGGAATCGAACCCGCAGCCTTTTGATGACAGGTCATCAGAAGGTTGCGGGTGCGCTACACCACTAGGTATTCGAAATTAAATGTACAGTATATTAGAGAGTAATGGAAATTCAAAGCGAAATTATAACTACCAAAGAATTTGTTAAAGACTACACAGCAGACAATCTTGCTAGAAAGCTAATAAAACAATGCTATTTTAATGGGCTCGTAACAGATATTAGCAAAATAAACTACAATAAATACTACAGAAAGAGAAAAATAAAACTATTCCTATAACAGAACTATTCTGCGATAACAATATGCTATTTACATTTTCGGAAAATAGCCAATTTTTGCAGAATAAAAAGGCAAACTGTCTAAGAAGTATTCGTAGTAATGTTAATATAGCTGTTAAAGAGCAGTTTGGTAATAATGGTATAAAATTTCGGTCTTTAGGGGTTAAATCTAAATTGGCAATGTCAATTTATTCCAAAAATGCAAAAGAAATGTTAGAAAAAGCAGGATTTGTGGATATTAGCCAAGATTATGCTTACATTTTGCCTATAAAAGTGGAGTTAGCAGAAGCAGATTTTGACAGTTTAATTAAAAGAAAAGTTGCCGAATACACTGGAATCCCTTAAGAAAAACGCTTATCCTATCTATTTAAAAGATATGGATATAACCCGAGACTTAAGAGGCAACCTTAGTAAGAAGACAGTAAAGGACTATTTAATTAAGAGTTTGGGATATGTTATGGAAGGATGTAATAAGCGAGGGAATAAGGTTATTTCAGAAAATAGTAGTTCTATTGGAAAGGATTGCTTGACATTCATTTACAGTATGGATGGTATTATACTAAGAGCTAAATTCTATAATAAATATGTCTGCCAACTAACTAGTGCAGGAGTAAACTACAATATGGGCAACCATTTTGCTAATTTAGTGGATGGAGAAAACGAAAGACTTAAGAAAGCTTTTCTAGATAGCAGGGAGCATGGTTTAACAAGAATGGAAGTGACACTTTACAGCAATAAAGTTTATAATAAAGAGTATTATTCTAATGTGTTAGAGGAATTAGAGGATATTAGCAGACAACCACCTTTTTACAAAACGCCCTTTAGAAATCAGTGGTTGCAGATAGAGAATAAACTTAAGAACTCCTTGTTTTTGGTCGATAAAACAAACGGACTGTATTATTATATCTACTATGTAAACAACAAGACTGGTAAGTTAATAGGCATAAGTTCGAAATTTGTGCCAAGTAAACATTACATTATTCGGGAGTTTAGTTTAAAGGATCTGCCTGTTAATGTACTAGTTTATAGTTACAACAAAGAGTGCATAGAGTATAATTTAGAAAGCTATGTCAAAGTTGAGGGAGATAAATGTATAAGCAGAACTATGACTTTTAATACAAGAATTGGAGAAGATATAAACTTTAATAGCTATAAAAAAGCTACAAAAGTAAAAAAGATGTTGAGAAGTTAACAGTACAAGAAAAGTTAACTTTCTTAAGCAACAAGGAAAGGAAAGAGAGAAAAAAACAGAGAATTGGAGAAAGAACGGTTAAAGCAGACAATTATGTTTGCAAGACGCTGTCAAAAAAATAAAAGAGATAAGGATAGTAGAGTCAAACAGAATGAGCAGATAGACTTACTACTAGAAAAGTACAGACAATCTGCTGGTAATTTAGATAGTATCACCGATAATATTTATATAATAAAATGCGCCAAGTATATTTGAACAAAATACGGAGACAGCTATGTATGATTGAAGATGGTAACGTTTATTTTAGCAATGCTTATATAAATGCTGTTATAAATAAACTCGTTCAAAATGACAAACTAGTCAAATGGGAAGATAAAAATTTGTTGCTCTATTATAAGTTTCCTAGCAAAAGAAAAGAGTAAAAAGTATTGGGATAAAAATAGGCATATAAAATATAATTACACTGTGGTAGAAAATACAAATGCTTTACAAAACAAAAAGATTACTAAAGATGTGGAAGATAAAAAGGAGTTCCTAAACTGTAAAAAAGTAAATATTCAAGACTGTAGAAGGTTAGAGACATTGGAAGAAAGCAAAGAGTATATTATCAACTCAATAGGCGCTTGACAGTACAGAGGAAAAGATATGTGTATTTTTAGTGTTAAGAGAGAGAACTATTTTGTCAATAACACCTTTATGGAAAAATATAAAAACCTGGAATCAAGCAATACTTTAATACCTTTTAGAACTGTTGGAGTACAAACCACAAAAACGAAAAATAAAGGAATGGTTGTAGTTTTGGGGGAAATAACTGTCACCGCAAAAAAAAACTGAGCCAGTTGAGTATTGGATTATTTAGGGCGTCTAAAAGTATTGCTGGATAACTGGTGTCCCTTCGACGGGTTGGTTCTGACAGTGTTCGCCTGCCTCTCTCTTACCCTGGATCCACTATTTGGACCCCCCCTTAACGGATCTTTTTAAGAGGTAGTTGAAAATTGGTAGGTAGAAGTAGCAAAAAACATAGTTTAACCCTCTTTAGAAAAAATCGTGTTTTTGGGCATCAAAACACGTATAAGTTTGCTTCTTGGGCCTTTTTAAGTGGTAGTTGGAAATTCGATTCGCCTACCGCATTTGTTCCTTCTTATGAATATGTTGAAACCAAATAAGTCAAACCAACATGGAGGTATGACCATATTTTTACCACTACTAAGAAATCCATTAATTTTAGAAAGTGAATAAAAACCAGATTGTATGAAAATTTCTTGGGCCGTTAGTCAATTTCAAAGTAGGTGAAAAAAGTGCGCTGGTACCCTCATGTTCTATAGTACTTTGCATCATTTGCATGGAACTCCTTACAACATTGTTGTTTGAAAATGTAGCGACCGTTTGATCACCATGTCACAAAATGTTGCGTTGAGTTGCAACATGTTGTAGTAAGGTGGAATCGAGTTAAACATTCATGCAACATTTCTACTCAGTTTAGATGCGTTGTAATCGTTTGACCACCTCCGCACAACATTAGGGACTTTAAGTAAACACTGCAGCAACGTGTTCTTAATATCGAAATAATCATTAAAAACGAAAGAAATGAATAATCTTCAGTCCCAAGAGTATTTTCAACGCGTCCTATTTCTACACAATGTGTCGTCGAGGGCATTTCCACATTTCGACTACGCGGTTGAGTCACCACAGGTAAGGCATTTTGGATCCTTTAAACGTTAACTTGCTGACCTGAGCTGCTGAGAAGAGTTTCTGAGGTGTACACAATATTCACAATTCATTGCAACGTCAGTAGGATGACATTTTAATCACACGTGCAAAGTTAAGCTTCTTTCTTAAATGCCGTCGCCGTACTAGCTAGCCTAAACTCACTATTGTTCCAGCCAAGCATGTGTAGCATGGCTTAGTTTTTCAGTGTAATCCATTGACTATAGTTTTTCTTTTTTTCAGGTTCTCTCTTCATCATCCAATAGTTCTATCATAATACACCCCAAACAGTAACGTAATGGAACTATCGGGTACCCTTAGAAGATTTTCGTTAGGGGAACCCCCGTCACACACCCCCCCCCCCTCTCAGTATCGACATATATTTCAAGACTTTAATCTCAATTGTCTTTACAGATTCATTGGAGGCCCCTTAGAGGTCCGGGGCCCCCAGGGGTTGCCCTAACCCTGATCATAATCCGTTACGCCACTGACCACAAAAAGGCAAACGATTGAACAAAGTATGAACCAAAGAAAGAACAAAAAACCAAACCAAATCAAAAGTCAGGTGTTAAAGGACTAACTTCGTTTAAACAAATACATGCAACTCACGATAAAATTTCGTGCATTGAATCATCGACACTTCTTTGCTAGAATAAACTCTTAAGTATGATTCAGTTCTCAATGAAACGAGTGCGTGGAGACGGGCATAATGCATAGACTATAAAACACAATTCGGAAGCCACATTCAACAAGGTCGAACGTTAATGAGCTACTTGAATCAGATGACAAAACTATACGCAAGTGGCAGAAACAAACTCCGAATAATAATCTCTTGTAAACCGAAACTTTTAGTCAAACAAACAAGACGAATACTTCTTTAACTACCGTTTTCAAAATGAATGAAACTAGACCGCTTTCAGGAATTAGACGTCTAATCTAAATAGGTTAGTGAATTAGTGAATTTAATACAGCGTACGCACTTGACGTTGTAACCGACATGTTGGTGTTCCTTAACTAAATAATTTTAATATTCTTCTTTTGTCCATAAGTACACAAACATGGAGGCCATGTCCTTTATTATTCGTGCTTATGGGGATTGAGTGCATGCTCTCTAATAATGAGATTACTTCTTTTACTTCTACTTCTTTCTAACAATCCCGGTGAAAAAAAAAATAAGCGATTGTTGTAGAGTTGAACGGAAAACAATATTATTTCACTTCATCCTAATAGTCTCGTTGGCGTCGTATCTGGAACAACGTAGACATCTAGAACACTCTACGGACTGAAAATCGTTCAATTCTATGTATTCATTTCATTGTAAGAATACGTTTTTGCACCAGTTTTACAATAGCCCGGTAAAAGGTTTGATATTGGGAGTGGCGCAAAAGAAATCCCAATTTAACCTGTTCTTGAACGCTTTCGTCTGTTCTAAATGTTAGAATAACGCTTCGAAGCGTCACCATTTTTTAATCTGAGCATCAAGGCTCTAAATGATTTTCTCCCAAAAATTGGGGGAGTTGGTGAAAGTGTTCTATTAGAGTTAGCGTTAGGGTTAACGTTCGGGTTATGGTCAGGTTTACTGTTAGCCTGATGTCAGACAACTCAGAATACAATCTGGCCACGCTTCAAAGTGTTATTCTAAATTTTACAAATTACCCTTTAAGCGTTTTAGAACGGGTGAAACAGCTCACAAAAGATGTATCATTCACCATTCTCTTAAAAATAATGATTTCTGCCAAAATCTTATACAAAATTCCTTTCCTCTGTAGTTCCCATGCTATCGGCTCTACAGCCCACTTCGTCTCCAGAACTACCAAAAAAAAAAAACATTGACACATTTAATCATATCAATCAATTCAATGCACACAATCAAAATTCTAATAATCAATAGCAGGAATTTCTGTATAACATTTTATATGATCTTAAATTGGAGAACAAGGGCAGACAATGCAATATGCCAATCTGCTCGTTTGTTTACATCGATGGGGCGGACCAATCAAACTGCTCGATTTTACCACCATATCTGAATTTACTGGGACATCACTGCGAAAAACTATACCTCAGAAAAAAAAAACCTTCCGTTAACACAAATTTTGCATTTTCAAAGAGAAAAGGAACTGATTCGGATGGTATATGAGTTTTTCTTCAAATCTGTCGTGAGGATATCAGCTTTCAATCTGTCGTGAGGATATCAGAAAGAATAATATCAGCTTTCGCATCGGGAGTTACGAAATGCTCACGACCAAGTTCATGTTTAACGTTGTCTGTGTGAAGAAGCCAACATAAATTTATTATTTCGTACTGCTTTTGACGTCCTAGAGCTTTCAAGGCTCTCCTTATCTCATAAATACGAAAGTAGGTAAAGTGGTGCTTTTCTTAGTTCAAAAACTGGTTTAAACACCTAGATTTTGTATCTGGCTGATATTGGAGGATAATTTTTGGCCTTCTTGTATCCTTGTGACCTGCGAGAACGAAGCTGAGCGAAGGAAAGGAGTGTTGATCAAATTAAACACAAACCTAGTTTAGGAAAACATTTGCTCAAGGTATGCCACTCGAATAGAACTGAAGAATGACGAATTTATTGTTTTCGTGCATCTACCCGACGACAATTGCTTATCGTTGAAAGCAAACAAGAAACTTTTTATTCACCTGAAAATTCATCGAAGTCGTCCACCAGCTCGAGACCTTCCCTCGTCCATTGTAGTTGTCATCATTGTCAATCTTCAATTCATTGTAGTTTTCATAAATAGTATTACTTGAAGATGGGTACGTTCACTGGTCTCCTGGGCGTTTAACTTTAAATTCTGGGATGACATGGCAAATTCGATAATACTGACATCCATATGTTGCATGCCAGGATGAAAGAATGTCATCATCCTCGAAAGATCCGCCGCGATGCGGCGATGGACTTTTAGTTCTACTCAAGGTAATTGCGACAGTTTTTGTAATTTAGTACTGACCTTGCTTACATCCACTAATGAACTCGCAGGGCCTTTTTTAATGAAGCTATCACTGGATCGCATTAACAGCAAAAGTCAGAGACTTCGTGAAAGCAGTACCAACCAGAAAATACGATATCAAAGACAGAGACAAGTCCATTAGAGTAATAAGCAAATAACTGGAAAATGCAGGCAAACCCAACTCCAGCTCACTCTAGTGTGAGAGGTCCGGTTGATTGACATCATGATATTAGATACACTTTTGAATTTTGATATTTATGGATTTGAAGGGTTTTTTACTGATATAAATCCAAGTGACAGCACTTTGTTTGTAACAATCTCTTAACCAGAAAGATTGGGAGATTTACACTTTGATGAGTTGATCCTAGAGGTGTTGAACAATCCCGAGCAATTCAACAGGTCCTTTTTAAAATTTTGTCAGATAATCTGAAGAAACTTAGCAGCCTTAAAGTTCAAATTTCTAATTCTTTTCCTGCTATGAACTCAAACTTTTCAGTGGCACAAATGTACATTAAAATTAGTGCGTTTCATGCAAGCAGGCATCTAACTCCTTGGCTTTCTCAGTTATCCAACCAGCTCTATCAGTTTCCTTTGCCGTTCCTAGTGAAAAGGGGTTGAAATTTTCGCAAGATATTCATCAAAGACTACCCTAGAATGTAGCGTAGGTTGGGATGTCAGGTTACTATTTTTGTGATGATAAATTGAAGTAAAAGTACAACGAGAATGGCCATGTGATAATGATGCTTGTGGTGCACCATAACATTACCCAGCAATGTAACAAATACTTGCAAAACAGATTGTAATTATTGCACTTGGACAGTGACTGAAAACAGATAAAGTGTGATCCCCTAAGTTTCAAAGGTGCAATCTCCATAAATAACCTCCAGCAAGATGGGGACATGACTTTATGGCTCCTACTGATACTGATGCAGCTTTAATAAAGTGGGGATCTGCTGCAATTCCCAAATTTCTTAAGGATGCCAGGATTGCAGTGTCTTGGATAATGCTACATGAAACCAGTTTGGTCTTTGTGTATATGAGTATATCATAATGTCTTTCACAACTGTAACCCTAGTTTTTCTTGATTATCTTTCCACCACCTTTAAAACAATTTTTTACAAATTCATGTGGGTCCATCTCTGAGCTTTGCAAACATTTAGAGTGAGAAATGTATTGATTAAATATTGTTAAGGTCAACTTTAATCCATTAAGGGGCAAGGGCACACTCTCTGTCATTTTACTCTGGCTAACACCAGAGGATTTCACTCGTGAAGGGGATGACCCCTGCACCTTAGTGAGTTAGCAGCCAAGAAGATGAGCTTACCAATAAGTTAATATCAATACATCGAGATTCTGAATTAAATAAGGGTTATTGTCTTTTTCTAAAACAAATATACAATCATTTGTATGACATTCCTTTTCTTCATATGTTTCTAAATGGATGACTACAATCTCTTGTGAATGAGTGGTTATCAACCTGTAGTTTCTGGAGAATTTAATGTATTATAGCAGAATCATTGCTGGATTATAATTTTGATATCCCAAATAAATTGACTTCATTCTGAGTCATCATTTCCTTTTGACTATTGTGTGGTTGCAATTGACGTGCTCAAACGAGGCTAGGGATGGTCTCTTCTTAATATGTGAACACAATTCGTTTCTAAATAACAGGACATGTGTCTGATCTTTTTGTGAGAATGTTAGGGTAAAGTAACACTTCATGTTAATTCAAAATTTAAAAAAAGGATAAAATATGAATGCTAGTTGAATTTTTAGCTTTTGTAACAATACCCGAATTACATAATGAAAAATAAAGTCTTTTCTTTTACACTAAACTTCAATACACTTTAATAAGAATTTATGTCTTGCCTCTTTCTCCTTTTGCTTGGCTTCCTCAACTAAAACACGCTGTCAAATATTCGGTAAAAGAGCACTGTTTTATACATTGTATGAAACAGGTACTGCAAAGATGTATGTGAATTACTCTGTGATTTTACTACTAATTATTTTTTATGAAACTCGCAAATGCTTTGGATATCTCAGTCAAACTATGAACCTTTTATGGCTCACCAGTTGCGTTTGACCACAAACCTTTGACGACTGGTCATAAAGGGGATCGTTATGACAACTCTTGTTAAGAATTTAAGCGTTACACTAAACTTCAAACATTTTATTTTAGAAAAACTGAACTATTTTAACATTTCCCAGCCGTTTGTGGCTGGGGATTCATGGAACGAAATCTAGTCGTCAATAATGACTAAAAGTGCCACCTTAGTTACTTTATAAGGTTCTTTATGATATATTTATCAGATAAAAAGAGCCTTGAAAGCTCTAGGATATCAAAACCCGTACAGAATAATAAATTTATGTTGGCCTTTTCACACAGACAACGTTAAACATAAACTTGGTCGTGAGCATTTCGTAACTCTCGATTCGAAAGCCGACATTTACTTGTTAAGGAACGCATTACATATGCCCATGACGGTTTTGAAGAAAAACTCATGTACTATCCGAATCAGTTCCTTTTCTCTTTGAAAATGCAAAATTCGCGTTCACGGAAAGTTTTTTCTGAGGTATAGTTTTTCGCAGTGACGTCCCAGTAAATTCAGACATGTTGGGAAAATCGAGCAGTTTGATTGGTCTGCCCCATCGTTGTAAACAAACGCGCTGATTGGCTTATTACATTTTCTGCCAGTGATAAATTGGAGTTCTCGATTGGGTCAAATTTTCCCTAGGGGGAGGGGGAATTTCAGGGTTGTTAAGTGGAAATTTTACGGACAGAATTTATAGTTTAGGCTTATACCAGATCCAGCTGTGGCATTTTTCCTCACATATAGACGGTTCTAAATCTGTCGATATTTACGGATAGTGTTTTCTGCGCCTGTTGGTACAAGAAGAACAATAAGTATTTAGAGCCACGTACAGAATGCGTTCAGTTGTCCACCTTCTGCTGTTCATTATCAAGAAATATACCATCACTAACGCCAATTTCATAATCATTAACGCAAAAATACAGTCATTTTATACGATCGACATTCAATAGCCTAGGCACGCAACCATTTGCATGAAAGAGCATTCTATAGCGGCAACAGACGACCATTAACACCATTGTACTCTACGTTCGGGTTAATAAAATTTCAATTACGCGAAAGAAACACCTTATTAACCCTAATGTATAGAAGACTGGTGTTAATGGTCGTCTGTTGGAGCTATGGAATGCTCTTTGATGGAAATAGTTGCGTGTCTACGCTAGTGAATGTCGATTGAATAAAATGAATGTATTTTTACGTTAATCAGAGTGGCGTTGATGGTAGTATATTTTCTGGTTACGAACAGCAGAAGGTACACTTACTGAAATGTCTTAGTAACTTTGTTTTGAATGAAATGTTTGTCTAGGGAGGACGAAAATAACGTTTCGAAGTTTGCCTAGAGTTCAAATCTCAGTACAACGGTTAAGAACCGGTGATCTTAAGTCGGTATTCAATGGTTACTACTCTTTGACCGAGCGTACTGTTTGTACTACTGAAATATCGAACCGATGTTTTAAAGTGCAGTGAGAGTGAAGGACAGTGAATTAAGGCCAAAGCTAACACTTGCGTACAAGGGTATGATAGTTCACAAGTACACACCGGACAATCAAGTTCAATAAGTAGTTTATGACACAAACACTGAACGTCAACACGAAGTGTGGCGTAAAATTCTTAACCATACCTATTTACAGCTCGTAATTTGGAGTGATTTAAACGTATATCATTTCTTCGAAATCAATATGTCTCCTACGTCTACACAAAAGGAACGAGAGATTGCTAAGCGACCAAATCACAACCACAACTTGCTAGTAAATGGTACCCAAATCATTGTAAAACTTCATATAACATAAATACCCAGGGCTGTAATGAATACAGGACTGGAAGTAGTGCTGAATATGAGAAAATGAAGGAAGTTGTCTGAACGTCAAAAGAGGCTAATTCATACGTATCACTTGATCAAAAACAAGTAGTGTTGCAGCGAGTTACCTGGAAGCTATTTACCTTGAATTTTTGTTTCGAGCCAAAAATACATCCTAACGTCTTCAGTGGGGCGAAATTTTTTAAGAAAAAATGTCCTGACTAAGGCGATGAAATCTTCGTGTAGAAAGTGGAGAAAATATCCAAAGCCTGTCATGGCCTGGACAACTTTTCTGGACGATGAGTGTGCTATCCAACTTTAAATACTGCACGGTCAAATACTGCCAAATGTTCAAAATTAATCGTCCTACCGAGATGAATGAACCAGAATCTTCATTCTACTTTACCAAAAAACACCAGCAAAATCCAGGCAATAATATTTCGTACCAGAAGTCTCCCTTACGGAAGAATGAAGTCGGGAAGCTACTTTTGAAAGCTGCTCAAAACAGTTCCGTTCTCAGAACTTGTATTTCAAAGCTAATCTATTCAGACATACCTGTGATTGTATAGCTCAGCTAAGTGCTAACCAGGACGTGAAAAGTTCCAAGATTTATACAAATCGGCCTCTAATCAAATTCATCGAAGAATGTCATTTTAATACACTTAGTCGTTTAGCAAATGTCCTGACAGCAAACGAGTTCCTTTACGTCTTTTGTTAATATAAGTTAAAAGAACCAGGACAATTCGTTGCTACAAAAAGTGAAAAGTTGGCAAATGCATATTCCAAGAAGCTAACTTTGAGAACTGCCCATTCAAGTCATAAAGTGTCTAGTTACTGAGGTGGCCCTGAAAAGTGAAACCAGCCTAAGGCACCAAGAAAGCCATTTCGTTTGCCGTTCTTAAATCATTTACTGGTTTCAGTGTTCAAATAATGTAAACAACTTGCAAGAGATTCATGCAAGGGTAAAAAGAACGAGACCAAATCGATTTGCTTCAATATGGTATTTATGTATGGTTTGGTTAACAACATACTAGTCCCCGAGATTGCACATGGCATTTTTCACTGACCGGAATCCATGGAAATATTTATCCCCTCGCTGACCGCGCATAGCGTGGTGAGGAGGCTCAAGGCTCGAGCAGGCGAGGGTAATAATATCGACCTGCGAAGGAGACCTGCGTGGAGTGACTTCGCATTGTGTATGTATCATTCTACATTTATGTATATATGAGTAAATTTCATCTTACTAAGAGTAGATGTTTGTAAGCTTAGATATATCTATGATGAAAAGTTTGTTCTCAAGCTTTATCTCGGAAAATTTCTGAGTTCCCCCAACGGGAATCGAGCTATTGTTTCCCGATTGACGGTACAGTTGTTTTACCACTAGATTATAGGGTCTCAGACGGCAAGTGTGATCTTAATTAGAGACCTGGTTGATAATGTTCATATGCTTCTTTCGTACTTGAAAGCTGAACATACCTGTAGTATGATATTTTGTGTGAGTAAATTTCATCTTACTAAGTGTACATGTTTGTAAGTTTGGATATATATATATATATATATAAATACGTACACGCATCAGCCCCTCGTACGCCATTCCAATATATCTCTCCAGAGTACAAGTAACATTGATAATTTTTCAAAATTGTCAAAAAGACAAATCATCTTTACTATAACTGGAATAGGGTTGGACACAACATTTGGACACGAATATTAACAACTCAAACTGGAAATTGTCTTAATTTTAAACTGCTCGAAGTCATATTTACGTTTGAATATTTGACTCTGTCTTATTAAAACAAAACATTTAGTGAGAATAATCTTTAACGGTTTTAAAAATGGTGAGATTCATTCTGACAATTCTATTGCTAAACAACGGATTTTTGTATCAAAACTTTGTATTAGTTGCGATCTTGAGGTATTTCGTGTCGTTTTCGGATCAAACTTATCACTTTTTTTTAACTTTGAAGAAAGACACTTTAGTAGATGGCAACACTTTCCGTCTTAAGAGCGAAGTATTCTGATAGGTTACCAATCGGATACTAGCACTACCGATAGCTTATGATTAAAAACATATTTTTTGATATTTTTTGTATTAAAGAACTGATAAATCCTACGTTATCTCAAAGTTAATTACAAATTTCTAGTAGAAGTGTTATGATAAAGATTTATTCTAAGTATTCATCAGAAGGTAAAAGACTTTGGTGGTGAAGATGAAACAAGTTACGAAACCGAGGAAATAAACAAAGAAAACATGAAAGAGTTCTGCATTTTTATTGCTGACTGAAAATTGGAAAATACAACACATAAAACAAAACACGACAAGCAAACCTTGTGCAAGTTCTGTCCAGAGAATAACGAGTAAAGAGAAGTAAAATACGTAATTTTTTTCCACTGTAACACTTTGGCAAAAGAGAAAAATGGCGTAGCACACAAGCCTTAAACTTAAAGCCAATAAACTTAAAACAGAGAGGAGTTGGGAAGATTATAAAATCATTAGAAATAAAGTTAACGAAAACGTCAAATCATCAAAAATACAATACTATAACTCGTACTTTATAGAGAATTTCAAGAATATTAAGCAAGCGTGGAAAGGATTTAACGAAATACCAGCTAAAAAGCCGAAATCAAAGTTAATTAATAACATTAAACACGAAAATAAGAATTATAACTCATCAGAAGAGATAAATACCTCACTAAATTCACACTTCACAGAAATTGGACCGAAATTAGCTTCTCAATTACCACCTTCTAGAAGAGATTTCTATGAATATATAAAGTCCACTGAGCATTCTTTTAGTATAGATCAAATAACAAAAAATGAATGGAATAAATTAATAAGAGCTCTACCATTAAACAAAGCATGTGGGGGATTTAAATTGTGATTTTACTTGTAGTGATGATGGTGTTATCCACTCACGGTATGGAAAGAAGTTACAGGATATTTTACGACAATATGAACTAAAAGTTATAAATAGTGAACCTACTAGAATTATGGGGAAATCATCAACGCTGATTGACTTGATCATTTCAAGTGGTGATATCAGGATTAAGGAAACAAGAAAGTTAGAACTGGGAATATCTGACCATATGTTAATTCAAGGCACTATTCAGATAAGAATAAAGAGACCGCCTCCGAGGATTGTTCGTGGCCGCTCATTTAAAAATTTTGATGAGAAAAATTTCCAGCAAGATTTGTCAACCGCTCCTTGGTCTGTCTGTACAATATTTGATGATCCAGACGATTGCTACTGGGCTTGGTGTAAGGTATATGATGAAATATGTGATGATCATGCACCATACAAAAAACTAAAATAAGAAGCATATCTCTTCCCTGGATTAGTCCGCAAATAAGACACAAGATGAATTTACGTTATAAGTGTTATAAGAAGGCAACGAGGTCTAATGATGCGAGTCTGTGGGCAGAATATCGGAAGTTGAGAAATGAAGTTACCTCCGAAGTCCGTACGGCAAAAGACAACTACTACAAGGGTTTGTTTGATGAAGTTAAGAGCACCAGATTATATTGGAAATTAATTAAAAAAGCAACGAAAGTTAAAATAAATAGAAATATTTCGGATATTAGAAAGCCGGATGGTTCATTAACCATCAATGACAAAGAGAAGGCAAATACATTAAATGAATATTTTGCTAACATTGGGGAAAGGCTTGCAAAAAATCTTACACAAAATATCAACCAGCCAAAAGCCTATCTTGTGAATAAGGTAACTCCAACAATAATGAATATTGAGATTACGCAGGATTTGGTTTATAAAGAAATAATGAAAATGAAACCAAGCAAAGCAAGGGGACCTGACAATATCTCTCCTGGATTAAAACGGGCAAGGCAAATCTATAGTGTACTCGTTAACAACCATTTTTAAAATCAGTGCTCAAACAAATAATGTCCCGAGGGAATGGAAAAAGGCTAATGTAACAGCAATCTACAAGAACGATGATGAAACTGAAAGAGAAAATTACCGCCCTATTTCAGTTCTTTGCATTCCTGGAAAAATGATGGAATCTTGTGTGGCAAATACAATAACAAATCATCTCGAGATTCACAATCTCAGCAACAACCACCAATGGGCATACAAAAAAGGCCACTCGACTGAGCTATTGTTAGTAAAAATGACTGAAGAGTGGAGAAGGGCCCTTGATAACAAGAAGGTAGTGGGTGTGGTATTTATTGATTTTAAGAAGGCGTTTGATTCAGTTTCTCACTCCATTTTATTACAAAAATTACAAAGTTTGGGAATAGCAGGTAATATCTGGCTCTGGATAAAGGATTATCTACAAGATAGACAAATGTCAACAATTGTAAATGGATCAAAGTCTGACTCACATGAAGTTAAATTTGGAGTACCGCAAGGGTCGGTTCTAGGACCGATCCTTTTTTCTCTGTTTTGTAATGACCTTCCTGAAATTATACAAGATAAAGAAGAGGTAATTGAAATGTATGCGGATGACACTACCATCTATGTGATCGGACCAGACCCTGACAGTGTTGCATCTATTCTAAATAAGATATTACAGAAACTGTTTAGGTGGTGTCTGGAAAATTTATTGACTATTCATTCTGGAAAAACTGAATACATGTTGCTGGGGTGTTCCCGGTTTATTGGACCGTTTCAGCAGATCAAGCTTGGGGAGTTCAATATTAAACAGGTTAACACAAAAACGTGTCTTGGTGTAAAAGTGGATTGTCGCCTCAAATGGGATATCCATGCCCTGAAAGTGGTTGAATCGTTCAGTAGGAAATTAAACCTGCTTAAATCATTTCACTTTCTACCTTTGCAAGCAAGATTGGACTTCTATTTTAAAGTTATTTTGCCATCTATAACTTATGGAATTCTTACATGGGGATCTGTGGGAAAGACAATATTTGATAATTTGGAAAGGATCCACATCAGGGCAGCACGGATTATCTATCATTACGCTTGCGACCAGCCATCAAGTGAAGTCCAAAGACTAGCAAATTGGAGACCACTCAAATTATTTTATAATCTGAAATTGTTAAATTTAGTTTTCAAAAAGTATCACAATCAGTTACCATTGACGCTTCAGAATTTATTCGTGAAGAGAGAGGAAGTTTATAATTTTAGAAAAGTAAACTGCTTAAAACTTCCAAAGTTCAAGACAGATTATATGAAAAAATCTGTAGGGTATCAAGGGACAATTTTATGGAACTCTTTGGAAAACAAAGTTAGACTTTTAGGCAATTACACTGCTTTAAAAAATAATTTTATTCAGAATTTTTTTAAGGTAGTATAAGGTATATTTATTATTTTAAATTAGTACATTCACGACCACTTCAGCTTTGCTGTAATTAATATCGTGATTAAATAAATGATTAAATAAAAAAAATGTGGTATTGATGGAATATCTGCTAGATTATTGAAAGATGGGGCTCCTGTAATAGCATCCTCATTAACTTTTATAATCAATCTCTCAATCAGGACTGGGATTTTCAAAGATGATTGGAAGGTTGCTAAGGTTACACCGATATATAAAGAAGGAGATAAAACTAATCCAATTACATATCTACCAATATCTGTTTTACCAATTGTTACTAAACTTATAGAACGAGTTAATTTTTATCAGTTTTACAGGCACCTGACAGAGCACAATTTGTTATCAGAAGCACAATCTGGATTTAGGCCTAAACATTCTACCTTAACTCCACTATTAGATTCCACAAATGAGTGGTATTTAAATATAGAGAAAGGCCCGTAAAATGGGGTAATGTTTTTAGACCTAATAAAAAGCTTTTGACACCATGTTAAAGAAATGAGAATTATATAGTGTCTGTAAATCAAGTCTAAAGTGGTTCACTTTCTACTTAAAAGAACGTAGGCAAAAGAAATTTGTAGAAGGAATTCTATCAGGTGGCTATACTATTAAATGTGGGATTCCACAAGGTTCTATTCTTTGACTGTTTCTCTTTTTAGTTTATATAAATGACTTACCCAGTTGTGATCTTTTCTCCAAAGTACGCATGTATGCGGATGACACCAATCTTACGGTAGTGAGTGACAATGCAAATATGCTTGAATGGCAAATAAACCATGATATATGCGAGGTACATACATGGATAAAGGCTAATAAACTGGATCTGAATATTACAAAAACAAAATACATGATAATAGCAAGTCGTTACTGAGTAAGGAGTCTCAGACATCAGTTTAGGATTGAAGTGTTCAATCAACCATTAAAAAGAGAGAAAGCATATAAATATCTCGGAATTGAAATAGATGAATCCACCACATGGAAAGATTATATAAACAAAATTTCTAAAAAAATATTTAGGGGAATAGGTGCATTTAAACCAGTCAGACACCTAGTACCTTTGAAAAGTTACTTATTATGTATAATTCACTTGCACTGCCGTGTTTTGATTACAGCGGTGCAGTATGAGGAAATTGTAATAAAGAACTGTCGGAGAAGCTTCAAAAGCTCCAAAACAGGGCTGCTAGAGTGGTTACCTTTTCCACTATAATAGGCATTCAGCAGAATTATTGAATGACCTTATGTGGGATAATTTAAAAACAAGACGATATAAACAACTGGCTGTGATAATGTATAAAACAGTTCACAGCAGCACACCAACTTATTTAAGTAGAATTTTTGAAAATGTCAACTTGGTACATTCGGATGTTAATATCTATGTACCAAGACCAAATACAGAAGCTGGGAAGAACCCCTTTCCTTATAATTGGGCGATTCTCTGGAATGGTCTTTCTAACGATATTAAAAGGCAGCACAGTCCGAGAACCTTTAAAGAACTTTTATAGTTAAATTAGTTTATAGCTAAATATAGTTACTTTTTATAGTTGAATATTGGTAAATAATTAGAGTAATTCTGTATATAGTTAATACACGTTAGTTAATACACGAATCACTGGAATAACATTGTAATGAAGTGATCCCGTGTTTAAATAAAGATTACCATATCATTACACATTTTCAACGAAGCGTTCAGCGGCACCTCCACTCAAAGGGTTCAAAGGTGAACTTGCCAAAAGAAGTCGATTTTAAACTTTCTTGAGAGGTGTTAAATCCTGATGAAAGCATTACTGATGGAACATGGTGAAGGTAATCATCAACAAACCACCTGAGAAGTAAGAAAAACTGAAGAGGACAACATTTTCGCCGAAGGATAGTATGATCTACAACGATAAGTAGTTTTTCAGCGTGTTTCCTAGTGCCTGTTTGTCTATCATTCTTTTTTACGAGCCATAAATAGTTTCCAATGACTTCAGTGGAGCAACATTTCACAGGGAAAACGATCCTGAAAAACACAATGAAATACTTGTGTAAAGAGCGGAAAGAGGATCCAAAGACTGTCAGCTCAGGTCAAGTTTTCGGGACGCTCAGCGTTTTATCCCACTTCTTGAACAACTGACCATGAACATAATCCGGATAAGTATTACAAAATAATCGAAAGTCATCCTCCTAATGAATAGGAATCTTCATTCTACTTTGCCATTAAACACCGACAAAATCCAATCGGTAATAGTTGAACAAAGAAGTCTCTCTTAGGGAAGAAGGAAGTCGGGAAGTCACTATTGAAAGGAGCTCAAAACTATTCCGTTCGAAAAACTTGCATTTCAAAGCTACTCGATTCAGACGTACCTGTGATAGTCTAGATCAACTAAGTGAGTACTAGGAAGTGAAAAGTCTTGATTTATACAAATTAGGATCGTTTCATCTTCACGGAAGAATGTCGTTTACACTCAGTCACTTAGCAAATGTCCTGGCAACAAGCGACTTCCCGTAAGGTATTTCGTTCATATTTACGAGCAAGAGCAAGTCAAATCGTTCCTACAGAATATGAACAGTTGGCCTATACATATTATAAAGAGTTCAGTTAGAACTGTTCTTTCAAGTCACAAATTGTCCAGTAACTAAGAAGTCCTGCAAAAGTGAAACCTGTTACAAGCACCAAGAAAGCCATTTTGTTTGCCGGTCTTAAATCATTTACTGGCTTCAGTGTTCAAATGATGTAAACAACTTGCTAGAAATCCACACAAAGGAAAAAAGGAGACCAAATCTATTTGCTTCAATACGGATCTAAGTAAGCTAAGTAAGGTTTGGTCAACAACATACCAGTCCCCCAGCTTACACACGGCATACTTGAGTGACCGGAATCCTTGAATATATACCTGTATATATACCGACATAAATTATTCAAAAACTGTGAAAATTTTTCTCCCGAGTCATCACGCGTGTAAAAGGACTCCACCCACGTCGACATTAGTAACCTCGTACCGAGCTTCGCGTGGTGGGCGAGGGGAAATCATTACGTTCTTTGCAATGTGCCGTCCCAGTTACTTCCAAAATATTCTGGATGCCAGATTTTAAACCTTTTTTCATATCACAGTTATAATGATCAGTGGAAGTGTCGCGGGGTTGGCATTTTTGGGCACAGTCGGGGACTAGGTAACCGTTGTCGCAAAATATTTTAACAGTGACTTTAAAAGATAAAGATATATTTTCATTGAGAAAGTTAAGCTGATAAGTAGTTGCTGAAGATTCTGAGTGGCTAGAATTTGGTGGAAGGATTTTAGTCCCTTAGTAAATCAAATCATAGTAAAAAATATCCGAATCCCAAATTTCAACCTGGAGTTCCTCGCCGGCCTAAACATGAAAACAACATCTGGAATCGATTTGGAGCAGATGACGGATTGTTCATTACTTGCCTTATCACGTATACCAAATAGAATTAGGTGCTTAGACAAGTACGAATAAAAAAATCTCAGAAAACATATCAAGTACGAATTAAAAGGTTTTTGAGGATTTTGGGTGAAAATTTGATGCTGGATGTAAATTTACTGCAACTTTATAGCTGGAGTCAAATAAGAGGAGTTTTGTCATTCCCGTTCTTTCCAAGCCTCTCCAATTTTCTTTGACCTCGTTTTTTGTCATTGTATTTGTGTTTTTGGGGGGTTTTTTTTGTTGTTTTTTTCTATTTATCGGTACATTATTGGCGAAATAGCAAATGGATATTCGTCCTTTTTTATTATGGAGTAACAAACATTTTTATACAAAATTTACTTCGCGCTTATCTTAATATTTCTTCGCTTTTAATGCAATGTTTTTGTATAAAGTGTAGACATAGCAATTTCAAAAAAAGAAGAGAAAAGAACAATGTTGCACTAATGTAATCCGTGTAACAAATCAACGTCACCAATATGCTCATGAAGTTAATGGACATAGTATTAACGTAGACTACAAGAGCATGTTTTATATGGTTTTGTCAGTGCGTCTTCGATTGTGTACCCCCATAAAGTTAAGTACCTGATTACAGTGCGCCACTGTCCAATGTTACTGATGAAGGAAACTGGAATATCCCAGGAAAAACTGAGAAGTTTAGTGAGGTGAAGAACCATAACAACCAACAATTTAAGTAAGTACAATAAAGAAAATAATACAAAAATTGTCAACTCGAAACTAAATGATAATACAACGCAAAGAATAGACACAGTAATCGTGATAGTAATCACAATGCTATCTTATGGCTGTGGCATACAATAAACGGTCCGAATACAGTAATCCTGCTATTCGATTGGTTTATAAACAGTCGGATTTTTGCCGTATTGCCCACTAATGGAAGAAAACTTAAAAAAGCCTTAGTTTTTTCTAATAAAACTTATAATTCTTGTGAAAATATGAAGTGAAAACGTATTATGAACAACAATCAGAAAAGAAAAAGTAACCATGTTGGGTGAAGTTGGCAAAGAAATTCTACATGAAATGACGACAGAAATGCAAGTCTTTATTTGAGGTGCTCTACCAATGCATTTGTCAGTTAGTTTTCAGTAAAGCCATTTAATAAACTACTGATTAACTTCACTTCTTAGGTCTGTACTAGCGAAATATTTGACCTCTGTTTTTGGACGTTTAAGTTGTTAAGCCCCACTCTCGGTCAATAAGTTATAAGTATTTCTGTTTCATTACAAATTATAATTTAATAAATGGTAACTATTTCCAAGTCATTATATCATCCCAAGTCGACCGGAAAATGTTGACTTGAGCGGAATTTGAACTCGCACCTTCCGGGATACCGGTCCGCCACTTAAGTTGGATAAAAACTCACCTGCAATCCCTGTGGACTCGATAGCTCAACAGGTAGAGCGGCGGACCTGTATCCCGGAAGTGTGAGTTCAAATTCCGCTCGAGTTAATATTTTTCAAGTAGATGAACGATCTTCAAGCTCGATACCCAGAAAATGATATCTGAGCCCCAGACGGGGATCGAACCCGTAACCTTCTGATGACCGGTTAGACGCTCTAACCATTGAGCTACCGAGACTCAGATGGCGAGCTAAGTTGCAAATTCGATATATATTCGATATTTATTCGATATATATTCGATATATATAAATATATATCGAATTTGCAACTTAGCTCGCCATCTGAGTCTCGGTAGCTCAATGGTTAGAGCGTCTAACCGGTCATCAGAAGGTTACGGGTTCGATCCCCGTCTGGGGCTCAGATATCATTTTCTGGGTATCGAGCTTGAAGATCGTTCATCTACTTCAATATATCCAAGCTCTCATGTTTCCTAAACATCAAACTGCTTAATATTTTTCAGTTGACTTCGGCAGTGTCAGATTATCATGAAAAAGTTCTGTTCATATATATCTCTGAGGATGATTCTAAAATAGAATTAAAACACTGCACATCCTTTCATGGATAAACGTTAAGTTTTCGTGAGAATATCTCGTGTACTTAAGTTAAATGAAAACTCGCCTCCAGTCCCTGTGGACTCGACAGCGCAACACGTGGAGCGGCGGATCGGTATCTCGAAGGTGCGAGTTCAAATCCCAATCAAGTGAACATTTTTCAGTTGACTTTGGCAGTGTCAGATTATCGTGAAAAATTTCTGTTCATACATCTCTGAGGATGATTCTGAATTACGAGAGAATGATACTGAAATCTCGAGCGCCGGCCCTTTGTCAGAATGAAAAGTAATACGGTATATAATAAGGGATATTCTGATTGGTAAAATGTTGGGTGACCACAAAAAAAAAACTAATAAGATTTAAAAGTTAATAACAAAAAGGGATAGTGCGATGAAACTTTTATATGAAAGGTCATTTGCTATTCTCAACGTCAATGAACAAACTGAAGAGTAGAGAAACAGACAGACGAACCAAGGAATTAATTCTGATATGTAGTGGTTGAAGTAAAGAAAAATAAAAACCCAAGGAAATAAACGATGCAATCCAATGCTTTTTTATCTGCACATGCTAGATAAAAGTATTAACTTGTAAAGGAACAAATAAGTGACGTGACTTAAAATCCTTGCGAATATAGGATACAAGGCAATGTTTTCATCCGCGATTGTAAGACAAAATCATTAACTTGTAACGAAATAAATGACGCAAACTGGAGCAGATTTTAAAATTTAAAAATAAGCACAAGCTAATGTTTTCATCCGCCACTGCTAGAGAATAGCAGTAACTGCGAAGGTTTTAATGAAAGAAAAACGTTCGTTAATACTTTACAGATGAATAACACTTCTTCAGACATTCTGAAACCACAGGAACAACTTGTTTCCAGAGATGAATGTCTGTGCAATTTCACCATTTTCCGGGGGGGCAATGATCAATGTTCTCCAGAAGCAAATTCCAGTCGCTTTCGGAGATTCTTGACAAATACATTCTTGATCAGGTAACCCATAAAGGACAGTTTTGCCTCGAGTAAACTTCACAAATTTGTACATTCGTTCATTGGGCTGGTTGTCTGAAACATAGCCCAGAATTGATGTGAGAACATCCAATTTGGGTAGTACTCTCGGTCTTCAACGAATATATTACGCAGAACCTAGCTACGGAGACCATCCACTGACGTTTGGATGGAAGTCAACGACAATATTGCTAAATACCTTTCTATTACGGATAAAGGGAGATTTAAATGGCTTGGGTATTTTGAAAATCTTCAGATTTTCATGGACGAATTGCTTGAAGTACGAACTGCTTGGTTAACACCTTGAGGTGATTGTAGATTACTTGAGATTGACAACGTGGTTGTGAGATGGTATTCAAACAATAATTCCTTAACAATAAATGGATCTGAAAGTGAGGATCTTAAATCGCAACTGAGAACTATTGTTAATCCAATGGAAGAGTGAAGACCTATTGGCAACGGCATGGTTGTTGACCATGTTATTGATGCAGAGATAAACGAGAAATGCGCCACAGAAAGCATTGTAAGTATTAACGATTGTAAAAATGATAACGCCAGCAGTACCCTAATATCTGAGATGATTCATGAAAGCATGGTCAAACTGGAAGAAAGACTTGAACACAATTTTAAGCAACTAGTGAATAATATCCACCAGACATTAGTTAGTGATGTTGTAAGCGATGTATCAAGTAAAGTAGCAAAATTAAATGACCGTGGAGAATTTCTTAAGTGTGAGAATTCTAGCCTAAAGGAAATCGTTACAGAGCTGAAGGAGCGGGTAAATCATTACAAGTTGATAACAACAGACTTGAATTCAAAAAATAAAGATTTAGAGGATGAGAAAAAGAGTTGAATAACAGTTATTAAGATTCTCCAACACAATCAAGAGCAGAAAAATAAACATAATCCATGGAATGTTAGAAACAAAAGGAAAACAACCAGAGACAAATTAGATCGAAGCAACAATGGTGAAGCAATCATCACAAACAATCGATTTGACAGCTTGCTTAATACAAATGATATGACATTAACTTTTGAATTGAATCTAAATCAGTGCAGGAAACAAATCGTGCAAGATTGCGGCACAAAAGTGACCGTGGGTAAAAGTTCTCCTTTTGTTAAGCAAACACAAGAAGGAACCTCTGAAGAGCCCCATTATAATGATCGTGAATTAATTGATGAACATAATAATTGTTTGTGAGGGAGAAACTAAAGACGAAGATCAAATTGATGGTATCCCAATCCAGCCTCTCTGGAAAAAAGAACGCTAAAAAGCAAGGCAATCCTGTAAAACGGTTCCAAGGTATGAAAACAGTTTTAATTGGTGATTCTATGATTAAGGAAATTGACGTTAATAAACTGTCTAGAAAGTCCGTTCATAAGATATGCATGCCTGGAGCCAAATTGAAGAGATCAAAAATAGTTTAGAATTAGCTTTACAAAAGGAATCATTTGATTAAGTAATAATACATACAGGAACTAATAATTTATCAAATACTCGGACAAATCAAATTGCTAGAGTATGTATTTCGAGTCTAATTGTGACTAGAAATGCCGATCAATCTGGAAAAATTCGATCAATTAATAATATTCTGAAATCAACGTGTGATGCCAAAGGATGGCTTTATATGGATAACTCACACATCAGAGTGGAGCACTTGAAATATAATAGTATCCACTTCAATAAAGTGGGAGTTCAACTTTTAACATCTCATTTTATTAGACAGGCTCTGAGACCACTGAATGGATCGAAGGATTCTACAACTGTAAATTTTCCCAAGCCAGTTTGGGAGCTTGCAAAAGCTCTGAACAGAATATCGCAATTAACTTAAATACTGTTGAAGCTCCTACCACTAACAGTTCCTGTATTTTACCTAGTGGATCTACAGATGTTGTCTCTGAACAAAATATTTTAAATCAAGTACAACCAAAATCTCCGATTGTGCTAATGATAAATCTGACTCTCTAAATTGCAATACCATTTTAATGGAAGCTTTTTCCACCAACAAAATATTAACTGCGGAAGCCACTGCCTGTTTGCCTGCCTCTGGGCTTGGGAGATTAACATTCAGTAGAGAAGGTTTACTCGATAAAATTTCTAAAAATAAGGGTTTTAAGATTGCAGCTTTGAATACAAATAGTTTACCAGCTCATATAGATGAATTAAGAGCGTATATTGTCACAGACTCTATAGATATTCTTGCCCTTAATGAAACTAAGCTTGATAAATCAATCCCAGATACATTAGTGTCGATTCCTGGATATAACCTTGAACGACATGATAGAAATAGACATGGTGGCGGGGTTGCACTTTACATTAGAAATGTTATTAATTATGAACGGATGCACGAGATTAAGCAGGACCCATTAGAATGGCTTTGTATCAAAGTAATTAAACCAAAAACTAAGCCATTTATTGTCGGCACATGGTACAGGCCACCAACCTCTGATAATACAATTATGAATCCTTTTGAGTAACTAATTAATAAGCTTGAAGCACATCAATTGGAGGTTAATATTATTGGTGATTTTAATTGTGATGTAGGTGCACCTTCCCTTAACTTTCATACAAAGAACTTTCTTGATCTGTGTAATCTATATCAATATCACCAAATTATAAATGAACCAACAAGAATAACAAGAACTACATCCAGTATTATTGATTTACTTATTACAAATAACCTGACCTTGTTTAAGAGTTCAGTGGTGTGCCACATTGGAATTAGTGACCATTCAATTGTTTATGGGATCCGTAAATTCAATATACCCAAAAATCATCCAAAAATAATTAATAGCAGACAGTTTAGAAATTTCGGTGTTAATGCTTTTAGATATGACTTAGGTTTGGCTCCATGGCATAGTATCATACGATTGGATGACCCTAATGTTGCATGGAATGCCTGGAAAGCTATTTTTGTAAACATTGCGGATGTACATGCCCCGAGACTGAATAGGAAAATTAGGAATAAAAATTCACCTTGGTTAACTCGTAATTTGAAGAGGTTGATGTTTGAAAGGGATAAGCTAAAGAGAATTGCAGCTAGATTTAAATCTGATGAAAATTGGGCAAGGTATAAAAGTGCTAGAAATAATGTTAACCAGTGCATCAAATCTGCAAAGATCTCATACTACCAAAACTATTTTAGAGATAACATTAGTGACATTAAAAACACCTGGAAAGGTGTGAATGAAATTATAGGTAAGGGCTCCAAAAATCGTGAAATATCTAATATTAAAATTGACGAAAGAGAATATATCGATCGAGATGAAATCAGTAATGTTATTAATGAGCATTTCTGTAACATAGGTCCTAAATTAACAAAATCAATACCAAAATCGAATACCTCGTATCTTGATTATATTCCTCAAACAGAAACTAGTTTTTCACTCAATGAGACAAACGATTCTGTGGTATATGAATGGACACAATCACTCCCTGTCAACAAAGCTACTGGCCTTGATGAGATATCTTGTAGATTGCTGAAAGAAGCTGCTCAAATTGTTACTTCATCTCTAACTTTTATTATTAATTTGTCATTGAAATGTGGAATCTTTCCCATTGAATGGAAAGCTGCAAAGGTGTTGCCTGTTTTTAAGGAAGGAGCACAGTCAAATCCTGATAATTATCGACCAATATCTGTCTCTCCAGTTATTAGTAAAATAATTGAAAAGATTGTAGTTAATCAATTTTATGATTATCTGTTTAATAATAATTTACTGGCCCAAACACAGCACGGATTTAGACCAAAGCATTCTACATTGACAACTCTTCTTTTATCGACAAATCGTTGGTATCAAAATATTAATGAGGGCTTGCTAAATGGCGTTTTATTCTTAGATTTGAAAAAAGCCTTCGATACCGTTGATCATCATATACTTCTAGAAAAACTTAAATTGTATGGGGTTGATTTTAACTCACTTAAGTGGCTTAAATCTTATTTATCTGATCGAAAGCAATGCACAAATGTAAATGGTACTTTATCTCGCTTCCTACCCCATGTAAAAGGGTTTCCACATGGTTCCGTTTTTTGACCCCTATTATTCTTAGTTTATATAAATGATCTTCAAACATGTGGGTGTGCATCATCTATGATGATGCATGCAGATAACACGTGTTTGAAGGCAACTGCTAACAACCCTGAGGAGCTTGAAGTAATTTTAAATGATGATTTGAAGAAAGTACAAAGTTGGCTAAGAGCTAACAAGCTTACTCTAAGTGTTAAAAAACTAAATATTTAATTATAGTTAGCCAAAAAAGACTTGGAAGTCTTAATTATAATTTTAACATTAAAATCGATGATAAAACCAAAGAAAGGAAATACTCATATAAGTATCTGGGAGTAGAAATAGATGAAAACTTAAATTGGCATCCACATATAGATGAAATAAGCAAAAGGTATCGGCAGGTCTTGGAGTTTTAAAACGAAATAGAAGTCTTGTTCCCCATTATACACTTATATTGATGCATAATGCACTAGTATTACTCTATCTAGACTTTTGTAGTGAAGTTTGGAGTTGTTTGGGCAAATTCCAATACGATAGACTCCAAAAGCTACAAAATAGAGCTGAAAGGATAATCACATCTTCAGATTATATTAGACCAGCTGACATTCTGCAAACTCTTGGGTGGGATACCCTCGAACAGAGGCGTGCCAATCAATTGGCAGTAAGTGTATACAAAGCAATGAATAATATTTTTCCTGAAGAACTCAATTCAATCTTCGAAGCTACCTCTCAAATACATTCATATAATCTGAGGGGTAGCACTAGCAATATTTATATACCAAGGCCTAAAATGGAAGCTGGCAAGCGATCTTTTGGCTACCGAGGAGCTGTTTTGTGGAATGGACTTCCGGAAATGGTGAGAAATAAGCCGATCGTTTGGACTTTTAGAAACTCTTTATAGTAAGCAGTAGAGCTGTATTGGCGGTAGGACTGTCTCGTTGGTAAGGGATTTATAATATATCTTAATAATAAGAATGATTTGTTTAATAATTATGATAAATATGTTATTGTTCATGGAAGAATGTTTGTGCATATATGTATGAAGTATTTGTTATTAGGCTTGTTTTTCTTTTAAATTGCATTCCAGTGAACGGCTGATTGGAAGAGCATTTTTAATGAGATGATACCGTGTAATTTTTCTAAATTTTCTTAAATAAAGCATTTTTGTTATATTTTTTTTTTTTTTGAAACAAGAAAAAATGCCTCATCTTGAAACTTGAAACAATTCCTATCATTCTTACTTGGAACAAAATGTATGAAATAGGTGAAAAAATGTTAATTACTATCCTTATTTCTTGCTTGGTAGAAGCTTGAAATTTAGTAGGGAACTCAAATTCGTGTACAATGAAGAAGAGATCACAAAAATTTATCAATTTTGTTTTTAATCGTTATACTTACTCGTCACTGCCCAAATATGAAGTGCACTGGGTTCCTTTACTTATGCTCGGACAAAGGATCTCCTTTTCTGAAACTTATACTTTAACTTTCAAAACGCTTTGTCTCTATTTTTTCTTTCCCAAACTTAGTTTAAAATAAAAAAGACATTTGCATCTCCACCAGTTGTTGCATTTGCCATTGCTATCTTTGTTACAGGAATTATAGTATTGGTTCAGTTCCACTGAAAGGACTCCCGGTGAGATGGTAACCTCAAAGAAAAAAGAGATGGAAATCAATAACTAAAGCAGTGTTCATGTGAAGCGAGATATCTAGGTAGGTAGGGATATCTTGGGTCCGTGAGATGTCCACATCTCCTAAGCATCTCTTGATCAAATGCGAGATCGTTCATGTGAGGCTGAGATGTTTCGGGTCCCCATCTGAAAGCTTCCACCCGGTTTATCTCGGGTTGTAAAGTTAACCTTGATACAACTACGCATGAGTACGTCAAAATTACTTAATAATAATAACAATAAATTCTTTATTTATGCTGTTAAAAAATACCCCATTACCATAAAAGCTGATATTAACTGGAGAACAGTGCTAATAAAACATAAATTAACTATGTAAAAAAATTGAAAAAATTGAAAAAAATAACCTAAATTAATCTATAAACTACAAATATTGGAATCTTCATCACTGTCTAAAAGATACATATAAATAGAACGTTTTAAACTAATAATAAAACCTTGACCA
This sequence comes from Heliopora coerulea, assembly GCA_030142905.1. NCBI lineage: Eukaryota > Metazoa > Cnidaria > Anthozoa > Scleralcyonacea > Helioporidae > Heliopora > Heliopora coerulea. The sequence goes on along the minus strand of JASJOG010000073.1, from coordinate 1,271,356 downwards.
GCCGACAACTTCAAAAGATATAAGAGAAAGCAAATTCCGAAAAAGGTTCACTCGGTCTGAAGATGATTTTGTAATAAAATCGAAATATCACCATTTCACAGTTTTCATCTTTCGTTAACTTAAATCTTAAGTTAAAAGATGGCCTTCTTGGAATTTGCTTTCTCTTAAACTAGTAATAGAAGTCATCTTTCTGATATGTCTAGGTAGAGAATTCCAGTCCTTTGCACCGGCGTCAGGAAACATTGTTTGTCCCATCTTAGTTTTAACTTTTGGTAAGTCCAATAACGTTTCATCTCCGAGTTCTCTGTTTTTTACACTACTACAGAATTTAAAATGTCTAATAATTGTTCAGGACAATTTAAACTATTTAAAATTTTAAAAAATTAGTACATACTTCGAAAAAACACGTTGCATGTGGAAAAAGTTTCGACTGCATGAACCGCTAAAATTTAAAACCGTTAAAATCGACCAGTTTCATGAATAATTGACGAACCATATGCCAGGGTTTCTTTTTACTTTTTTTTTCACACTTCTTAACGTAAAATTCCGTTATTTGTTGAAACTCGCCTCTCTAATCTACTGGGTTTCTTCCACAACTTTCATCGTGGTCGGTTTAAATTCCTGCTTGCTGATGTCTTGCTTATAAAAGAATTATTCTCCATTGATAATCGCATTATGTATTACATTCTTTCATACTGTAAGTAAATGGTACATCGTACCAAAAGTTTATGTAGTTGGATCAAAACAACAGCAGTGATTACAATTACAAATCTTGCGTTAAAAATCAACTCCCTTGGCGAGCCATTTTGTTAAGAGCGTGGTTACGTAGCCTAGAGTTATCACAGGGGATAGGAATATTTCAGTTCCATTTTATCATGCGAAACAGGAGTAGTTTCCTCTACCCACCCAGATAACTTGGCCTCATATGAACAATCCCCAATAAGGAATCGGTAGCGGTAATAAGCTTTACTGCTGACAATTATTTGCAATACGTATCATCAATAACATCAAAGGTGCAGTGAACGGGAACGGAGTAAAATCATAAAGATCAACTTCTTAGTCTATGCAATATTAGACCCAGTAATTTATCATACATATGAGTTAATGATAATTTATTTGACAACCAGATAAAATGTTGCACCTAAAAGTAATCAACAAAATCAGTCATCTTTCCTCTCTTGGACGGCAGAAATTTCGAATTTGTTACTTCTTATTCCACTCATTTGGGCTGCCTAGGTTTTCTTGCGAAGGTCGTGGAGCCCAGGTGAAAACAAAATCATAGCATCACTGATCCATCTGTAAATTCATTGCTGAAGGACTCAAAAAAAGTATCCCCAAAATGTTGGCATCAGGTACGAGTCCTTGTGTTCATGGCACCAACCTCTTGTCGGTATTACTGGCAGCGGTTATTACACACAACCCATAAATGTCTTTTAATGATCTTGGAATGGAGCGGTTTACAGAACAGAGCAAAAATCGGAACCTGAAAACCAAACAACATTTTCGAACCTCCTGAAGCAACCGAAAAAAGATACGCATGATTTTTTCTTTGTTTTGTTTTTTTTCTAATCAGCTCTTTCCCGATGGCATCAGTCTTGTGTTGCTTTACTATTGTTAACGCAAAACGATTTTTCTTGCCTAGGCGAGACGTGCTGCAAGGATAGGAATAAATCTTCAGGTTATACGAAACCATGAATTTAAATATTTTTCTAGGAACTATTCTGTGAATCTTTATAAACAAGTTTTTGACTCATTTCTATGGAATTTTTTTTTCCGGTTAACAATTATTCGGTGTCAAGTTCCGATGATTGGACGTTGAATTTTCTTAACTCGTATCACTATGAGTAGCTCCATTTCCATTAAATGAACACGGTTAGTGTTTCCTAGTCCAAAAAGAGGTTAGCAAAATAACTTGTAACAGGGGCGGACTCCGTCGGGTGTAATCATTGCTGAAGCACTTGTCAGTTTTTAACAATTAATTTATGCAATATTCCATGCGCTAGCAATCCTCTGTGGTCACCCTCGTAATCATACATTGAAACCTTTAGCCTCCTAGGACTATCCGCCAAAGAATCGGTACGAACTTGAGTGCAAAATAGTGGGAGCAATGTTGGAGCTAAGAATAGCTTAAATTGGAGCAAGTTTTAGCCATCCGAGCACCGGTGAAGGGATGCTAACCAATGAAAGCACCAGATTTTTGTGGCGGGAGCAATAGATGGGCAACGGTGACCACCAGTGGAAGTCCATAATTTTTAAGAAAATTAAGCAAACCAATCACGTAAGGTTTCTGCTTCAGTTTCCCGATGACCTTATATAGCAGAAGCTTTGAAAAATATTATAAAATTATCATTATTCTGCATGGGGAACCTTTTGCAACATGTCGTTTTGTACAGTTGTGAGTTCTGTAGAGTTCTGCTTGATTAGCAATGGCTAGTTCCTGAAATGTTTTACAACAGTTCCTCGATATACTTCGTCGCAGCTTTTCTCCTCAGCAAAAGGATGAAAAGTTGTCCTTACTTAAGGAACACTGCACGGAAATGGTGGCTCTTGAGAGGAAGAAAAATGGTGATGGTTGTGTTCGTTTAACGCCGTCAGTTTGTCCGTTTGCCAAGCTTCAGTTTGCAAAAAGTGAGGAATTGCGCTCCGCAAATCACCACCTAGTACGGTAAGTGTGTACGCTAATAGCTCATGAATATTGCAATTTAAGAGTGGATGTCTGTAAATATCGAGAACTCGTGGGCAAATGTGAAATTTCGGATTTCTTCATATTTTGTCTGGGTAATCCCTTCGGTAAACTGCTATTGAAAATCACAATAAAACTTTCCAAAGGAATTTCGTTTTGAGGTTACACGTGAAATACTGCATCGAGTCAGAGACGGCGTTTCATCGGCCGAAATTTAGCAAAATATAACACGCTCTTGACGCGTAATGGTTCATCGCATCTGTGTGAAACTGAATACTTCAATATTTGGACATTTGATGAACTAGAAAATTAAAAAAAATCAGAAACACGGGCATTTTTATGGACGTTTAGGTGAGCATGAAGTTTGTTAATTTAAACACCATGACAAAACTGTGTAAATGAGGAAAGTTCAAAGACAAAATTGGTGCCTTGATATTTCGAACATTACAATAAATTTCATATTAAAAGAAAGCTCTGTTATACCATTATAATATATAAAAAATTTAGCTTGACTAATTAAAAAGTTACCTGTTGAGAGCTGCAAATGTTGGGGTTATTTTCCATAAATTTGCTAATGTCGCACTACTGGTACTAAGAAGATATCTTTTAAACTCTCAGCGTTTACTTGTCTTTTGGCAAATGTTTCGCACTGTTTAATGTCCATCAATGAGGTTTGCACAGAAGAATACCTCTTAAAACTCCTGATCGATCTTTTAGAACAAGGGCAAAACGACAAATATATTCCTAACTGTTGTGTCAGCTCAAATTAACGAGATTAATTACTCCACAAGTCGCTACCAGAGAAAATCGTCGTCCATTTTTTTCAAAAAGTCACCTGACATCATATTAGAAATTTCAGAGAAAGCGTTTTAAGCATAGTTTTTTATTTGCTAGCGAATACGTCTTATAATTCATGGCACTTTGACACAATACACCACAGTATTTGTCCAGCGGTAAGCAAAGAACATATTTGACTCTTTGAGTAAAACTGCACTTGGAAAGTAGAAAATGCCCTAAATGCTCAAACAAAACGCAAAATTATTTTAAAAAAACCATCTCTAAGTCAGTCTGGTACCGTTGCTGAATTTGTCTACGGCTTTCCGATATATTAAATAACATTATATATTATTCAGATGACCCTCCTATATTTGTGTTGGTAATACACTAAGTAACTCAGCAGTTAGCTTTAATGTCAAACCAAAGAGCGAGACTACAGTTTTAAAAGTGTGATCGACACAATAGGAACCTAGTCACGTTATTTTAATCAAATAAATACAGTTTTTAAATACGTTGATACCATGGTGATTGGTAATTTAAGAAAAGGTAAGAGAAGATGAAGAGGAATATACGCACTAAAGAGGTATACACAGTTACCAATGACTGTTGGATCGTTTAGCTCTTAAAAGAACTGTATGAAACTTAGAGGTAAAATTCTACGTAAAGAGTAAGTCTAAAGAATTAGAAGGAAGCACGATGCATTTCGGCAGACCACTTATCCAGTGCTATACGTCTGCTAACTAAAGAAACAAATCACCTGCTTATATAGTTTAAAGAAAACTGATGACATCGACCCAACGGTATGTGGGAGGGTCAAAATAGGGATAGTTGGAAAACAAATTCCTTTTGCCGGCACAGATCAGGATCATTTAGTTTTATGTAAATTACTTCCATCACCTTCAATTGAAAGGCCGAACGGCATTTGTAAAGAAATTACCATCTGAGTAGGTTTCGGTTCAAGACTTGTTGAACAGAAGATGTTTGCCAACAGCTGAATCACAACTGATGAATTGATTGGAACGGCATAGTCGTTCTGGTTGTTGATGTGATGGCTGGGTTTTATTTATAATGACGCTAGGAGCATGTTTGATCCTATTACCCAGTCTCTGATTAGTTCTACCCACATAGCAAGATCCACATTCGCACTTAAATTCGTAATTAACACAGCATGATGAAGAAGCAGGTAGACTCTTTGTGAGTGGGTGGGAGGATAGTTTTCGTCGAAAATATGCCAACGAATCTAGCAACAAAAAATGTTTGCTCCGTCATTAGCTTGATCGATTGTCTAAAAGTTTAGAAAATTTGTCCTATCCATGGAAGTTGTAAATAGACTGGACATTTAGTGGGTCCAATTGGTTTGTCTTTTTCACTTTGATTAAAAGCCCTATCAAGTATTTTTTCAGGGTAGCTATTAGATAAAAATCTAGATTTCAACTTGTCAAGATCACTTTGAAGAAATTTCTCAGATGAAATCTTATGAGTACGATCAATTCAACATTTAATGAAGTAGAGTTTTTGCTTTCAAGCACTGAAGGAATCAAATCTTGTGTACAGGCCCGTAAAAGTCGGTTTCCTGTGAACACTTGTCAAGAAGCCCGTGTCCTCTTTGTGCACTAGTACGTCGAGGAAAGGAAGTTTATTATCTTTGTCATACTCACAAGTAAATTTTAATGATGGTGAATGTTGTTGAGGGTATCTAAAAAGTCATTAGTTGCACTGTAGCCATTAAATATTGCGAAAGTGTCCTCTACATACCGTTTTTACCACTCGGGTAGTTCGTGAGATATAGATTGAAACAGTCTAGATTCGTAATATCGGACAACGATATTTGGTAGAACAGGGCCTAGTGGTGATCGCATTGCCACTCCTTCGATCTATTTGAACATAGCGTCACCAAAGCTAAATTCTACCCCCTTTGTAGTTGCAATCATAAGTTCACAGAAAGCGCCTTCAGAAATTTCGTGTCAATAGTTATTTCTCGTAGTTCTTTGACAAAACTGAACGAATCTTTAACAACTCTGCGTGAGAATTTATCCAGTACCGGCTCTAAAAGAAGTGAGAGTTCATTAGGCAAATTGTGTTGCGCTGATTTTATCATCGACAGAATGGGTGTTAAAGGAGTCCCTTCTTTGTGCGTTTTTGGGAAGTCCGTGCATTCTCGGATGTGCCGAGCCTGTTGGCCTAACTCGCCCATAGAAGCCATCATTGATCTGGTTTGATTTCTTCAGGCGTAACAATAGCGATTGTAGTTTTCTTTCTTTAGACTCTGTCTTATCACTTTGCGCCATTTTGCCTAGTTCACAAAATTTTTTGTCATCTTTAAGTATATGCAACATTTTCCCCTCGTAATCTGCTTTATCCAAAATAACCACCCCAGAGCCTTTATCTGGATTGCAAATAACAATATCCTTGTTTTTGCGTAGTTTTGACAAAGCAATAAGATGTTCCCTTGTAAGGGAAAAGTCTTTAGATTCTATAGGTGTTCCATTGTACGCATGGGCAATGTCACAGAGTTTGGCTATACAAGCGATTAATAGTTCTTCGTTATGGAGTGTCAGGTTTTCTAACTGCGCCCAAAATGTTTCCAATTCACTAAGTATAAATTCACGTTTTAGTAACTGTGTATACCTCTTTAGTGCGTATATTCCTCTTCATCTTCTCTTATTTTATCTTAAATTACCAATCAGCATGGTATCAACGTATTTAAAAACTGTGTTTAAATTTTTTACCACGACAAAATCTCTGTTTTAGTATTTGAATGAAATAACTATTGGCACTTGTTGTAAAATGCCTCTGACAACAATCAGTTTTGGAATTGTAGTCGTAGCTCCTTGTCTGAACCCGCGTATGATGGCAACGTGCTCAATTACTTCCTTGGTAGATGGCACGAATTCTTGCTGCCAAACTGTGCAGTATTTATCGGTTGCAACCTGTGTTCTACTGAGTGAGCGAGTGCCAAAAGAGGCATTACAGTATCTTAAACCACGCTTACTCTGTAACATTTTGGGCACAGCAAGGCCAATTTAGCTGTGCCGAGACCTATATATACAGAGGTGCTTGGCATGGCTACCAAAATTTGGCACGGGTACCAAATTTCGAGAAGTCCGCACAGTTTACACTGTGAAAATCACCAGAGCCATGCTCAAAAATAGCAGCACCCGTACCAAAATTTTAGCCGTGCCATGCCCAAAATGTTACCTTGTAAATGGGGTTTTAGTTCTAAGAAGGTGTACGGAAATACAGAGAAAACTGTCTGTGAGATAAAACCAATCCAAGCTCGACCAGGTGATAAAAACTAATAATAAATAATTATGACTATTATTGACAGCTGTAACTAATCAGAAAATGTTTTCAGATAAAATTTGTATACGGAAAAAAAAATACGAAAAATGAAAACCAGTGGAGTAATATTGGATAACCCACTCAGTCACTGCTTGCATTTGTGTAAGTGTTCACCTATCCCTGGAAGACCAGTAGAGTCAATTGAGTGAAAAACTAAATAAAGACCCAGAAAAAATGACATGTAAACATACCCTGCGTAAAAACTGGAAAGCTTAAACAACAGGAAAATTTATGAGTTCTTAAGTCAAATGGACTCTATCATAATGGTTACTAATAGGAATCTCTAAGCACTAAGTAACAGCAACTAAGGTGATCAAGCAAAGGTCACATGTGTCAACCCATCTATCACTTCAGAAACAATGAGATGTTCAAACTACTTAGGTACAAAGGCAAAGATTATTAAGGAAAGGTGCTTATCAATGTGTCTCTGACTTGGCACTAGCAGTAAATCTAGGGTTTAAATCAATATACAGTATTAACTTTAAGATGATGAAGGAAAGTCACATAGAAGAATATGTCACTGAAATGCGAGAACGAAAACCTTACTGAGTGCTTTCGTGTTAGAACTCTTCAAATCAACGGCGAAGTTCGATTTCGACATATTTCGATTCAAGTGCTCAAACACACCCACGGCATCAGCAGGAAATTTGTAGTTCAATACATCTTGAGGTTTTATCAGCTACAAATGAATCAGGACTTAAGCAAAACACATCAAAGAAAATCGACTAATAATAAGGGTTAGTGAAAAAACAAAGAGAGAAACAAATACACAAGAGTTTCTTGCAGACTCGATAGACATTGAATTATAAAGCAAGTATACAGACGGGTGCATTTGGCAAAATAAAGCATTTGCAAAACAAAATCAAATTCACAATACTTGTTTATTACTTAAAATAAGATTAAGAGCCTCAATTTAGTTGTCAAGTTACCTCAACCTCCCTGAAATTGGCAAAAAATGCCGGTTAACGACTAGTAACTCCTATTTATGCCTAGTGAACTCAATTTCCATGTCTGGAACGCTAACTCCCAGTCATTTGCTCGGGGAAAAAGTGAAGCCAAGATGGCCGCCATTGGAGAGAATTTTGGACGTCAGTTTCAGTCCTGCTCGCGGTCTTGTGAGTCAGTTCCAGTCCTTCACCCGACTTTAATTTTCTGGTTTTGTTTTTTTCGAGTTCTAAAACATTCATAATCACTTGGAAAAAGTGCGCAGACGAATTATTACTCGGCCCATTTTACATATTCGAGTGTTTAAAAGGAAATCATTACTGCCGTGTGGCCTAAAAACTGTCCTGAACTGTCTAAATATGATAAACTGACGGTAACAAAACGACGTGCACTTAAAACTTTCCTCAAGTAAGTTTTCTGGACCGTTTTATCAGGTTTCTAGTCGGTTTGGTAATTTATTTTCGTGAAAATATATAACTTGTAACTCAGTTTGACTTTGTCGAAATATATTTGAAATTCTTAAACTCATTTTTGTCTTTTGAAGACATGTTTTGTGTGTATTTCCAAAGACAACTCTTCAGAAAATGTAAAACGTCGCGTGGGAGACTAAAACAGACTTACAGGCCCGCGTATGGGACTGAAACTGACGTCCAAAATTGGCCTCCATGGGCAGCCATCTTGGCTTTACCTTTCATTGGCCAGTCAGCATTCCAGATATGTAAATTGAATTCACTGTTTACGCCATATTGTTTGAGACCTGGTTGGGTAATTCCAATAAGGCCGCCGCTCCTTCATTTCCGGCTTCACTTTTTGAGCCCAGTTGCTCTATCCAGTCTTACTTAGAGATCAGTGCCAGTAGTAGATAAATGTTTGTTTCATACGAAGACACAATTTCTCCAATCTTCCCACGATAAAATACGGCATCTTATAGAGGGAACAGACTCAGGAAATACACAAGAGGTTACCAAAAGTGTTGTTGCAACATTTTTTCTATTTTGTATGGAGGGTTTAGCAGAAGAATCGCCAGCGAAAAACCTTGAGAAACTATCGAGGTCATAGCTAATTCGTTTTCTTTTTTTCTTGTCTTTGTCGCTATATAACAAAACTCTTAATGTCTTCTCCCTAGGGAAACAGTAAGTTTTGTTTTCCCTTGAGTTTCGATGTTTCCCTCGACTTCGTCTGGGGAAACATTGAACCTCTAGGGAAAACAAAACTGTTTCTCTCCGTACCAGACATTAAGTGTATAATGTAGCCAAATAAACGATAATACGGTGTACTTCAAACAGTAACATTAGTAATTTTAAGAATGCTTATTGCAAATAGCTTTCACAAACCATTTGAACATTACTGCTGCTACATAACTCTAAACGTCCGGAACCAACGATAAGAATCAGCAAGAGAAACACCAAACATTGATTTATTTAACTTGTATAGCTTTTTCAATGTGGGAACTCTCCCCTTGACAAGTAAAATCGTCAGGCGTTAACCAGAATAAAATTTCAGAAGTCTCATGCCGCCAGGAAAGGGTTAAAATATGGATATAGAACAATTTTATTTATATAATATTCTGTGGATACTGTACTGCTAAAAAATATTTTTTTCAAAACCGATATGCGAACACTTTTTTTAATTCAAAAATACTTTTTGAAATCTGTTTATTAAGACTCTTCATTCAGTAAGACAGTGGAGTGAGTTAATCTTACGATAAATCGATCTCAGCGAGCCACACGACTTTGTGTTCCAAAGTAAAATTATTACAACTGGAATCTTATGTTTGAATTGAATCATCTGAATATTGTTGGCAATAAGTAGGGGTCCAAATCGGTAAGAGAAAGCCTTATCTGCCAGCTGATTTTCACCCAGAATTTCGACCAGCAGTCTAAATGCAAAGGTGGTCCAAATCCGCTGTGAACACCTGTGAACGAAGGGTTGCGATAAACAGAGAATTAAAAGCCGTTTGTGTGATCATTTAAAATGTACGTCCAAATATTAAGGAAAAAAATTACTCTCTAGCACACCAGAAAGCATAATATTTCGATGAGTAAATATATAGTTCCAATAACGGCTCAGCAGAGCCGAACGTGGTCAGCAGAGCAAGACAAAACAGACCTCGAAATATAGGAGAATTAAAAGAGCTTTAAACTGTCCAACCAAATTAAGTTTATTCCCAACCTTTCGTTGTTTTATTCCCCGATCTTTTGTTCATGTAGGGATTGCATATAACCTTATATCGATTCTGCAACAAACCCAAGAAATATCATGTGTAATTGAAATTTTATTCCCCCGATAGAATAGTAGAATGCTGTGAATGGTCGTCAGTTGGCACTGCTGTAATGTCCTCTGATGTAAATGTTCGCTTATCAATGCTTATGTTATTTTTTATGCAAATATTTTAATTGAACATGACAAAGGAGTACACGAATGTCATCTCAATAAAATGAATGTTATTTTGTGTTAATGAGTTTTGGTTTAGCGTTAATGATATTATTTTTCTGGTGATGAACAGCAAAAGATGTAAATAAAAATTCAAAACATTAAACTGAATATTAAAAAGATAAAACTTTTAAAAACTTGAGTGGCTCCTACTTCATCGCAATCGCTTAGACAACTTCTTTTATTAACACTTTCCCGGCAAAACAAGATTTCTAGCACATATTTTGCAGTTATTTTTTTGGCAAAATGTACTATCATTAACGCCATCATCAAACTCGTTAACTCAAGAATACATTCATTTTATTCAATCGACATTCATTAATCCTTCTGTCATTTTCAATTAACATTTTGGCATGGAATGTGACGTTCATTAGCGTAGATACGCAATTCTATAGGGACAAAACACAACTATTGACACCATTCTACTATACACTAGGGATAACAAGATTTCAATTACGCAAGATATTTCTCCGGTCGATGGCCGGATCTATTAAAGGTTATATGGAATGCGAAATGTACAAAAGATAATGGAATTAGGATAATCATAATTCTTACATAAACTGAATTCGGTTGGACAGTTGGAACCTCTTATTTCGCCAATATTTCGATGACTGTATGGCTATGTAAAATGCTCTACTCACTACGTTCTGCTCTGCTGAGCCATTTCAAAACTGCCTTAACTCAAAACATTGAATTTTACAACTGAAGATAGCTGTCCATTCCAGGGACAAAATGGATTCCTAACATGTATTTTAGTTCACAGCACTTTGTTAACGCGTATCAACTTTCGCGTCCCACTAAAATAGAAACAAAAACAAAAACAAAAAACTGTTTTGCGGCTGAATAAAGCTTCGCGATCAATGCTTTCATGCAGTACAGTACTGCGGTGTATTGTATGCTTTGATTGTAAAATATTTTTTGTCTAGTTTTTAAAGGTTGATGTGTGTTGGCAAAGTGTTGTGAACTAAAGTTGGTTGGCAGCTTGAAATTATACTTGTCGCAAAAAATGTGGTATGATGAGAAAAATATTATAATATAAGTTAAGTGAAGCTGGAAACGAAATCACGTTAAAAATAAGGAAATAAAATTATCAAAATTTATAAACAAATAGGTGAACATGGGCTTCGGATAAATAGATGTTGAAAACAGTGTGTACGATCACCTAAGCCGTTCAGGAAAGATAGAAAAGAACTATTTTCTACCCCACTCCAAAACCTATTTCAATGTCGTGAGTTAAGATAGTCTTCAGAAGGTTCTGCTTAACACATATAACGTTGTAGGCTGAGCAAAAAATAGCAAAACAATCATAGACATATTGGCGAAACAAAAGAGGTTCGAACGGTCTAACCGAACCCAGTTTATGTACAAATTTTGACAGTTATATTCCCTCCAACAGATCGGAGAAATATCTTGTGTAACTGATATTTTATTTTCCGTAATGTATGCTAGAATGGTGTTAATCGCTGTCTTTTGGCGCTATAAAATACACTTTGATGCACATGGTTACGCATCTACGGTAATGAATGTCACCTTCAATGCAAAAATTTTAATTAAGCGTAACAAAAGCATTGATGAATGTCCATTTATTAAAATGAATGCATTTTCGCGTTTACGAGTTTTAAGTTGGTGTTAAGGATAGTATATTTCCTGGTAATAAACAGCAAAAGGTGTATTTTACTCTGGCTAACGCCAAACGATTATGCTCGTCGACAGGAGAGCCACTGCCTGGAAAGAGTTGACACATAGAATTTCAAATACTAATGCTCCACCAGCTAAAATAGAACTCTTTAAATATTTAATAACAAAAGGTGTAATTTACGAGGTAACATACAATCAAGTCTAAAATACACTGCGCAGTCACGGTGGTCAGCGGTCATGGCGACCATTTGTGTGAATATTGCACGCAGTGGCGTGGAAACGAATATGATTTGATAGGGAAGCTGAAGTCTACGGTGGACCATAGGTGCTTCACACAAAGGTAAGTATCAGCGCAAAAAGAAAATTCTCGATTCACAAGAAAAATATCTAATACACATTTCAAATTATTGATTCACCCGAACGGATTTCAATACAAAACCAAGTTTTGCAAAATACAGAAGAACATATTTTTCAATACGCAACAAAATCTTTCCAAATGCGCATCAAAGTTTAATGCGAAACACAATAATGTAATTCAATACGCAACGATGTAGCGACACAATGCAACAAAGTGTAATTCGATACACAACAAAGAATAGCTTTCGATGCACAACGAAAAGTTCTCGGTACACAACGAAATTAAGTGGCACGCGCGAACATTCGGGACAAACAAGAACATTAGATGAATTTTGGTGATGTTATTAAGTGACTGTGCTCAGTTAGTTCAAGGATTTATAGTTATTGATGTTTTGTTCAGATTGCGGAGAAGCAATGGAAACAAACTTTACCTATTGCCCTTTTTGTGGACGGGAAGTAGCCAAGCTCATAAATGAAGGCCCGGTTGACCACATAGGAATGTTAGAATCATCACCCAAAGACATAGCATTTGTAGAGCTGATAGAGCATTACTTTAAACACGGCTTGGCTTGTCAAAAGATACTTTGTATCGAAAACCTATGGCATCAAAATGTTGTTACGTACGTTCAATACAAAGCTTTGTCACCTTGGTTTATAGGTAGTAAAAACAGAGATTACAACCTAGATTGTGTCCGTCGTCGTGTTCAGTGATAGCTGAATAGTCCCGACTGCTATGGTGGTTATCGTGCTGGCTGGCACACCTTGCAAATGGAGGATAGTCAAGTACCAAGAGAAACTGTTCGCAGGATCCTGAAATAATTAAATCTTAAAGTTGTGAAAGAAAGAAGATCAAAAACCCCACGTCGTTGAATTTACTACGGAAAAGGGCCATATCACTCCTCAATTACTACCATTATGCTGTTGAGTACTATCATTCATTGCCTCCTGAACAGCAATGTTGTCATCCATCCCAGCTGGTCTGAAATAAAACAGAATATTGACCATAGCTCTTGCCAAGACTTTCCATCAAATTTTTCAGTGTGAAGTCTTCGGAGCATCCTGGTATCTTTTGAGCTAACTTACCATCGTGATAAACTAGAAGGTAATCACGGTCTCGGGAGAATGTTTTGTCATAATCTTTCCACTTTTTAACAAATTGACAGGAAAAGATTTACCGCGCAGTGTTTTCTGTTCTCCACGGTCGTACTCCATCAAGCCAGCATTTATTAGCACCTCGTCTTTGGCTTTGCCGTTTGTCTCCCCCAAATGGGTCATTTTTTTGATCGGCTGGAAATGCGACTGCCTTTCACCTTCCTTCTTCTTCATAAACGAAGATAATGACTGAGGATATCTACCTGATGGTTCTTTTCTTTCACTTCCAACAGTCTTCGAGTGGTGATTCACCAATTCCTCTGTGGTTAACCTGGCCTTTATTTATGAACCTGGTTACTTCAAGTCCACAAAAAAGGCAACACGTAAAGTTTGTTTGTATTGATTCTTCAGGGGCAGATTTAGGGTTAGGCAAGTAAACAGCCTGGGGCGAATCTAGGATTTTTTTAAGGAGGTAACTGGCTCTCAGTCGCCTAATCTGACCAAAATTAGCCTTTGTTGTTTCGCTCAATTTCAGAGTTCATCAGAATGCCTAGGAATTTTACTGCCATCACAAATCTGATCTCTGTATTGAACACATTTCGAAACCATAACTCTGAGTTCTTCAATTAGAGAATTGTCACCTACCATGGCCAAACAGACAGAGACGTAGAGACAATTTCCAGAGGGTTTTGGACTTATGACGGGAAGCGCATGAAAATAAATTAATGATACGAATCCGAAGTAAAATGATAAGAGCTTTTACCCTAGGAAAACAATATTGAACTCAATAGCCTAGAAGTGTGCGCACGGTTCACTGATTTGACCAACACGTGAGACAAAGCGCACATCTCAACAGCGGCGCTTAGCGCTAGAGCCAGAAGGGTTCAATCATTAATATTCATTTCGAATCAGTTACACTGAATTATAAACGATTTACATGTTGGGACTGTGAGTGAATGTTGCTCAGTAAAATTTACAAAGTTTCTACAAATCATGTAAAATTGATTCTTCCTATGGGTTTCGGCTATTAGTGAAATCTCACTGAATACCACGTTTGTGTATTGCCAGCATTAAGTTTAACCGTTTGAAGAGAGTCAATGAAGACCAGATACTTTACTCCCCTGAGAGGAATACACTGTTTGTTCTGATCGTTCCTTGCGTATGGTGGGATGTAAATCTCCGCGACAAAATTTCCCCGGAGGTGCCCCTCATTCACAAGACGTTTGAGATCAGGCGTCGAGCAAGTGCGACTGCTTATCGTCGACAGCAAACCGTCATACAATAGCAGCAAAGACTTCTCGTCGTTCCTCTATAGACATTGTTCAAATATGCTCGTACAAGACACATTTGAAGACAGTGAAACCGTTTTACTAACGAAAGGAGTTTATTCAGCTTTCCTCGTGTTGTTAACACCAACGCCCTGCAGCGTGTCCAAATCAGCATTTTAGGCAAAATCGATGCTGAAGACTAATCGTGTTACTGAGTTTTGATCACTTGACTGATGTAGTTCGGCAAGCTAGGCAAAAAAACTACAAAGTAAATGCCACTGCTTCATCTGTAACTTCTGTTAAAAGAACCAACTAATAAGTGTAGCCTATCAGAGACCTTCAGACATATCAGAGTTTGGGCAAAACTTAGGCAAAACTTCGGCAAACCAATCACCGCCAATGATAAAGGCACTCGAAGAAACTCAGCCAATCACAAGTATTGATGCAAGCACCAACTTAGGCAAAATAATTGGCATGTAAAAAATCTAACACCAATGCCGGCCTTAATTCGATATTTGTTAATCTCACCGCAAATGACTCTCTAGTGCAATGCACGCAAATGCTTCTTGGCTAGACAGCGAAATACCAGATACGACCATTTTGACGTTGACGAGTCGAGAGTGCCATTTTGCGGATCAAAGTCACTTTGATCGCTCATAAGTCACCTTAGGCAGCTGCCTTATTTGCCTAACCTTAAATCCGCCCCTGGGCAACTGCCTAAGGTGACTCAAAGGATCGGCAAACAGAGAAGTCAAACTCCAGCAAAAATTTCATGGCCTACGGGTCATTCGGTGCTTGAAACCATTTAACAAATAGAAAATTGCTTGAGTGTGTCTGCGCTGTGATTTAAACATGAATGACGTCATTTCAACCAGAAAAATGGCATTTTCCCGGTTGAAACTGGCGTCATTCATGTTTATTACACACAAAAGCTATTTTGTAGTTGTTTTATTTTAATAATGATGTTGGATTTTTTTGAGTTTTCGTGACGTCATTTGTATCTCTGTACTCTAATACAAAATGAAAATTACGTCAACCGTGTCTCTGTACTCTGAAAGAAAATGACGCTCGTCCTCAGAGCGTGCGTAGGATGCCTGTTATTTTAGAAAAAATGGTAAAAAGAACTTTGTAAATTCTTCAGATTAAACCTGTTAACAATTTTCCTATATTAATTTATATGCTGTGACATATCTATCAAAACATCACTTTATGTGCAGGATAACATCAGAAAGGTACAGAGCAGTAGAGCCACATCAGAATATCGTGAAAAATAATAATTTATTAGGTATTTCTTTTTATCTAACTGAAATAAGTCTGTGCAGACTATATCTCCATGGATGGTCTAGTAAAACACGGCAAATTACTGGATCTGCTCTACTTCTTCGTTCTTTGACACATCTTTTGCAGGTTGGCACAATCCGTTCAATTTGATTACTATGACAATTTGAGACCAAGCCACCATTCGGTGGTTTTGCTTTTTTCTCGACATTTTTAGCAATCCCAAGGCGTCCCAAGTAAATTATATTCAAATGTTCTGACATTAGTGATCACTGAATTACTTATCTTCCCATAAGTAGAAATCCTACTTTGATCTTTAACTCACCAGCGTATTGCTGGTTATGGTTTAACAACATCAGGTATCTGGTTTTTGTTTGGCCATACTTATTCACATTATTTCATAACTTGCTATTATATTTCATCCAGCTTGAGTCAAATTCTAATCTCGTTTAATCTATGTTCTGTGGTAGATAAATGTTTTAAAACGTGATCAATAAATACTTAAGCTTCTTCTGTGAATATATTATATTTATCCATCGGCTTAATTGCTGGAGAACGTGAGAACGTATCAGCACATACCAAGCATAGAAGAGAATCGTATCATCCGCATGCATTCTCAACATTTGTATAGAAAGAAACGTTTGATTCAGGCCTTTGCTCTTAAATAACCGTACCAATGGTTTATGATCGGTTTTAAGGTATACTCCGATTACAGAGATATATTGTGAAAATGTTTCGCACATCCAGATTATACCAAGAGCTTCCTTTTCAATTTGTGCATGTCTATGTTCCGTTGTGATAAAGCCCTTGCTCTTACGAAGATTTCGCATGTCGTTTCATATATGAAAATAGTGTTCCAGTGATAGCAACTGGTTGCATGCTTTTGCATGAGAACAGCATGTAACACATATATAGGTATCTTATTTATTTATTTATTTATTTTAATTATTTATTTATTTATTTAATCTTATTTACATATACAGTAGTCCTTCAAACTGTATAATAGTCTATTTTTCGAGGAGCCGTATAGAAATATACATAATTATTCACTTATTAATTCAAAACTATTATACATCTAAGACAACAATTATTACATTTACTTGTTGGACATTATTAAAATTAAAATGGGATTTTCATTTAAGTTCGTCATCGACTATGACTCCCAGTGTTTTGGTTTCTTTCACTCTATTTATTTTACTTCCTCCAAGTTTAAGATAAGGTTCATTATTAACATTGTTTAGACTTTGTCTAGATCCAACGATAATGTATTCAGTTTTCTTTATTTACAGTTAGTTTATTAGTCAGCAACCACTGGTGTATATGTTGAAAGTCTTCATTTAAATTTGTTTCAATATCAGCAATAGAGGGACCACTTGCTGTTAAATTAATGTCGTCAGCAAACATACTAGCTGTGGATTTACGTAAGCAGTTAGGCAAATCATTAATGATGATAAGAAATAACAGTGGCCCCAAATTTGAGGCTTGTGGGACACCACATCGAATGATTTTTCGTTTAGAAATTGTATGGTCAACCTTACACATTTGAATTCTATTTGTTAAATATGATTGAAACAAGTTTAACGTGGTTCCTTGTATGCCAAAAAGTGCTAGTTTTCTAAGCAAGATTTTGTGGTCCACACAGTCAAAAGTTTTCTTTAAATCTAGGAATATAATTCCACTCAAACGCCTTTTATCCATATTTATATACCATTTGTTAGTAATATTTAATAGTGATGTCTAAGTGGAACTCATTTTCCTGAATTCTGCTTTGTATTCAGATAAAAGTTTACTAGATTCTAGATATATTGTCAATTGATTCGAGGTTAATTTCTCGAAAGCCGTCGCTATTGTGGAGAGAACTGATATTGGTCGATAGTTACGGCCGTCTAACTTAGCGCCTGATTTATGTATAGGAGACACGCACGCCACGTTAAAGTCATCAGGGAAAATACCTGTTTCTATGGACATATTAAATATGATTGTGAGAGATTCGGTTACGATGTCGGTGCAATCTCTCACAAGTTTTGGTGATATTCTGTCATGTCCAGTAGCTTTAGAAGGTTTTGTTCTTGAGAGTATTCTATTCACCTCATTTGGCGAGATTTTCCTAAGTTCAAAACTTGTATCACATGGTGTGATATATGTTTCTGGGGCTATGTGGCTCTCGGGTAGGTTGTCAACTAAGTCTGATCCAATGTCGTTAAAATATGTATTCAAAGCATCAACTATAGAATCTGAATTTGTAAGGGACACCCCTTTAACATTTAATTAATTTGTTTTAGTAGTTTTGGAATTCTTGTTGGTCAGTTTATTAATTGTTTTTCATATTTCTTTTGAATTGTTTTTGCTTTGGCTCAGTGCATTTTTATAGTAGCTAGCTTTTGCTTTTTTGACCAGTTTATTAAGTTCATTTCTTGCTTTTTTATATGCTTCATAAGTTCTTTCAGATCCTGTTTCAATTGCTTTTTTCTTTAAGGAAATCCTTATTGTATATTTTGTTTTTTATGTCAGTTGTAAACTATGGAGCATATTCACTTCTGACTCTCTTGATGACCGGGGGAGTATGCGCGTCTGCTACAGCAAGAAATTCTGCTTTCCAATCGTTCCAGGGAAAGTTAGGGTCAAACACGTTAGGTTTTATTTGGAGAATTTGAATTAGATCATACCTAAAGGCTTCTAAGTTATAGTGTTTAAGTTGTCTTGTATGTATTACCTTAAGTTTATTGCGAGGAATAGATATTTTCCTGTGGATATAGATGAGGTTATGATCACTGATACCAATGTGGCCAACATCAGATTTGATTATATTTCTAGGTCGATTAATGAAAAACAGGTCAATCAGAACCTGTGAAATTTCAGTTATACGGGTTGGCTCAGTAATAATTTGTTCCAACTGAAAAGTCTCAGTAATTTCGACTGACTTCTTTGTTTGAATTTTTCCATTTTGACGAAGCCAGTCGCAGTTGAAATCACCTGTTGTAACGATTTCTAAGTCCTCTAAGTCCATCGATTGCAAACATTTTTCATACTCATCAAAAACCTCAAGGGAGGCATCTGGGGGCCTATACCAAGTATTAGTCAAGAAAGACTTTGCTCTTGGTTTTAAAATTTCAACTATAATTATCTCCAATTTTCTTGGCATAACGTCTATTCTAACTTTGTAGTTAATGGAGCTACGAATATAAATAGGAACTCCATCACCATTTCGATTTCTGTCTTTACGTATTAATTCATAACCGTCTATATCCACTTCTTGGTCGGCAACAGTACTATACAACCATGTTTCATTAATACTTATTATATCGAATTGTTAGCTATGCATATATATCCTGAGTTGGTCTATATTTTTTATTAAGCTTCTTATGTTGAGATGGGCAATTTTAAATCCCCTCGCTTTATTATGTTCATAACATTTATATGATTCTTGATTGGTTATCGGTGATCCATTACTTTTCTTAGTTGTTTCAAGGGGGGCATAAGAAGGTAGGTTATACTCAGAGACAGATGGTAACTCGTTTGTTTTCTGATCACTCGAGCCCCTACCTATAACGTACAGTCATTTTGAATATATTTCCTTACTTTGAATAAATTTTTTAAAATTTTGTGCCAATATAGCGGTTCCATTTTTATTCAAATGTACTCCATATTGGTTCAGGTGTTTCTTCTTTATGTTATTGTGCTTCATAAGGTCCCATCCATTATCACTACAAATCTTTGCAAGTAATGTGCTGGTTTGGCCTACCTTATTGTCCATTTCTGTTTGGTCTCTTCTTGCAATAATCTCTGATATGGCTAACTTCGTGCTTGGATAATGCTTTGTAATTTGATTACCCAAATCAGCTATGCTTCTACAGATGGTTTTCGGAGATTTATCCTTGAGATCATTTGTCCCTGCACAAACAATAAGATGTTCTGGTTTGGACTTCAATGCAAGTTTCAAGTAATGGTGCATGTCCTCAGTATTAGCACCGGAGAAAGTTTGTACTGTCTCTCTAGTTTTTAAACCACCACGAATTTAAACAAAATTAAGGTATTTCAACACAGAATCGCCATTTATCATGGTATTAGATGTTATAGTACTTCCTTTCTAGGGATCTTCGGTTGTGTTGTCCGTATTTGTAGTTTGCTTGGCATTCACACGACTAATTCCTGACCTAAATTTCTGCTCGGTCCTTTTTGGATGATTAGTATCCGATGATTTTGCTTAAGTTGAAGTATTATTTCGTTGTTGCTCGTTAACTTGAACGATTATGACATCTTCATTATGGTCTAACTCGTTATCCTCAACATTTAAAGCTTCAAAGCGATTACGACTGCGGAAGTCCTTATGTCAGTCAACTGTACTTGGCTTTTGCTGGCCTTCAATATTTGTTCATTGGACCTCTGATTGGACCTCTGATTTGTCGTCCGTTAGATCTGAATTATTTGTCCTTGTAGTTATGTCATTGTGTAGAAGTCGTATCGTCGTAATCAAGCTGGCCTTTTCTTCTTGAGTGACTTTCACTTGATTTTGCAAATCAGCGACGATGTACGCCAAGTTGTTTACTCTCTCTTTCTTCAACTCAGCATTCTCCTTTCTTAGATTAGCCACTTCTTTCTCATCGAACAAAATTTGACTTCTAGCCTGTGTTGACTCACCTTTAGGTGACAATTCTGCAATAGCTTTCTTAAAGAGCTTATTCGCTTTAAATTCATTAGTAATTTCTTCCATTTTTAATTCAAGCTTTAGAATCATAGTCTCAAGGGGATGGTTTGAATCTGTTTTGTGTATGTTTACTGAATCTCATGGTTGACCTCTTTTACAATTGCTGGTTTCGCCTTCCATCGGTTGTTCACCTGAATTATTTTCCCTTTCATTGTCGCTGCTCTCGAGAAATTTATGCATCAAAACAGGTATGGTAACTTCGACCGATTTTTGATTCCGGTAGGCTTCATCTTCTTCGCTTGAGACTAGGGCAGAATCGGTAGCATTGTCAGCCGTTTTATTCACCAACTTAACAAGCTCAGTTCTGATTGTTTCCGATGATGACCAGTTAATGGTTAAAGATTGCTTCCTTCCATACCAACGAATGATTAATTGGTCGTTTTTGAGAGCTTTAGCTTCACCACCCGGGGAGCTCCACTGTCCTTCGATGTTTAAAATCTCGTTTAAAAATATCCTTTGTGATTCAAAATCACCAGTCCAAGATAATTTACCTTTGTCGCTTATCTTTAAAAATTTTTTCAACTCGATTGGATTCATCATTGTTCCTCGGTTGTGCTTCACCTAAGTTAAGCTAGGAAACGTCCACCCGCCATCTTGCTGCACTAGCGATATCCGCTACTGTATCCTACCTGTAGGTATCCTAAGGAATCAGTTTTTCATCGTCTTGGAAGTAAAGTGACAGTACGGGCATGATGACAAGACCTTATTATTTTTTTTCTCCAGCGTTGTTTCTTTTTAATTTCGGTGAAAACTTTATGAACTGTTGCACATTCCAATAAAGCGCCTTACTTCTTTCACGTTAGTCGGTGCATTGAAATTTCTGTTATCGCTTTTACCTTCTCTGGATCAACATTAATTCCCTTAGAACTAATTAAGTAACCTAAGTAGCAAACTTCATGTTCCAAAAACTCACATTTGCCAACAATCGACTGGAGGCCAGCTTTTTGTAACTTCTTGCAGAGTAATCTCAAATCTTTCATGATGCTCCTCAGTGTCTTTACTATGCACCAGTTTTTCGTCAACATCAGTATAAACACCTTCGCAACTGATCATGTAGGATAATTTCTAATTGTTTTTCAAAATATAGTGAATCCAGAAAAATTCAAAAAGATAATACATTAAAACAGTATCAACCTTACGGCGTGATCTACGTCGTTTTTGCCACAGACACTTTTTATTATAATATTTCCCAAAATACAAAACTGCAATCAAGCTTTGTCGTGAAGACTGTCGATCCAGCTGTATATTCTAGAGTATAATGAACTCTAAGCAAAGGATGCATTTCCAGCAAAATGCTTCCATGTAACGTTGATGGATCTAAGATAATTAATTCTGACATCTCCGTTTAGTTTTGGAACAAACACCATATGCGAAAACAACTCTTTTGGACTTTCAACTTTTTGTGGCGTAAACACTAAATGTGGGATAACATCTGGTTTCAATTTAATAGCGGGTTCCCCTTATTGAGTCAATTGAATACAACTATCAGAACATTTTGTGCTGTTTTCATTTTTCATATAAACATTGAATTTCCAAAGCGAATGGAAAGACCATTGCTTCGATTAACATTACAAACAAGATTTCCAAAGGCATTCTGATAGTTATATTCAATAGATGTATAAGGGGAACCGACCATCGTATATTTATTCTTAATTTTTTTCTAGACTCTTAAAAGGTTTCATTTCTTCCAGAATCCATATTAAAACGAATTTTCTGGCCATCTACATTTAAATTGTCTTTCCGTGTAACATTGTTTCCTGAAATCATTCCTGCAAGAAATACACAATCTTCTACCCCGCTTTCATCTGCTACAGAAGCTACAGTTTTCTTCGGGGTTGCATTATCAGCACACAGCAGCCCAATGTCCAACCTTAGAACAATTCTCACAAGTAATAAATTCTTTAACAGATTTTCTCATTGTCATTCTACACTCTTCTATTGGGTTTTGTACGTTCGTATATGACGCTTCTTATGACAACAAAGTATGAGTAAAACTTAGCTTTAATTTAATCGTACTTCCTTAGCTGTTAGAAAACAGTTTAGGTTTGCAACCAGGTAAGGAACTAAACAAAATATCGAGTACCACCCTGGTTAGCGACACAATAGTCCGGAGAAGTTACCTAATTTAAGTTGGATCATCACTAAATGAGAATATCTCTCAAAAAAACGTTAATTATGTATGAGGTCACCACATACAGTCGAATTCTTCCTGAAAATATAATAGTATAAAATTGCATAGTTCACCACATAAAGTGGCTATATCGATCCCCAAAACTAAAACAGTATATTACCATGTGCAGTCACAAAACAAAGAGGTTATCTCCCTGAAACAAAAATGGTGTAGGAATTATGTGAGGTCACCACATAAATCTGGATATCTCATCGTAGTCCAAAAATGTAGAACTAATATAGATCACCACTCAAAGTGGATATCTTCCCAGGACAAAATAGTATATATGAATATATTAACTTTTATAAAAAAAGCACGCGTCCTACGCACGCTCTGATTGGACGATTTTCATTTTGTCTCAGAGTACAGAGACCCGGTTGACGTCATTTTTAATTTGTATTGGAGAACAGAGACATGGATGGCGTCACGAAAATTCGAAAAATGTTTCGTTGTTTCATAAAACAAATAGAAAATAGTTTTCATGTCTCTATATTGTTATAGAAACACGAATAAGGCCATTTCAACCGGAAAAATACACGTAGCAGTAGGTATTTTTCCGTTTGAAATGACCTCATTTATGTTTGTATCACACCACAGAGACACTCAAGTAATTTTCCATTTGTTAAGTATAACTTTATTTACCTTAACGATTTTTCTAAACGGGCTAGATATGAGGGGTGTGCTGACTCTCCCAGTCTGTTTCTATGAAAAGCATTAGCTAAAACTAAGCAACTAGTTTGAAATATATCGATTCTTCGCCTGTAAATAGACCCCAACGCACGTCGACACTAGTACCTCACCCATTCGAGCCTTCGATTCTCGGAGCACCGAGCCTCGTGTGGTGGGTGTGAGGATTGGTCTTCTTGCATATTTTTTTTACTGTGTCTTTTGCAAAACGGTTCTGTAAGAACGCATTTTGAGTTTCCTGAACAACATTATGCAACAGTGTTGCAAGAGTTAAAAAGATTAAAACGTACGAACCGATGGCTCTCAGCAAGAAGATTTTCTTGAAGTGAAGAAACCGATCGAGAAAATTTAATTCATAAATGGGTAACAAGGGGTCGTCTGAAATTTTTCATAACTCGCAAGCTAAAGACAGAAAAAAATCACATACAACATGGACAACTATTCAACAGAAAAGCATTCTGACTGAAAAGCAGATTGAATATTGCCAAAACGAGCTGAAAGTTGTCCTAACAAAAAACGACACCGTAAAGGAACAACTTCTGTATTCTAAATTAGCATACCATTACCTTCAGATTGCGAAACACGAAATTGCGATGGAATGGTATTATAAATCTTTCAAAATGTCCCAGAAATTTTGAAATAAAGATAAAGAAAGAATGGCGTTGCAAAATATTGGTGTCTGCCTCGCGAAAGTTGGCCGGAGTAAGGAGGTGATTGACCATGACCAGAAAGCACTAAAATTGGCACAAGAACTGAACGACAAAGTTAACGAACAGGTCATGTGCCGTAATTTAGAAGTTCATCATGAAAACACTGACCAGCATGAAATGGCAATGGAATTTTATCACAAATCTTTAAAGATGGCTCAAGAATTGGGAGATAAAGATGAAGAAAGAATTGCGTCTCAAGATATTGGTGATTGCCTTGGGAAAGTTAGCCAAAGTAAGGAGGCAATTGAGTATTACCAGAAAGTATTGAAACAGACACAAGAACTGAACGACAAAATTAACGAACAGGTCTTGTGCCGTAATTTAGGAGTTCATTAAAAAAATATTGACCAGTATGAAACGACAATGGAATTTCACCACAAATCTTTAAAGATGGCTCAAGAATTGGGAAATAAAGATAAAGAAAGGATTGCGTTGCAACATATTGGTTATTACCTTGGGAAAGTTGGCCGGAGTAAGGACGCGATCGACTATGATCTGAAAGCACTAAAATTGACACAAGAACTGAACGACAAAATTAACGAACAAGTGATGTACCGTAATTTAGGAATTTATTATAAGGACATTGACAAGTATGAAACGGCAATGGAATTTAATAGCAAATCTTTAAAGATGGCTCAAGAAGTGGGAGATAAAAATAAAGAAAGAATTGCTTTGCAAAGTATTGGAGTTTGCCTCGGTAAAATTGGCCGGAGTAAGGAGGCGATTGAGTATGACCAGAAAGCACTAAAATTGACACAAGAACTAAACGACAAAGTTAGCGAACGAGCATTGTACTGTAATTTAGGTTTTCATTATGCGGATACCGGCGAGTATGGAACAGCAATGGAATGTTATATCAAGGCCTTAAAGAATGACTCAACATCTAGGCGATAAAAATAAAGAAATAAAAGTGTTGAAATACCAATGTGTTTGCCTCGGTAAAGCTGGTCCGAGTAAAGAGGCGGTTGAGTGTGACCTGAAAGCACTAAAGTTAACAAAAGAACTAAACGATAAGGTCGCCGAACAAATCATGTACCGGGAACATAGGAACTGTTTATAATAACATCAGCTGGTATGAGACAGCAATGGAATTTTATCACATATCACTAGATATAGCACAAGAACTGGGCGATGAAAATAAAGAAGGGTTGGTATTGCAACTTATCGGTAAGTGATGTTTGTATGTTGATTATACGGTTCGAATTTAATTTGGGACAAATTTGACTTTTTTTTTTCTCAGAGACCCCAGTTAAGATCTGGTTTTCCAGAAAACACTCCAGTAAAAAATAATTGACCCTAAATTAAACCAGAAATCGTATGATTACTATTTTATATCATACATGGCAAAATACGCAAGAAGTGAAGTACGCCAGTAACCAGACAAACTAATTTATTCAGAAAAAAATATTCTCTCTAATTTTCTTCTTATCCAAAAGTCGTGTTTGATTGGCTCTCAATGGATTTCAAAATTTTTTAACCAATCGGAATACTTTGTGCTTCAAAAATTTGCCGTCAACTGCTTTCTTTGCATTGTGTTATCTTGAAATTCCACTTCCCTCAGCCATTCTGAACTGATAGAATTTTCATGTATATTGTTAAGTGCGTTATGCATATAATCGTAAGCAAGAAATGACGTAATGAAATTATTTTTTATTTCTTATTATTAAACAGCAATAATTTATTCAGCAAAAAGTTTCGTCTAATTCTCCCATCGTCCAAAAGTCGTTATTGATTAGATGTCAGTCGGTTTCCAGATCTTTTAGTTAATTGGCATTTTGGCCTTTTGTCTCCTGTGTTATCTTGAAATTCCACTGATTTCGACCAATCTGAACTAAAAGATGTTTTGAATAAATGTTATTATATGCGTAGCATAGTTATTTGTTGTGAACGTACATGTAGGAAGTCGTGTTATCAATTCTAAAGTTTTTGAGACTTTCCATCAAAATATTCGTCAAATATTCTAGATCATTGCAGTGTTTTAGAATGATGATCGCAATTTAGATTTTCAGGATCTTTGTCCGATTAAATGTCGTTCTGCATCCCGATTTCGATGGCGATCCTGAAAACTGTTTACTTTGTAAAAAGGATATAAGTTCATGAAGTTACAACCACATTAAGATAACAAAGTGCATGTTTTAATTCGGTAACAGCAAAGTTTCTAAGTAATGGTTCAAGCTTATAATACGTAAATTGTGATGTTGAAATCGGGAAAATAGAGGATGGCTTGTTCAAAACGAGAAAATTTCATTAATTGACTTACACTGCTAAAGTGAACTGGAAAAGATTACTTGAACGTGATTTCAACTCACATCTTCGGGTAACCTGACCACCACTTTACCAATTGAGCATTCAAGCCAACTAGGAACAGTATGCTCATTTAATTCAGCTTAAGTGCACAAGAGATCCTCGCAACAATTTAATACTCGATATCCGTAAGGATGTGAAGTGTTTCAATTCCATTTCAGAATCATCCTCAGGTTAACATAAAGGGAAAATTTCATGAATTGACTTACACTGCTAAAATCAACTTAGTTGACGGAAGGTCAAGGGAATACCCTGATAGGGTATTCTGGAATTGTTTAAAAAGCTTGTTCGAAATCAATGACTTGATATTTTACGATCAGACTGACTTTGTTTAGCTGAAACTACAAATACTTATATGAAGCAAGTCTTAATTCAAGGTGTTGATGAAGACGTAAGAAGTAAAGTGTGCCAAATGTTAAATAAAAGGTCAGCTCTGAATAAGGATTTCCGTGGACTAGCTGCAAAAATGAACTACAACAAAGATGAAATGGACTTATTTGAAAGGTCTGACAATCCAGCCGATGCCCTGTTAAAAGGCTGGGGAGCTACGAAAAACACCACAGTGGGTAGCTCAATCAAATTCCTGGAGAAGATGAGCAGAGATGATGTCGTTGAAACTTTGAAGAAGGGGTCAGTGATTATTGAACATTATTAGAATGGTATAAGAAAATGTGATCCTTGAGTAATTGTTATGATTTAGAGTGTATGTGTTTTTCGAGTGTATTTACATGAAGTTGATACTGCATGTGGAATGTCTGTCGTCCGTGGATTAGTTTATCTTACTGTTGAACGACATAGGGACAATATACACAATTACAGTAAGTGAGTAAAATAATTACTGCTTAAATATCTTTCATTTTCCTTGCCAGATGATCTCAAAACGTTTAGCAGTAATCCGCTCTTAATTTTGTGATTAAAGCAATAGCTTTAATTACAAACTTTAAGAGCAACATCAAAGTTAGATACAAAAACTACCAAGGCTTAAGATAGACTAAATAGGACTGTTCCTTCAATACATAGTTTAACCGTGACATACTTGGTTGTTTATGGTTTTGGTTGACTTTCTTGACACAACCTATTTTAGTATTGTTACACAGGTGATCATCAAAACTCCGGCATTGTGATTGGCCAGAAAATTACGTCATAATTCTCGATATTCACCTACATGTGACTATAACAGTGAAGGCTGATAAACAAAATGGTGGCTATCTTCGTAGATGTTACCGAGGAGATTTTAAAAGTGCAGGTTCACTACTTTCTTTCAAAGAATCACCTGTGTAATTATATTAAGAGAATTATTCGCCTCAGGCACAGTGAATATTATTGAATACAGTGGAACCTGTACATAACTGCGCTGTATTAAGGGGCCAGTTTTCAAAGTCCCAAATTATTGACAATACACATGCTGTAATTGTTACCTGTATTAAGCGGCCATCCTCTATTAAGCGGCGGCGGCCACCCTTAAGCAGTCCCATGTTTGTCTTTTATTGTTCTTTTTACCTGTACTAAGCAGTCACCCTTGAACGGACACTCAAAGCCACCTGTCTTTTCATGCGGTATTTTCTTGCTTCTGATTGATCACTATAGAAATGACAATGCTAATGCTTATAATTAACCGTTCACTATGGTTAATTCTTTCCAGATGTCAGCAATGACCTGCAGTACAAAATCGCGGAAGGCAAAAAATTTTGTTTCGAATCTGCTTCCCGCCAGCTCTACTTGAAATTCCTTTTCCAAATAGCGTGTTCCTGAGCAGTGTGATCGTGAAGGAATGACCTTCAAACGTATACTTGTACGAGATTTCCAGGTCATAACCTCCACCACTTTCAATGCGCTAGCCCTTTACAGTGACTTTCCCGTTACTTGTTGGTTTGAATTTTATTTCCAACAGCGTTACTTTAGTAAAATTTCCATTTTATCTCCACGTTGATGGGAAGAACCATGAAATGACAGAACGAGTTGTATGTCGTTGTGAACTATAAGTCTGAAATACTGCATAGTAAAGCAAAAGACAATTGATTGTACCTTTTCATAACTTTACGTTTATTGCACCACTACATTTACAAGTTAGCAACTTTGTTGAAAGTAAAGATCGCCTGAAAGAGCGTTCATTTTCTTATTGTTTGCTTGAATGCAGTGTCGTATGGCATGCTTTTGAAATTAACATTTGACCATGTCCAGTGAGTATTTACCAACCGTATTAAGCGGCCAGTTTCTGAAGTCCCTAGGGTTGCCGTTATATACAGGTTCTACTGTAATCTCCTCGACTTAAATATCAAGCTTTCCCCATAGCAAATCTATTCATTATAAACTCTATATAGTCATCTATCGATTCATTGATCCCCGTAAATTACCAGCACCGTCTCACATCAGTTGCTTCAGGTGCAATTTTAGATTTGTCAGCAAAACTGTCGGAATTATTGTTAAATCTAAATGTACGTTTCAATCTTTTATTCTCGTCGACTTCTAACAGAAATTTGGGTAGTAAAAACCCACGCAAACCCAGTAATTTAACGCAATGTAAAAAAAGGTAAGTATAAAACATATTCCGAAAAGAGCGTCTTTTAAATCCAAAATCTGATTCCGAAATATTTTTGACGTAGTTTCTGCTTTTCTAACAATTGTCGGCTAGTAATGATTTTTATAGAACAAAACCCTTCACCTAGAATGTAATCGAGAGGTTTGTTGTTTATCGATTTATTTGAATTATACTTATCCCAGAAAATTTCTAGGCAAGAATTTTTATTCCTTTAAAAAGTGATTACAAGGTCTGGCGGAAGTGGTTCGGCAGGTCCTGCGACCTCCCTACCAATACATTCGTGAATTAATAAATATAAATTTTGTTTATATCAGTATATCTATCTAAAAGTTTGTTTATATACACCAACAAGCCTACCATAATCATTCAATGTCTTAATTTTGCCAAACCCTAAGTTTTTCCATACCCCTAAGCGATTCAATACACTCGGGTGAACATCGTGCCATTTTCGGAAAAGTACGGCATTTTATTATTAGACGCTGACCAAAAGGATTGTCGATACTTACCCAAGCCCAACCTCCCAAGATCGTGACCGTCAGAACGATATGTGATACCGGATCAATGAAAAATAGCTTCCGCCTGCCCTGGATAAGGTGTGGGAACATCAGGTGAATTGTTTCTTCTTAAGGTTTTCTTCCTGCTGATTGAGCTCTTTATCAGAACAAAAGCTTTAAGCTTCTTAGCAGCACCGTATAATACAACTAACTGCTCATTATAATCCACCTAGAAATGGAATTTGATAATGATGCCACTATTCGAATTCACACGGAAACGATGTGCAAATGCATGCATGGAGTTATGACAGATAATACACGACACATATGAGTAATACATAACATTCATAACGTCGACCAGAATTAGTTACATATTGAGACTGCCTTATTGGCAGTCAGTCAAATTAGCACATACTTCTTAACCTTCACTCTCATCAGAATATGGAAATCTATCAAAGACGTCAAAATGTTTAGGGTGTAATGTATCATCGTTGACACTCTTTTGTTCTCCGGAGGCTGGTAAATAAATAAACTACCTCATCAAGATATTCATGTAGATTCTGTTAAAATTTGGTCATTTCTATGTTTGTCGATCAAGTTAGATACTTCCTCCGAAACTTCACCAAAGATGATATAAGTCGATTATATACCTTGACCTTGGTGTTTAAGTAATATATCAAAATTCGGGCTTAGTCCACAGGTCGATACAGTTGACTCTCGATAACTCGAACCTTTGGGGGAAATCAAAGATTCGAGTTATCGGGAGATGGCATGAAATGAACAGAAATCAGGTAATAGTCGCTATATTTAACGAACGTTTTTCATTAACTCCTCATTAAATATTTGTTTTTAGCTAGCATGGGCATATAAAAACATCAACTTGTCTACTGATTCTCTTGTTTTTGTCTTTAATTTACCGCATACAAATTGCAATTCCCCTGATCTCTGGGGCCTTAACCCAAAGCCGGTCTGCTAATTGTCGTACCGGGAAATTTAGTCATTGTTATGTCATCTTGATCTACCTTTTCGGTTTTCATGCGCTACTTAGTACTGCAGGTCCAAAGGTCAAACACAGTTATAGTTGCTTTGGTTTTGCACTCCTGGTTTCAAAACACTTCTCAGACAACTCATCTCAGGAGTTTTTATTTGGAGATAAACAAATCCTCTTGGTTTGGACCAGCTGTAGTGAGAGGGCTGAATTTCATCTTGCTTGTACATGGGAATTTTCTGGCCCTTCTAGCGGGGCTGAATCTAGCACGTATGTGTAATACGATGGCCAGCACGTCTGAGTGTGTTTATATGAAAACTTTTCAGCCTTCCTAGGTGAGATCTAGGGTAGTCAATAGCAAGATCTTGCTTAGTAGGGCTGCCTTCCTCTCATACAAACGAAAACAACTTTTACAAGGGAATTCAAAGGGAGGTGAGATCGAGATTTGAGCCAGTTCTACTTAGAGGACTGGCTCGCTTTCATGCAAAAATCGCCTTAGTATAACTATGAAAGCTAAGCATTGTCTATAAGGCCATTATCCATTTCAGGTAAAATAAAAATTAAAGATTAGTCCAATCTAGCATTTCGCTGCATCACGCACAACATCTATGGAGATCTATTTACAATATGTCATTGAGTCATGAATATATAATCACGAGATAGATGCTATCTACTGATATTCATCAATAGGAGTTAACCATGTAATTTTAATTTATATTTTAGTTCTCACCACCTACTTGTTATTTCTTTGTTATTTTTGTTATATATGGAATTAAATTCACTTTTAGCTCTACAGAACACTCGAAACTAATTGAGGCTGCTGCTTAAGACGCGGTAAAATATGGAGTGAAGCAAAATATCGCATCTCCATCTTTTTTATTGGTCAAGACCACGTGGGAAAGACGTCACTGAAGAAAAGAATTTTGGGAGAAAGCTTTGACAGACTGTAGCCAAACACTGTGGGCATCAAAGTCGATATCGTTGAAGTTGACGAAAAGGACAAGGCAAAGCCGTGGCAACGTTCCCGAGATCAACAACGCATGGTATCTCAGGAACATGTTAATGATGTTATTGGTGTACACGTAGCGAAGAGGTTGAACGACCCCAATAAATCTGATACAGCAAAATCAATGAAACAACCCGACAATGACGAACAACAGGACGAGGAAAAGCCTCAGCGACGTATACAAGACAAACATATCATCAGTGAAAACTCAGCCAAAACGTTGAAAATATCCGAAAAGCGCTGTGCCACTGAGGTTAAACAACAAAGCAAAGAACAATCTCCGCAGTATGATCAAGATCAGAAACATTTAACATGTAAAGAAGATGTCAAGGATTCCGTAGGGGAAGATACAGGCAAAACGATAAAAGAAAGCGGTAAATTCAGTGTCCCAGAAGTTGACCAACACGACAAAGCAAAACCTCAACGACATCTCAAAGGCCAGCAAATTATGGGTGAAGATGTACCCAAAACGCTTAAAGATGGTATGGATGTAACGAAGAGGTTGAACGTAACCAAAAATTCTGATCCAGCAAAAACAATGAAAGAACCCGACAATAACGAACAACAGGACAAGGAAAAGCCTCTGCAAAGTGTACAAGACAAGCATATCATAAGAGAAAACCCAGCGAAAACGTTGAAATATTCCGAAAAGCACTGTGCCACGGAGGTTAAACAACAAAGCAAAGAACAACCTCCGCAGTATACCAAAGATCTGAAAGATATAACTGCTAACGAAGATGTCAATGATGCCATAGCTGAAGATGCAGCGAAAACAATGAAAGATCTTGAAAAATATATGTCTGAAGTTGAACAACTCGACAGGGGAAAACCTCTGGGACATAGGCAAGATCAGCGACGTGCAGTACCGCCGAAACGATGAAATATTTCGAAGAGTGCGTTATCACTGAAGTTAAACAACAGAGCAAGACAAAACCTCCGCATTATGACCAAGATCAGAAACATTTAACATGTAACGAAGATGTCAAGGATGCCGTAGGTGAAGATGCAGCCAAAACGATGAAAGAGCCCGGCACATCTAATGTCGTTGAAATTGACCAACACGACAAAGTAAAACCTCAACGACATCTCGAAGCCCAGCAAATTATAGGTGAGGAGGTAGCCAAAACGCTAAAAGATCTCGAAGAATCCGATATAGCTGCCGTTAGACAAGAGAGAAAGACAAATCCTGAGGAACATGCTCGAGGTCAGCAACTTCTGATATCTGATGAATGTATCAATGATTCCGTGGCCGAAAGTGTAACCAACATAAAGAAAGAAATTGAAAATTATGATATCTCTGAATTTGAACAACAGGACAAGGCAAAACTTGTGAAACATCCTCAAGATCAGAACGTTATCGATGAAGATGCATCCAAAGCAATGAAATATTCCGAAAAGCACTGTCCTACTGAGATTAAACAAAAGACTGAACGGAGCAAAGTAAAACCACCACAGTCTGCCCAAAATCAAAGATCTATATCATGTAGCGAAGATGTTCATGATACCATAGATAAAAATGCAGCCAAAACAAGGAAAGATTTCGAAAAATCCAGTATCACTCCCGCTAAAGAAGATAACACAAATTCTCGGCACTGTTGGTATGTAATAAACATACGAGTGATGTGATTGGTGAAGGTGAAACTAAAGTAATGCAACATTTAAAAAAGCACGACATCACTGACGTTCAACAGCAGAACAAGACGAAACATCTTCAGGGTACCGAAGATCGGCAACTTGTCGCATTAACAGAAGACAGGAAAGCTGGTGCGCCTGAGAATGAAAACGGCGATGGAAATGGAAATAAAACTAATGAAGAAAGTGATAACAAAAGCCAAAGTATTGTAACTTCTGACATGAAAAAGATTATTGAAGAAAATATGGCAAAGGTTGACCAGTATGGTGAAGACGACATCATCAAGGTCAGATTATTGCTGCTAGGCGTAGCTGGCCAATCCCTGTTTTATGATGTACATTCAATATTATTGAGACTACAATCAGTATTTGTCCTTGTGGTCACTCTTGACAAAGATCTTGCTGATATAGCTAAGACATTGTTTGTCGACGAAAGAAAAAACATAAAGAAAGAAATTGAGAATTATCTGGTGGAAACAAACCTAGACTATACAAATAGATGGATGTCAGCTTTGCATCATGTCAGTTTACTCAATGAGCACACTGTGGAAATTAACTTTGTTCTGCCTCCGACCATTTTGGTTCTTACTAAGCCGGATACTGTAACTGGTACTCCACATGAAATAGAGTCGAAGATCCAGAAAGCAAAGGATACGTTGTTAAACAGCTTCACAGATTATAGATGTCGATCCCACATTGTCGACCCCACATTGACAACACCAAGTGCGAAGATTCCGAGCTTCAAATGCTTCCAGAAAAGATTTTCGAAACTTCAAACGAGATGCTAAAATCTCAAGATAAATTTCCAATTAACTGGCTTAGGTTGGAACGTACTCTTACTACCGTGATGGAATCGGAAGCATATATCACCTTTGAAGAAGTAGAGGAGCTCGGCAGGGAGTTTGATGTGGGTAAGCATTTGGCTGGAGCCATCGAGTCCCTTCATCAGCAGAATGTTGTCATTCATTTTCGTGGTGATGAGAAATTATACAATCTCGTGGTCCTTGCTCCACATTGGCTGGTGCAACTCTTCACAAGGATTATTACTGTACCTCCAATTCATACGCACTCTCCAAATCTTGCTGAGCTGTGAAACGTTTGACAGATCGATGTGAATTGTCTTCAAAATTGCTTGACCTAGTACTTGCAGATCATAAGAATCGACTGCAAACTCTAACAAAGATACTTGGCTAGTCCCGTCAATGGCTAAATCCAAGAAAGAAAGAAGAGATGTGCAAGAGCAGCTTAAAGAATGCAGTCTCCCACAACTCTACCTTGATTTTGAAGAGGGATACCTCTCTTGGTTTATTTACGCGAGCACAAGTACACTTCATTCGCTTGTATAAGTTTCTTTGTCGAAAGATGCCCAGCCTTTCCTGTTATTTCAGTCGTTTGCCTTTGGAAGAAGGCGACGTGAAGTACTTCGTCATCCTTTTCCAACATCTGTCAAGAATTCAAGTAGGTGTAGTTTGCGAGTCGCAGATTTCGAAAGGCAAACTACCAGGAATTGCATCGAAAGTAAAGTCTGATCTCCATACCGCTGTGAACGAAATTCAACGCTCCAGTCCCCTCTACAGAGGCGCGAAGTATACCTTTATTATAAAGTGAGACCTTGACGGTTACCATGCAAATCCAACCAAATGTCCTCGATATCAGTGGGATAGTTGTGATCAGGAAGACTGCGTTGACCTTTTCAAACTTGAAGATTTAGAGAATAATGTTAAATTTTGTTGCCATAGTCATGGTTCGTTTGATGTTGAAAAGGCCAAATATTGGATGGACAGGAAAGGTAATAGTTACTTCTGTATTCCTGGGGGTGATTAACTCATTTAAGAGTTCCTTTTCAGCATTAAGTTACGATTAAATTTGCTCAGTTCGTTTTTTTTTACTCTTTGTTCGCTTGTTCGTAGTCCATAAACCCCTATGGTCGTATTCATCTTTATTTACTCAGCCACCAGGGTATGAAACCTTTCAATCACTGGCAAAACAGGTTAAAACCAGGGTGGGACTGAGGTCAGTGGTTAGCTCTCTTTGCTATCCATGTCTACGTTTGTTCCTGCAACAGTCCTATGGGCACTAGCAGATCAAATAAATACCAACTTTTGACCCGTGTAGAAAGATCCTAAAGAAATTCCTATAAGAAATCTTTTCAGAGTACTTAATTGATTAAACTTGAAAACTATAAAAATATAATTACGTGAATTAATACCAAGTTACCTCATTTCTTAGTGCCACATCTAAAGACTAATCATTAGTATCGATGAATTGGCGATGATCTAAATATGATTGTCACCACCATCATTTTATGTACGTGGATATTGAATTTCCAGTTAGGTGTACTGATCCAAATATCCAAGGCAAATGGTATGACCAAAAATGAGGACCATAAAACCAAAGCATTTGTCACATCAAGCTCGTTTCTCACTTCATATTTATAAAATAATAATGTTTAAAGCAAAACATTAGTTTTCAAGCTATATGGTCTGTTAAGTCGTTATTCTATAAAAGGGTTTGACCATTTTTTGGTGGAGGCGTAGATTTAGTCCACCGGTTCATAATATTAAAAATGGTCTCTTATTATTATAAAGTATAATCGCTCTACCAGCTGATAGTAAGCAGGCCAGCCAGCCAGTTACCGATTTATATCATATTACTGTAAAACTGACAATGTTTTCTGGTTTTTTCTCAATGTTGAAATGCCAGAAACCAATATAACGAACAATTTTGATAGTCTTCCCGTACTGAGTTTTACTATTCCAAAGCTGAAGGATCTCCAGCTTCCTTACAAATCCTGGGAACGCATTCAACTTCCCACCGATGTATTGCAGTTGGTTGTAGGAGACGTCGAGTTACTGTCCTGCTATTTCCTCCTCAGTGATACTTTCCGTAGTTATTTCAAAAGTCTTGGACGGGTATACTTCGACACAGTTGGTGACGGTCCGGAAAAGGTAAAGATATCTTTGCTTAGGTGCGGTAGTGGTTCTTCTCAAGTTGGTGGTGCACGAGAGGTGGTACAAAATGCTCTCGAGTACCTGAAAGCTAAAGCCGTATTTTCTGGTGGCTATTGTGGCGGACTGAGGCAGGAGAAGACAAAGCTTGGAGATGTCGTGATATCAGCCAAGCTGACTACCTATTAGGAGAAGGAAATTATCAACGATCAAGGACAATGGAGTGGAAACACTGTCAATATCAGCAACAATCTCGGGGATATAGTCCGATGCGCGGCTGATGACTGGAAGGCTCTACTGAATGATTCAGATGTACTTGAGGTGAAGGTGCATTGCGATGCGGAAATATTGATTGGTCCACAGCAGGTATATTCGCCCAGAAAAAGAGAAGAGCTTCTTAAACAGTTCCCTACAGCTATTGTGGTTAAGGCGGAAGGGCAAGGTGGGTGTTAAAATTCATCAGAAAATTATTTGTGGTTTACCAGGGTGATTTTTTATACAGGTTTGTAATATTTCTGCATGACCTTAGTCAATTCAGAGGAGCGGTTTCAACTGGTTTCAGCCTCATCGGTGATTAGAAGATTGCATCCAGTTTCATTCTCTGAATCAGCGTTTGGAAAAATACTAGGTAATGACGACAGGTTCTCTTCTTCTTTTAGGACGTTACGCTGCAGCTTTTGATTGTGAAGTGGAATAGGTTATCATTAAAGGAATCTTACATTATGTTAATGTTGACACACTTACTACTACAGACTGGCAACGTTTTGCCAGTGTTATGGCAGCAGTTGTCTGGCATATTTTAAAAAATCCTGATGTACTAAAGGATTGGCCTTACTATAAAAGGGCGAGCAGAAGCAATCTACATCAAGGTAAAAATTACTATTTACAGCATTTTTCTCACAATCAGTGATGCCAAAACTAAGTTAAAAACATAGGTCAAATGGATTTAGAATGTTGTGACTGACTTACATGTATAGTTTCCATATAATTGCTGATGAACATCTGGTTGTTCAACTAGTTTAACCAGTTGACCGCTGAGATTTGTTTTCATATGATCGGTGGCGCTAAAGCATTTGAAGTCCCGCTCACAAATCATTTAACGGAGACTGTAACAAAAGTAGAGCAGATCAATGAAAATGGTCCCTGAACATGTCGTTACTCAATGTCATTCTGACGTACAGACACCTCATTTGACGTTGATAAAAGCGATGCAGAGAGATGAAATATATATTTTGGCCTTGTGTCGTCATTTAACAATTAATCTTTAAGTAAAATAATTGATCTACATGACACATATGAGATATAAAATAACACGCGTCCTGCGTATGTTCTGATTGGACGAGCCTCCTTTCTGTTACAGTACAGAGACACGACTGACGCAATTTTCATTTTGTATTAGAGTACAGGGACATGGACGACGTCACGGAAACTGGAAAAAAACTTTGGTTGTTTTACAAAACAAATATAAAATAGCTTTCGTGCCTCCATACTGTGATAAAAACGTGAATGATTCCTTTTCAATCGGAAAAATAGCAAAAAATACTTAGCTTCGCCTCGCGTTTTCACAAGGCATTTTTCTGGTTGAAATGACATCATTCGTCCTTCTATCACAACACAGAGACACTCAAGTAATTTTCTATTTGTTAATTAGAAATTGGTTGAATTTGTTGACGCACGAACAAACCCTATTGTGTATTTGTACACGTAATGAGACGATGCGAGATAACGACATGAGCTTATTATTGCCTGAAGAAATTCTGAGTCATCAGCAGAAAAGTTTACAATTCGCAAATTTGCATGGTGGTTACAAATAATGAGGCTATTTTTAAAAAATTTTAGTTCAAGCGAGTTTTGTAGATTAACATATCTCGAGTTCCTTATGTAAATGAATAAGAATTATAATAGTTGGTACTATTTTTAACACTCTCAAGATTTGGTGTCTGATTGCACAACAAACTGAAACAAGCTAAACAGTTTTAAACCCTATTCGGGCACGATATTTCTTTAATGCAATTGAAATTTTATTTTCCCAAATGTATGGTAGAATGGTGTTAATGGTCGTCTGTTGGCACTATGGAATGCCCTTTGATGCAAATGGTCAGCAGCTACGCTAATGAATGTCGACTGAATAAAATGAATGTATTTTTATATTAATGAGTTAGAGTTTGGCGATAATGTTCGTATATTTTCTGGTAATGAACAGCAAAATGTGTAAATATAATTTAGGGGAAATGTAATAAAATGACAGATAAATGTAACTTTTGCTGTTTATTACCAGAAAATATGCAATCATTAACGCTGACCTGGAACTCATTAACTCCAAAATACATTAATTTTATTGAATTATTACGTCAGATATTTCTCTTGGGTACTTGATATTTTATCCTTAATGTACAGTAGAACGGTGTTATTGGTCGTCTATTGGCGCTGTAGAATACTCTACGTTGGTAATGGTTGTATATCTGCGCTAGTGAATGTCGATTGAATGAAATGAATGTATTTTTGCGTTAATGAGTTTGAGGTTGCCGTTATTGATACTAAAATTTCTGGTAAAAAACAGCTAAAGGTGTATTACTCAATTTTTGTAATCAGTTCTACTCAGCCAAGAGTTGGAAAATCTGATAATGAAAATGGGGACTTTTATCCAAGGAGGCTTATAATCGGAAGATATATTCAGTTGGCAAACTGGTAGGACTGTAATAATGGTGGCGAAATTATAAGTGGAATACTTTGGTATTACGGGGTCAACACGATTTTCCATTTTTTGTCATGATAGAGGGTAAGGGTGCACGCAATGGTAAAGAAAATACCGTTGGAAAAGGATCACATGGATCAGCAACAACTGGACCAGGTAAAAAGCATGCTCAATTCAGTAGGACGTTTAAATCCGTTTAATAGAGATACAGTGGAACCTGTATATAACGGCCCTGTATGAAGCGGCCACCCTGTATTAAGCGGCCAGTTGTCAAAGTCCCGAATTTTGGCCCATACACATGCTGTAATTGTTACCTTTATTAAGCGGCCACCTCTATTAAGCGGCCGCGGCCACCCTTAAGCAGTCCCATGTTCGTCTTTCTTTGTTCTTTTTACCTGTATTAAGCGGTCACTTTTAAACGGAAACCCAAAGCCACATGTCTTTTCATGCAGTATTTTCTTGTGTCTGATTGCGACTAAGAAGCGATCCATCATCATTATAGAAATGACAATGCTAATGCTTATAATTAACCGTTCACTATAGTCAATTTTTTCCCAGATGTCAGCAACGAGCTGCAGTACAAAATCACGAGATGCAAAAAAATTTGTTTCGAATCTGCTTCCCTCTAGCTCTACTTAAATTACTTTTTCAGATACTGTAGCTTGTTCTTGAGCAGTGTGATTGTGAAGAAATGGCTTCCAAACGTATACTTGTAAGAGATTTCCAGGTAATAACCTCCACCACTTTCAATGCGCTTGCCCTTTACAGTGACTTTTCCGTTGTTTGTTGGTTTGAATTTTATTTCCAACAACGCTACTTTAGCAAAATTTCTGTTTTATCTCCACGTTGATCGTAAGAACTATGAAATGACGGAATGAGATGTATGTCGTTGTGAATTGTAAGTCAGAAATACTGCATAGTAGAGCAAAAGACAATTGATTGTACCTTTTTATAACTTTACGTTTATTGCACCGCAACATTTACAAGTTAACAACTTTGTTGAAAGTAAAGATCGCCTCAAAAAGCGTTGATTTTCTTATTGTTTGCTTGAATGCAGTGTCGTATGACACGCTATTGAAACTGACATTTGACCACGCCCAGCGAGTATTTTTAGTGATCCTGTATTAAGCGGCCACCTGCATTAAGCGGCCAGTTTCTAAAGTCCCTAGGGTGGCCGTTATATACAGGTTCTACTGTACGATAGACCGCGTTGGCGTGCCTACCAGGGCTAGCAAGTCAAAGCTTAGTGCACGCGACAGTGTTTGCTTGACCGATATTTTTGGACAACTTATAGGCGACAACTTTCCATCTTCTTTGTTAACAAGCCTTTGTTTTCGCGGGATTTTGTGCCGGCGGATTGTCATCTTGGTTTATGTGTTAAACTCACTAGAGTATCACGGACGAAGTGGAGCGAATCACGAGCAAGATATCTTACTACGTAAACTGCAGTCAGGATATCACGTACACCATGATGACTACTGCAATGGACAAAATTACATGTAAACAGGCCTGGAACTACTGTTGCCCAATTTAGTATTTGGTTATAATGCGAGTTTTAAAATGAATGACCGATTTTAAGAAATAGACATGCAGAGAAGACATATTTTGGCGTGCGCGATGAACGACAAGACTGTTCACTTAAAGTGTATATAGCGCTTACTGAAACCAAAAAAACACTGCAGTTGATAAGACGTTCAAAATTTAACATAATTTAATTGCCAGTAAGATAATCTTTATAGATTTCCTGAAGGACATTAAACTATTATTGAATGAGGCTAAGCAAGATATCAAGAATTATCCAGACCGAGGTCAATGTTGCTAGAATATCTCGTGCACTTCAACTGCATAAAACTCGCCTCCCGTCCCTGTGGACTTGATAAGTCTACAGGTAGAGCGGTGGACCGGTATCCCCAAAGTACGAGTTCAAATACCGTTTCAGTCAACATTTTTCAGTTGACTTTGGCAGTGTCAAATTATCGTGAAAAATTTTCTCTTCCTGTTTATCTCTGAGGATGATTCTGAAATGAAAAGGCTCGTGTGATTAACTTTCCAAACTACTGTAGGCAATTTTGCTGTTTTGTAATTTTGGCGACTTTGAGGTGGTTACGTCATCAGCGTCCAATAACTTTATTTTTTTTGGACAGTTCAGTCGAATAATTCACAATATTGGGCAGAAGTGATGTTAGGACTTCCTGACATTGAGAATTAACTGGTGAATGTCGACCAACAAGAAGTAATCATGAAGTTTTAATGTATAATAACATCCCTCTTTTTATCTCACACAGAATATTTCCTCCGGAACATTCTCTTTGGGCTCTCTTTACTTGTCGTTGTTCTTGGTGCTTCACTTCATTTTATTTTCATGGATAGGAAGAAATGAATACATCTAAGACATTAGAGCAAGGTACATTTAAGTGATGTTAATTTAAAGTTGACTTATAACTGGTTAATTCATTTATTAAAATTTACGTTTATTCCTGGTTTACACCTATTTCGTCCAACTTTAAGTGTTGTGTTACTTCAGAAATCTAATGTTGAACTTAACAACTTACTTACGGTTTTGACTTTTTTTTACTTCCTTCCTTTCATTTGGATTGACGTCAACTGCCAAAGCTGCAGCTGCTAAATGATACGATGGGAACAACTAAGCCTTCCATTGGTACTTTTTAATAACTCAGTTTACTGTAGTCAAAGATACTGTAGTCCAAACTTTGTAAATTGTTTGAATTGCACTTTAATGGCTCAGATGTGCTGAATAATAAACTTTACTTTATTACTTTAATTAATGACTTTACTTTATTAATTATTAACACAGGAAGCAAAATATAATACCGACTCTCCTTCACTCGAACCCCCGCTAACTCTAACAATTATTCCTTCCCCTTAAGAGTTCGAGTTAGCGAGGTTCTACTGTACATGTATACATGTATGCATGCATACACACATACATACACATACACACACACACACACACACACACATATATATATACATATACACACACATACATACATACATATATACATATATATACATACCTGTACATACACAAAGGCATAAGTAGATTTGCCTTTTATGGCTGCTATGGTATTTTGTAGCTGTCCTCTCAATAGCTTTTAACTCGTGACCTCGATAGAAATTCTTTAAGGCTTCTGTGAGACTCGCGCTCTTCCAACTGAGACCAACTGCATTAAGTATTTCGTGAGATTTTATGTAGAAATCCATAGATCAACCAAACAAGGAATTTGAAATGTTGTTCAATAGTATCGTGAGATCGTTGTTAATGATCAAATCTCTGGAGGCTCAAACCGAATGGTTGGCTTCCTCCAACATTAACTGTAAGAAACCTCCGAAAAAGGATTGATCTACCTTACTTCCTGGGTGTGGTTTGTGCATGAAAGAGAATCAGGACTGACGGAAATCCATGCTTTTGAATTAAGATCACTAACTTGTCGTTAACATTCCAGTGAACTGCCATTTCATGTGACGGTGTTGTGACAAAGACCGATGACAGCGTAAAATCAACCAACAAACTAACTCTAACGATTACCCTAACGCCAATAATGGACTATGCCCCATGAGTAGTACTTAGCCAAACCAGTGAATCCGGTTTCCATATGTGGAATGCTAACTAGCCAATGAAATTTGAAGCCAAGATGGCTGACCATGGAGGGTAATTTGGTACGGTCAGTTCTAGTCTCCCTGGCGGTCTTGTACGTCAGTTCTAGTCTCCCACGCGACATTTTACACTTTACTGAAGAGTTTTCTTTCTAAATTCACATAAAATAGTTCTTCAAAAGACAGAAATGAGTCCAATAATTCCATATATATTTCGACAACATCAAACCGAGCTACAGATTACATATTCGCACAAAAATAAGTT
Source organism: Heliopora coerulea (assembly GCA_030142905.1). Taxonomy (NCBI): domain Eukaryota; kingdom Metazoa; phylum Cnidaria; class Anthozoa; order Scleralcyonacea; family Helioporidae; genus Heliopora; species Heliopora coerulea. The sequence continues at coordinate 1,228,782 of JASJOG010000073.1, read as the reverse complement.
ACCAAACAAACGAGTAATCTGATAAAGCGGTCTCAAACAATTACTTTAGGAAACTACTAAATGCACGTCCTCTTTTTACCGTTAGTTTACTATCTTTAGACAAACAAGTACACTTCTTAGGCCACAAGGCAAATAGTGAATCCTTTTAAATACTCGATAATGTAAAATTTGTCCGGTAATACTTTGTCTGAACACTTTTTCCATGGTTAGGAATGTTTTCGAAGCAGAACCAAACAAAAACTGGAAATTAGTCATTGTGACATATTCAAATTTCTCTATCCCAATCTCTATATCAGGCCATTATCTGTCTGCATTGGATTGTATTTTAAATGTTTCTTCTGCTCAAAAATGTCCGTTTTCTGTCTTATTGAGATGTCCATCTAAGAGATAGTTTAGTTATGGTGAAACCATCTATAAAAGGCCGGGACCAAACGTTGTGCCCATGTTAGGGAGGTATCCGTCTTGGAGAGATATCCATCAAGGAGTTCACTGTAGTGCGAAGCTGTCATAAGTTGACATCAGTTAAGTCTTACATTCATACAGTAAATCAAAAAATTCAGTTAAAAGGTCAGATATTACCCATTAGACTTTAATTTCAACGCACGAGCTCAATAGTGCAACTATGAGCGGCACATCAGTTGATAGATGTAATGGGAAAAGTTCCATCATAAAGTGCAGCCAGTTTCGTGTAGTGGATAAGTGTGATACTTGATGACATTACATGCCATAAATACACTGCAGGCGTTTGGCAATAATAGTAACGAGATAAGGTAAACAAATTATAAAATTACAGTTTTACAGATTTAAAGACTATTATGGCCCGACCAGTTGTTTAGAACGACGATTTTGTACTGAGGTGTTTAAGTCGAGACAGGCTCACAGACTAGCGCTATACCGCTAGTAGCAAAGCTAGTCAATTAGATTAACAGTTTCCCACTATGGATGGCGCCAAGAATTCCCCGACCAATAGGCTTACCACTCTGACAGAGGGCTAAACCAGAGGGGCCAGGATCACGTCCTCTTCATAATTTCCTTATTTGAAAAACAAACACATGTTATTTTTTTTGGACCAAAAAATTACGACCAGTCGACAACTTTAAAAAGTATAAAATCAAACATATTCCGAAAAATAGACATCGTGGAAAACTCAAGATATGAGTCAAAACAAGACGAGTATGTGAGACTGTAATATTTCGACTTTATTTCAAAGTCATCATCAGACAGAACGATTTACAAAACAAACAAGGTCTATATATACAGTGTGAACAACGAAAGTTAGGAATCCTATACCTGAGATATTAACACGACAGAACGCATTGCTAATTACCAATTAATTCGAGAGGATGCTATTTACAAGGCAAAAGTCATTGACAACAACTTACCCGACAACACTGATGTGTAAGATAACATAAGATGACTGGGACAGGTGAGTATCAGATGCCAAAAGGTCGAGAGACTGATAGAATAATCGTAAGCCATTAAGTTGACAAACGAAAGAAAGACAAAGAAAAGGAAAGAAAAGAGTCCGAGTGAGAAGGACGTGTAAGTCACCATAAAAAGAAACTTTCCACCTTAACTAGCGCTCAAACGAACTGCCGATGGAATTTTTGACAACCCGAATGAAATCATCATTAATCTTACTGAACAGTCGCTTTCTCCTGATGAATTAGATGTACTGAAGCTGGGCCTCAGATATGGACTCGCTACTCGACCAAATGAACTTGACATTATGGCCGTAGCCGAGGACGTATGGGACCAGCTATCTCGACCCGACATGTTTAAAGAAGGACGCCATGTTCAAGATAAGGTTAAAAACTCTCTTCGTTCTTTTACTTATAACTACATTGACTTAGATTTGAAGCAATTTAATGCCGTTAATGAATTTTCGCTCTCTGACTCTTTTGATTCTGTCACTCACATTAAAAACATTCTAAAGCACTTATTTGTAGAAGGTTACCAGTTTGTTTCTTTTGATGTTGAATCCCTGTTTACTGTGCCACTTTCTCGAACGGTTGATATTATTTTAGATCGCATTTATAATGATAACTTAATCAGCACCACTCTAAAGAAACGAACTTTGAAAAAACTAATTTTGGACTGTTGTAGTAAAACTGCCTTCTCTTTTGATAACCAGTTGTACGAGCAAACAGACGGTGTTTCCATGGGATCGTCAATCGGACCCGTCTTAGCCAACATAATACTTACCGAATTTGAACGCGCTATTATTTTTGATCTCATCACCAGCGGTACCATCAAATTTTATAAACGATACGTTGATGATACTCTCGTGCTAATCAAACCTTCCAATATTCCGATGATTCTAGCTAAGTTTCATGAATTTCTTACTAATCTAAAGTTTACCATAGATACATTTCCTGATGGCGTTATTCATTTTTTAGATATTGAAATCTCTGTTGATGGCACTGACCTTTATCTCAAGGACACGCACACCGGTCAATATACCCACTTCTCCAGTTTTGAACCTTTTCCCCGGTAAAACTGCATGGATTAAATCGCTTTTTGATCGCGCTTTTGAAATTTGTAGCACCAAAAAGCTTCTTGGCAACCAAATAGATATTCTCAAATTCTTTATCTCATGGAACGGTTACCTTATTGGTATCAGGAATTTTCTGATTAACTCAAACTAAAATACAAAAGTTCTCTTTCGACAACCATTGCTGCTTCGGATGCTAATTTGCCATAGGTCTGGGTTTGTCTCCCATACCTTGGTAAACGCGGCGAAAGTTTAGTTAAATCTTGCGTTTCTAAAATCCGGCGTTATCAACTGAATCCTATTAAATTCATTGTCGTTTATGACACTAGAAAAAGTTTTTTATTTTTGTTTCAACAAGGACAAAGTTCCGGAGTTGTTTCTTAGTAACATCATTTATGAAATTACTTGTCCGGGTTGCATGAAAACTTATACTGGCAAAACCAATAGATGCATTTATAAATGTCTGACAGAACGGTCTACTCAACTTAACACTAGTGGAATGGCACAACACATCACTGAAGGTGAACACGCAGTTTCTTGCCAACTTACAGGGTCAATACGATCGACTTAATAACCTCCCCTGCTTTTCGAACTCATCTAACTCTATCAATAATTTAATCTTTAATAACTATAAAATTCTTTCCTCGAGTAAATCTACTAACACCAATAAACTCTTGTTAATTGAAGTTCTCCATATTAAATTCAACAAGCCTAAAATCAGCTCCGGACTGAAAGCCTCAAAGGAAGTCACACTTTTCAACTAAGCGGCCTCGCACTTTTATTTATATGTCCGATCTCCCTACTTTATACGTCCTTTTCACTCCCACTCTTTTCTTTCCTTTTCTTTGTCTTTCTTTCGTTTGTCAACTTAATGGTTTACGATTATTCTATCAGTTTCATCGACCTTTGGCATCTGATACTCACCTGTCTCAGTCATCTTACGTCATCTTACACATCAGTATTGTCGGGTCAGTTGTTGTCAATAAACAATAACGTTCGTAACTTCTGTTGTTCACACTGTATATATAGACTTTGTTTGTTTTGTAAATCGTTCTGTCTGATGATGACTTTGTAACAAAGTCGAAATACTACAGTTTCATACAGAGACATCTTGAGTTTTTCAAGATGTCTCTATTTTTCGGAATATGTTTTATTTTATATTAATTTTTTTTGCTAGAATAATCACAACAGACTAGAAAAAGCTTCCTTTTAGATTTAACCTAGAGAAGAGTCTATTAACTTTCTTGGCTAAATCAATAACAAGTCCTCAGTTTGTATAATTAATAAATGTATTATCATTAGTGAAAATTTCCCGACCAATTGTTAGCTTTTCCCCAATAGGGGACCCACCGTTCCTCGACGGATGGGCTGTAGCCCCCTCTAGCTCCACACCTGAATTGCCACAGCCCTGACATTCTACTGATAAATAGCTCAGCAGAACTGTGAGAATTGATGTGACCTATGAGAATCAGGGGACAACTAGACGGGGTGTTGCAAATCCCAGCCTTTTTTGTAGGAAATCTTGTATGTGCCCTTTTAGTAACAGCTTTTTGTCCTCATTTCCCAAACAAACGTAGATCTACTTCATTCGACATCATCACAATCGCCCGGACGGTACCTTCATATTACTAACCAACCCTGCCCGACGAAACTCCTAGTTGCACCCTGAGAATGCAGTACAATTTGCCAAATATGTTTTTCGGTAGCTGAAGGAGACTTGCATTAGCTTCTTGTTTTAAATATTGATTTGTCAAAAGAATATCTCATAACGAAATACACGAGTTTTCATTACCAAATTCAAAATCAGAAAATATTTTTCATTATCAAACGGTTATTTCATTAACAAATTTTGCCAAATTTGGTAATGAAAAATACCGGTTGGCAACACTGGCAGTGATCATTGCTTCCACTCTGCTCAAGCAAAATTTCCTTTTCTTATCCTTCTCTTTCGCAAAATGTTCCTCCCAGAATCTTCAAATTTCCTTCCAATTTCTCTTCGAATAATCTCTTTTCTAAATAATCAAGTTTTAGATCATACACTTTACCAGTTTGCTTTCGAGTGGCTTGACGTACCGAAATTGATCACGGCAAGCATAATGATAAGAACCAAAAGTAGAGATCAGAATTCAGAGTGAACCAACAGGGACCATCCGTGAAGAAGTGAAGAAAGCCCTGAAAAACCAAATAGAAAAGCTGAGAAACAAAGCGACAGAAATGTCGAAATTCGGTGGGATCTGAGGAACTCAAGTAGAGGTTAAAAGTCCTAGCGAAGCAACTGGAGACCCTGCATAAAAATAGGTGTATATATATATATATTATACAATACAATCAGTTTCTATATTGACTTTATGTAGAGTCCTCAATATCTTGTAAGATAGAGCAGATATATGAAATAAATAAGCTTAAAATTCTGGGTTGTTACTCAGAGTTTCACGTCTCTTTGGACGATCATCAGACAACTGTTGATCGAGATTTCGGCTACAAAGCCGAAATCTCGCAACCCGACAGCACGGAAAAGAAATTCTACATTGGGATGACAGCCCACCCATTCAAACATCGCTACAACAACCATACGAAATCATTCCGCGACCATAAATACTCGAACAAGACCGTTTTATCAAACTACGTGTGGGGATTAAAGGACGAAGGAAAGGACTTTACAGTTAACTGGTCTATTTTAAAACGCGCAAAAGGATATGAAAGTGGAGCAAAGCTATGTAACCTTTGTCTCTAAGAGAAGTTGTTTGTTATGAAAGCCGACAAAAAGAACCTACTAAATAAGCGAACTGAAATATTCTCAACATGCCGACACAGGAATAAATTCCTCATTAACAAAATTAACACGCGCCGTTGACGCACTGCAATGAGATCACCGGACTATTTTTACCCGATGACGTACGAGACTGTATAAAAGAATAACTAAACCAGGATCTGGACAGTTGTCTGATGATCGTCCAAAGAGACGTGAAACTCTGAGTAACAACCCAGAATTTTAAGCTTATTTATTTCATATATATATATATATATATATATGAGAGAAGTGAGAGATAAAACTCGGATTACTTCATAGAACTTTTTAATCACGACAAATTTGTTTCGTATGGCAAGCTAAGTTTGCCACACTCGTCAGGTGATAATCGCATTTGTAGTGACATGCCAGGAACTTGGTTACTTAAATGAAATATAGCGTCATAGAGTAAATAGGTGTCAGTTTACAATAGTGTTTACAGTAGAGTTATTGGTTATTTAATAGGAATATCTTTCTGTGTCTCCATGTAGTTATAAGTTCATTTCTTTTGTTGAGTGAGCTCAATTCCGGGTGGTAAATAATTAAAAATTTTTCATGGAGGCAAAGGTTACAACGTTTTGTTTTGTTAGAATAAGCCTTACATTTCCTGAGAATTTTCCATTTGATTGAGTGTGGGACATTTGATTCTTTTAAGGACCAGATGTAGTTGCTAAGTTCTGTTGCGTGTTTCTTGTTCGTATCTTTGAATGAACTGCAGTGGTTATTGAACCTGGTTTTGAATCTGCCTGCAGTGAGTCCAACGTACGTTTGAATTTCGTTGTTGTCTTCTCTGGTTGCCGTCTCTTGGTAAACGATGCTTTCTGCTAGGCATTTTCCAGACAAAGGACAGGAAACTTTCTGTCGGCAGTTACACTCTCGGTTTTCGATGTCGTCCGTTGTGGCTGTTTGCTGCGCTTTAGTGAGTAGAGATTTGTTGTGGGCAGAGATTATGTTGTGGAAATTTGGCACGCAGCTGTAACTGAGTTTGAGGGTGTTTCTGTTTAGGATTTTGTGCAGTGGATGGTCTGGTGGGAAGCATTCGTCGATGATTTTTAAAAATTTGTGGCCTATATTTGTTGCTGTGTTGGAGTTGTATGGCGCATTAAATCATATGATACGTCTGGTTCTTGAACGCTTTGGTTTCTCGGGTTTAGGATTAAATTTTAGCGTTTGGTTGTATCCACTTATTTGTAAGGCTTCCTGATTCGGCGGAATGGCTGTATCAAACGATTTTTTGTCTGACGATATTTTGGAGAGTCTTCTGTTGATTGATTCAGGTATGGCACGTAGAATGGAAGGAGGATGATTGCTGCAGCTGTTTATATACTGCGGTATGTTTCCCGGTTTCATAAATGGTTTGTAGGTGGCGGATCTAAGGTCTAGTGTGATGTCGAGGTAGTTAACACATTTTTTGTTAGCTTCAATGGTGATCTTGAGGCCGTGGTCATTAAATGTTTTGCAGATGTGTTTCTTGATATTTTCAATTTCTTTCGGTGATTTGTTAAAGGCACCAAGTTCGTCGTCTCTGTAAAGACCGATGTTGTTATCGTATAGCGGTGTTAGCTTTGACAGTAGGAAGGAGCCGACAATTTCACATGTCTCTGCTCCGTCAAACGAACCTATCGTCACGTCAAAAAGCGAGGTTGATGATTTCTTGCACCAAGCTGTGTTTTCGTCGAAGAGAATGGATTTCTTTGCCTGGATAATAATGTTTTTCTCGTCTTCGGTTATTTCGTCGTAGTTTGATGCAAAGGTCAGGGCATCTAGAAGTAATTTTTCAGATATCGAGGGGTAGACGTCATCTATGTCGAAGCTGATAAATGAGCGGTCTGATTTATCTGTCAGCTCATTGAACCAGATAATAACTGAGTCAGTATTTTCCCATTGGTTTAGTTTTGTAGAATTGGCGATTTTGGCGTTGAGGATTTGTTTGCTAATAATTCCGATTTCTGATTTTGATGGGTTTATTAGTCTGCACGTAGGCTTGTTGTTGAAGTTGGGTTTGTGGTCTTTTAGCGTGATCAAAGAATTTTTAATTGCGAGAGCGTCGATTCTGTTGTCGAGGTCGAGATTTTGAGCAATTTTCTTTTCGGATGATATGACCTTGTTTTTTGCGTTGTCGGAAGCTTTCTTGTAGGATTTTGTAATTGTGGTGTTGAGTAATTGTTTGTATGAGGTAGCGTCCAGTCGTTAGAAGTTTGTGGTCTTGTCAGCAGCAACGAGTAGTTTGTCGTCAGATCGTATTTTCTTTGCGTCCTGTGCTAGCTTGCTCTGGAAGTCGTCGCGTTGAGTTTTAAAATCAATGTTTTGAATGAGTGCAAGCATCTTGTCTTCGAATTGGCTTAGTTCTTTCACTGGTGGTGGGTTTTACGTCGAGTTAAATCCAAAGGTTTCTTTAGCTAAAGTTTCTGTCGGATGTAGATAATAGTAGGCTTTCCAGCGAACTCGTCGGAGGAAGGATTCTGTTTTTTCAATTAAGCATTTCAAGTATTCTTTTGGTGCGGCGATCGGTATGTGCTTAGTCGAGTATCCAAGATTGACACATTCCATATTGGTTAGTTGAGTGCTCAACAGTGAAGGAGCGAAATAGACAAATATAGACAAATATAGACAAATATATCTTGAGTGAAACCATATACAGGCAGAGTGCTCGATACCGAAGTAGAGCAAAATATGAGAGAAGTGAGAGACAAAATTCGGATTACTTCATAGAACTTTTTAATCACGACAAATTTGTTTCGTATGGCAAGCTAAGTTTGCCACACTCGTCAGGTGATAATCGCATTTGTAGTGACAAGCCAGAGAACTTGGTTACTTAAATGAAATATAGCGTCATAGAGTAAATAGGTGTCAGTTTACAATAGTGTTTACAGTAGAGTTATTGGTTATTTAATAGGAATATTAAATAACACACACACACCTGCATACCCATATATATATATATATATATATATATATAAATATATTGGTGTGGGGGTGTATGTAGTAAGATTGGTGAGTATATATATATATATATATATATATATATATACATATATAAATGTAGATAGATAGATAGATAGATAGATAGATAGATAGATAGATAGATAGATAGATAGATAGATAGATAGATGTTTTGGTAACAAGTATCAATAACAAAATCATATGGGTGCAGAGTGCTCTATACCGAGGTAGAGCGGAATAATCACAACACAAGATTTGGTTACTTCATAAGAACTTTTATTCACTACAGATCTGTTTCGTATGACAAGTCTGAAGCTTGCCACATTCGTCAGGTGAATGTTGTGTTTGGCGTGTAAACTTGAGATTTGTGGTTAGTTTGTGACGTCAAGTTGTTTGTGTGTAGTATTTGGTTCGTATTATAGCTAGAGACAGTGACAATTATTTATTACAAAGCAAGTGTTTCTTGCGGTGCCTGAAAGTAGATATGAGTTCATTCCTTTTGTTGAGGGAACTCAGTTCCGTATGGCGGATGATGAGAAATTTTTCGTAGATGCATAAGTTGCAGCGTTTAGTCCTGTTTGTATAGGGATGACATTTCTTCATAATTTTCCATTCTATTGAATAGCACGCGTTCGATTCCTTCAGCGACCAAACATGTTTGCTAAGCTCTGTGGCGTTTTTGGATTTTTCATTTCGAAATGAGCTGGTGTGGTTCCGATATCGTGTTTTAAACGTTTCTTCTGTTAAGCCGACGTAGGTTGCTTTCGTGTTGTTGTCCTCATTCGTTACAGTGACCTGGTAAACAATCCCTTTGGTTTGGCATTTTCCTTTTAGTGGGCAATTATTTTTTATGCGGCAGTTGCATTCGTTTTCCGGGGGCGTGTGATCAGCTGTTTCTTTGGTTTTGTTTAGTACTGATTTGTTGTGTAAGGAAATGATGTTGGCTAGGTTGGGCATGCAACGATAACTAAGCTTTAGTGTGTTGCTATTGCAGATTTTGTGTAAAGGATGGCCTTTTGGGAAGCACTCGTCGATAGCTTTCAGAAACTTACGACCGATGTTGGTTGCGACATTGGCACTGAATGGCGGATTAAACCAAATGACGTTTCTTTTCCTTGATCGTTTTTCTTGAGTAGGTTGGGGGTCGAAATGAAGCTGGTAGTCGTATCCACTTTTTAGCAGAGCTTCTTGGTACGGATGTAGTGTGGAATCAAAAGTTTGTTGGCAGGAAGATATGTTCGAAACTCGGCGGTTGATGGACTCAAGGATTTGGCGAAATATTGGAGGCGGATGGTTGCTGTCTCTGTGGACGTAAAGAGGAACGCTGTTAGACTTTGTGTACGGTTTGTATGCTTCGGATCTTAAGTCAAATGAAACATCGAGAAAGTTAACACTTTTTTTGTTCGCATCTATAGTAAGATTTAGCTTGTGGTCGTTGAATGTTTTACATATTGCTTTCTTGATGTTTTCAATTTCTTTGGGGGTTGCACTGAATGCGCCCAGCCCGTCATCTCTGTATAACCCGACATTCCTTTTAATATTAGTGGGCAATTGGGACAGAAGGTAGGAGCCGACAAGTTCCCAGGTCTCAGCACCGTCAAAGCTGCCCATCGTCACGTCGAAATTTGAGCCTTCGGCTTTTTTCTGCCATGCTTTGTTTTCGTTAAAAAGAAGAGAGTTCTTAGCCTGAATGATGATGTTTTTCTCTTTGTCGGTAATTAGGTCATATTCTGAGGCGAACGAAAGTGCTTTGATTAACAAGTCTTCCGTTATTGAGGGATAAAAATCAACCACGTCAAAACTTATGAATGAATGCCTTGGTTTGTCTCTGATGTTTTTCAAACACTCAATTCAAACACTTGACTGCAAATTCCAACAACAACTTTCATGGGACATAAAGAAAAAACATAACGACAAAGAATTGCTAATTCCCGCGTACAAGTCAACTAATTTCTATCGCGTTAAACGTGCTTCTACAACTGGCTACTCCATTGCAGTATAAACAAATCATACAAGAAAGCACAACCTAATGAAACCAGCAAAATAGTTAGTGAAGAAATAAGAATCGCAAAAGACCTACAGCTTGACAACAGGATTGACGCGATTTGCCGAGAAAGATTGTTTCATCACCTTGAAAGATCACAAACCGAATTTTAACAACAAAGCGACATGTAGATTAATAAATCCCGCAAAATCAGAGATAGGTATTATCAGTAAAAGAATCCTCGAACAAATCAACAAGAAAGTAAAAGCAGCGACAGCATTAAACCAGTGGAATAGCAGCACTTCCGTCATTGAATGGTTCAAAGACATCAGAGTCAAACCGACGCATTCATTCATAAGTTTTGACGTGATTGATTTTTATCCCTCAATAACGGAAGACTTGTTAATCAAAGCACTTTCGTTCGCCTCAGAATATGACCTAATTACCGACAAAGAGAAAAACATCATCATTCAGGCTAAGAACTCTCTTCTTTTTAACGAAAACAAAGCATGGCAGAAAAAAGCCGAAGGCTCAAATTTCGACGTGACGATGGGCAGCTTTGACGGTGCTGAGACCTGGGAACTTGTCGGCTCCTACCTTCTGTCCCAATTGCCCACTAATATTAAAAGGAATGTCGGGTTATACAGAGATGACGGGCTGGGCGCATTCAGTGCAACCCCCAAAGAAATTGAAAACATCAAGAAAGCAATATGTAAAACATTCAACGACCACAAGCTAAATCTTACTATAGATGCGAACAAAAAAAGTGTTAACTTTCTCGATGTTTCATTTGACTTAAGATCCGAAGCATACAAACCGTACACAAAGTCTAACAGCGTTCCTCTTTACGTCCACAGAGACAGCAACCATCCGCCTCCAATATTTCGCCAAATCCTTGAGTCCATCAACCGCCGAGTTTCGAACATATCTTCCTGCCAACAAACTTTTGATTCCACACTACATCCGTACCAAGAAGCTCTGCTAAAAAGTGGATACGACTACCAGCTTCATTTCGACCCCCAACCTACTCAAGAAAAACGATCAAGGAAAAGAAACGTCATTTGGTTTAATCCGCCATTCAGTGCCAATGTCGCAACCAACATCGGTCGTAAGTTTCTGAAAGCTATCGACGAGTGCTTCCCAAAAGGCCATCCTTTACACAAAATCTGCAATAGCAACACACTAAAGCTTAGTTATCGTTGCATGCCCAACCTAGCCAACATCATTTCCTTACACAACAAATCAGTACTAAACAAAACCAAAGAAACAGCTGATCACACGCCCCCGGAAAACGAATGCAACTGCCGCATAAAAAATAATTGCCCACTAAAAGGAAAATGCCAAACCAAAGGGATTGTTTACCAGGTCACTGTAACGAATGAGGACAACAACACGAAAGAGACCTACATCGAGACCTACCAGTAAACAGAGGAAACTAATGGTTTAAATAGCTTACATAATGTTGATAAGATACTATTTCAGCGTGGTCTAGTTATGGCTAGCTTACGTGCCGATCGAATGGAAATGAATTTGTTACGTGCCGATCGAATGGAAACGCGCACACTCTGCGATCCAGTGCAAATCTGACTTTATTCTTTTTCCAAACTCTGTTTTTATCTTTGTTATGTTACTATTACATATTCTAATTTCCTCCGAGTAATTAAGTTAACATAAAGATTATGCAAACAGGATACACAGTAATTAACACATTTTACACTCATGCAGACCGCTTGTCTAAAATATTGACAGACATTGAACAGTTACAAATTGGATCTCGGCAAAAAATGACAACTATAAATGATAAGCTAGTCATAAAAATCAATGATTATGAGATTAATAGGGTTGATTCAGTTAAGGCCTTAGGGGTATATATTGACCAACATCTTACCTGGGCAGTTCATATTGACAAAATATCTAAAAAAATTGCTTCTGCTATTGGCGCTCTAAAATGCATAAGACCGCTTATAACAACTGACTCAGCGGTCCAAATCTATCGAGCATTAATTCAACCTGATTTCGACTATTCTTGCTCGGTCTGGGATGGTCTCGGTGAAACACTTAGTTGTAAATTACAGAAACTCCAGAACCGAACAGCAAGGGTCATCCTGAGAACTAATTATAATACCAGTGCAGGCATACTTCTAGATACCCTGTGTTTAGATAATCTTTCCTTACGAAGGAAAAAACACAGGGCTATATTAGTTTTTAAGACATTAAATGGAAATATGCCCTACAAGCAGGGATAAATCCAGCAATTTTAGTGAGGGGTTTCCTAGCGCCACAGGCGCGAGAATACTAGGGGGTCCAGGGGCATGCTCCCCTGGAAAATTTTGAAATTTTAGATGCTCGGAAATGAGATTTCTTGCATTTTCAGAAGACGTTTCGTGAAAACATCATGGTACCTTTATTCCTCAAATTGTACCATTTTAGCCTCACTTTCGTCTTCCAATAGATATACTGTACAAACCTTGGAGGCCACAATTTTCCAAGGATAGTGTTTCACAAATCATTTTTGTAGCACAAAGGCTACAAAACTGATTTATGGAGTACCTCCCCAAAAGTTTCATCAGAAATAGCTGTACCACACAGCTAGGTTCAGGTGGATCTCGTAGCCAAGCTTAGCAAGAGGTGCATACCAGTACTTCAAAATTTTGAACTAATTCAAAATTGACCTCAATGGCTTGATACAACTGCAGAATGGCAAGTAGGAAGGCTAAACAGCTCAAAAGTATCTTCATACAACAGCAGAATGGTATGTAGGAAGGCTAAATGTTCAAAATTATCTTCATACACAACAGCAGAATGGTAGATAGGAAGGCTAAATGTTCAAAATTATCTTCATACACAACAGCAGAATGGTAGATAGGAAGGCTAAATAGTTCAAAATTATCTTTGTACAACAGCAGAATGATAGGCAGGAAGGCTAAATGTTCAAAATTATCTTCATACAACAGCAGAATGGTAGGTAGGAAGGCTAAGTAGTTCAAAATTACCTTCATACAACAGCAGAATGGTAGGTAGGAAGGCTAAATAGTTCAAAATTATCTTCATACAACAGCAGAATGGTAGGTAGGAAGGCTAAATAGTTCAAAATTATTTTCATACAACAGCAGGATGGTAAGAAGGAAGGCTAAGTAGTTCAAAATTATCTCCTTACAACAGCAGAATGGAAGGTACGAAGGCTAAATAGTTCAAGATTATCTTCATACAACAGCAGAATAGTGGATAGGAAGGCTAAATAGTTCAAAATTATCTTTATACATTTGCAGAATGGCAGGAAGAATGGCTAAATAGTTAAAAATTATCTTCGTACAACAGCAGAATGGTAGGAAGGATGGCTAAATAGTTCAAAATTATCTTCATACAACAGCAGAATGGTAGGAAGGATGGCTAAATAGTTCAAAATTATCTTTGGACAACAGCAGAATGGTAGGTAGGAAGGCTAAATAGTTCAAAATTATCATGACACCACTGCAGAATAGCAGGAAGGAAGGCTGATTAGTTCAAAATTATCTTGATACCACTGCAGACTGGTAGGTAGGAAGGCTGATTGGTTCAAAATTATCTTCATACAACAGCAGAATGGCAGGAAGGAAGGCTAAGTAGTTCAAAATTATCTTCATACAACAGCAAAATAGCAGGTAGGAAGGCTAAAAAGCTCAAAATTCTCTTCATACAACAGCAGAATCGCAGGTAGGAAGGCTAAACACATGTAGTTCAAAATTATCTTGATAGAGCTGAAGAATTGCAGGTAGGATGGCCAAATAGTTTGAAATCATTTGATAGCCAATTGGAAGCGCACTAGCCATTCATACCTGAACCGTCCATGTTTTCCACCACTCTCAGAAGTCGCCGGAAAGAGAAAGTGCTGGTCAGGTTTCCAGATAATTTTTCTGTCGGAGAGAACCGGCCAATGGTCACGTAAACGAGCCCAATATCATAAAGAGAACAATCTTATTTGCAACACACGGATTGTCCACGCGCAGCCACATGGTAGCACTAATCGATGATGGGTTTGCGATGGGTTAATTCAAGGTGCTTGACCAATAAAATACAGTTTCGATGGGTTCACTTTAATTGCCTGTGAGGTTTTAGCCAATAATATGAAGTTTCGATGGGTTTCCGTGGGCTTCACGCAAGAAGCACTGGTATGGCTCACGCCATACGCGAATCCTCTTCGCTCATTCGGTTCGATTTTGCGGTGAATTCTGCCAAATTTGGCGCCCGGTGGTGGCAGCGGGGAGAAGCGATAATAAACACAATAAAAGCAAATACATTGTGCATGATCATTTTTTAGGGAAAATTTGATGGGTTTCCGGAAACCCAGTGAACCGGTCTGGATCCACCCCTGTACAAGATTATTTTTCTGTTTGTGGTTTGGGTTATAACATACGAAATTCTGAAATGAGATTAAACTTGCCCAAGCCGCGAACAAATTACTTAAAACGAAGCTTTTGTTATAGTGGAGCACTATTGTGGAATAGTCTCCCTCAAAACATACGAAAGCTTCAATCGATTTCGCAATTCAGGAAAGCAATAAACGAGTATTTAGAAACTTAAACCGACTACCACACGGCAATCTTGTAAACCAGTATTGGACACTTTAGGTTATTTTGTTAATTTTATATTATTTGCTTGTAATTACAGTGGAACCCCGTTAATACGGTCACCAACTGGCTATAAAAATCTGGCCGGATTAACGGGGTGGCCGTATTAACCAGGTGAGATCAAATTTCACAGGCGACCTCTTACGTCATCAAAACCTTGTTGGAGACGTCAAGAAAGCCTCGTTTAAACAAAAACTTACCCCCTCTCCATCTTTTTGTGTCGCTGCTGGCATTAGCCTCGAAAGCTGCTATGATCTCATCACTCTTGTGTAGAATACATTGAATTTGAGTTCTTCCACAACTAAATTTTTCAGCTAGTTTTCTTGTATCTGAGAATTTGCATCGCTAAATGTAATCACTTCATATCACGTTTTCAAGTCAAGTTCTTGCCGTTTAAGTTTGCCTGACGTGACAAATTAAACTTTCTCACTCGATTCGAGCGAATAGAAAGTCTACTCTCCAAGCGGCAAAATATTGAACCATACACCTTGCTCACGACTTTCTCACATTTTCTGCCACAGTAACCGACAAATTTTTGACGATTCTTTGTCTTACACTTCCCAGATTCACACAAAGACATCTGATAAGCTGTTTGCTATACTGTATGATCAACTCATTGAGCTGTTGACAAAAACGTGTTTTTGTTTCTTGTGTTATGTCGGATTTAAGTCCAGTCGAAATGGAAGTTCCATCATGGATTCGGGGGTATCATGCGTACAAGGATTACAGGCAGATCAAGAATGGGGAAGTCTTGAACTTGAGGAATGACCCAAATAATGAGCACGACAAGAATGCTATTGAGGTAGTTAGAGACGGGTAGGTGGTTGGCCATATACCAAAGGGCTTAGCTAACACAAAACAAGGGACAGGCATTATGAAGCATTTTCTAACAAAAACGAGCAGTAAAGCTGAAGTTGAGGTGGTTGGAAAAGCTGTTAATCGAGGAAGTGGATATGGTATGGAAGTCCCCTATGTCTACAAATTTCAGGGACAGAAAAAATATGTCGACTTACTACAGAAACTTTTAGACATTGAACATAATTTATCTGTAAGAAATGAAACTAAAAAAGACACGCGGAGCAGGAAGAAAAGTGTAGAAGTAAAAAAGCTAATAAACGTCGTTAAATTAAAAGCTCCATATTTTTTCTATTACTTTAATGCTTTGCGCATTTAACTATAGCGCATATTGTTAAGATTCATAATTCAAATACAATATTGTATTAAAACTAAAAGGAATGCATGCCTTTGATGTTATAACAACAACACAAGCACAAACATAACATTTGTATGTACGCCCACTAATAGTATCTCAAATTATATTTCCATCTGTCGACACTTTTAGAGTGATCGTATTAACGGGGTTGTTTCTCAACTTTGGAACATTGCAATGTGGCCGTTGGCTGTATTAACGAGGTGACCGTATTAACGAGGAATCTTTATTAGGAAATGCATTGACGTTTTACCGAAACAAAAAAAAGTGACCGTAATATCGAGGTGACCGTATTAACGAGGTGGCCGAAAGGCGGGGTTACACTGTACTGAAGATTTTTAGCGTGTTTAAATAAAATTGTATTGATTGATTGATTGATTGATTGACGTCGGTTTAACAGAAGAAACGTTTAAAACACGATATCGGAACCACACCAGCTCATTTCGAAATGAAAAATCCAAAAACGCCACAGAGCTTAGCAAACATGTTTGGTCGCTGAAGGAATCGAACGCGTGCTATTCAATAGAATGGAAAATTATGAAGAAATGTCATCCCTATACAAACAGGACTAAACGCTGCAACTTATGCATCTACGAAAAATTTCTCATCATCCGCCATACGGAACTGAGTTCCCTCAACAAAAGGAATGAACTCATATCTACTTTCAGGCACCGCAAGAAACACTTGCTTTGTAATAAATAATTGTCACTGTCTCTAGCTATAATACGAACCAAATACTACACACAAACAACTTGACGTCACAAACTAACCACAAATCTCAAGTTTACACGCCAAACACAACATTCACCTGACGAATGTGGCAAGCTTCAGACTTGTCATACGAAACAGATCTGTAGTGAATAAAAGTTCTTATGAAGTAACCAAACCTTGCTTTGTGATTATATATATATATATATATATATATATATATATATAACTACAGACGGAACCGTTTCGGCCTATTGGGTATCATCAGTGTAATGCTGATGAGCAGGATGGATATATATATATATATGTAAGTGAATTTCATCTTACTAAGAGTAGATGTTTGTAAGCTTGGATATATGTATGATGAAAAGTTTTCTGAGATAAAAGCTTGAGAACAAACTTTTCATCATATATATATATATATATATATATATATATATATATATATATATCCCTATTTATTATCCGGCGCCAGCGGACAATTTTATGAAATAAAATAAAAAACAAATTCCGAAAAACAATGACATCTTGAAAACTTAAGATATGAGTTAAAAATAAGACGACGAATGATTGCGATAATATTTCCACTATTTTGCAAAGTCATTGTCGAATCAAAATGAATTACAAGCAAGCAATATGATTTATATAATTACAACGATGACATCATGAACTGGAATGCACAGGACACACGTGAATGATTATAAAGCTACCACTAATGACTGTTAACATTTAAGAAAAATATATTAACGAAAAAGTGTTAGTTCTTTGGATACCTTCAGGCCATTATTTAACTCTGGTCTGTTATACTTTATAAACAGAGCTTCTAAGAGTAATATTAAATTAGGATTTTTATTTTTGCAACAATATAATATTCTGAAGTTATCGGTGATGAGATTTTTATATATAGGAGAGGTGTTGGTAAAAAGAGGAAGTCGTTTGTCTAAGCAGCGTTCTGTTTTAACTATGTAACGTCTATTACATCCCGGACAAGTTATTTCGTAGATTACGCTATTACGAGAAACATCTAAAGTTTTGTCTTTATTCGAAAGAAAATAAAATAATTTTTTAGTTTGGTAAACGACAATGAATTTGACCGGCTTATTTAGATTTCGGCGTATTTTCTTAATACACGTTTTAACGAGATTTTCACCAATTTTACCGAGGTATGGAACACGAAACCAAATTTTAGGTAGTGTGTCATCAGGTTCTGTAACTGGTTTGGAGATACCAGAAAGAGGTTTATTTTTAAGTTTGGAAATGATAGATTTTCTGATGTTAGCGGGGAAACCGTTCCATGACATAAAGTTGGTAATATTTGTGATTATATTCTGCCAATCATGACTGCTCGATAGAAAAGAGATTTGATCCATGCTGTTTTTGACCCCAAGGTTCAAAACTAGAAAAATGAGTATACTGACCAGTGTGAGTATCTTTGCGAAAGATATCAATACCTGTATCAGTATCATTAAGATCTTAAAAAAAATGAACAGACCCATCTTTAAAATTTTCAATAGTGAAGTTAAAGTTTTTATCAAAAGTTTTGAATTTGTTTAAGACAATGGAGATATCGGTAGGCTTAACTAGGACAAGAGTGTTATCGACGTATCGACGATAAAATTTTAAGATATCGGACTGCAGTAAGTCTGAAACGACAACCTTTACAAATTCAGTAAGTCTGATGTTGGCCAAAACTGCTCCTAAAGGTGAACCCATCAATGCACCGTCAACTTGTTCATATAAATTATTATCGAAAGAAAAGGCTGTTTTGGTACAAGAATCAGTAAAAAGATTTTTTAAGACTACGCTTAGTGAGGGTGGTCTCAAGAAGTTTGTCATTATAAATACGTTTGAGGATTGTGTTAATGGTCCGTTTAAGTGGTACGTTTGTGAAAAGGGATTCAGCATCGAAAGAGACGAGACGGTAACCTTCATCGAACAGATTTTGTGGAATGGATTGCATGGCCGAAGTAGCGTCTTAACTGTTATAGGATTTAACTGAGAACATGAATTTTCTTACGATCAATGAAATATTGTTTAAGATCTAAGTCTAGGAACTCATTACAAATTCATTTTACGCTCTTTTTCTTTTATTTACTGGGATTTAGGTCTTAAACAATATTTCATTGATCGTAAGAAAATTTGTGCCCTCAGTGCCAAGACAAAGAATTCATCCATTCTCAAACGTGACAAAGGGAATGGCATAGTAGTTTTACAACGCTCTGATTATGTTAACTCTGTTACTTCGCTTTTTACTAACTCTTCCAGGGTTAAACAACTATCATCTCACCCCACTACTTCGCAGCTTTCTTCCTTACAACGATATCTTTGTTCACTGTTAAAGCGCGGTGAAATTCCCGAAGCAGATTACAATCGTTTACGTCCTAAAGCTGCCACTTTCGGTCGCGTTTATGGCTTACCGAAAACTCACAAGTCATTTAATTTAATTCCTTCTTTCAGACATATGATCGACACCACAAATACACCTCATTACAACGTAGGAAAATTTCTTTCGACACTTTAAAATCCTATAACCGTTAAGAAATTTTCATTAAAAGACTCTTTTGACGCTGCTTCGGCCATGCAATCCATTCCACAAAATCTGTTCGATGAAGGTTACCGTCTCGTCTCTTTCGATGCTGAATCCCTTTTCACAAACGTACCACTTAAACGGACCATTAACACAATCCTCAAACGTATTTATAATGACAAACTTCTTGAGACCACCCTCACTAAGCGTAGTCTTAAAAAATCTTTTTACTGATTCTTGTACCAAAACAGCCTTTTCTTTCGATAATAATTTATATGAACAAGTTGACGGTGCATTGATGGGTTCACCTTTAGGAGCAGTTTTGGCCAACATCAGACTTACTGAATTTGTAAAGGTTGTCGTTTCAGACTTACTGCAGTCCGATATCTTAAAATTTTGTCGTCGATACGTCGATAACACTCTTGTCCTAGTTAAGCCTACCGATATCTCCATTGTCTTAAACAAATTCAAAACTTTTGATAAAAACTTTAACTTCACTATTGAAAATTTTAAAGATGGGTCTGTTCATTTTTTTTAAGATCTTAATGATACTGATACAGGTATTGATATCTTTCGCAAAGATACTCACACTGGTCAGTATACTCATTTTTCTAGTTTTGAACCTTGGGGTCAAAAACAGCATGGATCAAATCTCTTTTCTATCGAGCAGTCATGATTGGCAGAATATAATCACAAATATTACCAACTTTATGTCATGGAACGGTTTCCCCGCTAACATCAGAAAATCTATCATTTCCAAACTTAAAAATAAACCTCTTTCTGGTATCTCCAAACCAGTTACAGAACCTGATGACACACTACCTAAAATTTGGTTTCGTGTTCCATACCTCGGTAAAATTGGTGAAAATCTCGTTAAAACGTGTATTAAGAAAATACGCCGAAATCTAAATAAGCCGGTCAAATTCATTGTCGTTTACCAAACTAAAAAATTATTTTATTTTCTTTCGAATAAAGACAAAACTTTAGATGTTTCTCGTAATAGCGTAATCTACGAAATAACTTGTCCGGGATGTAATAGACGTTACATAGTTAAAACAGAACGCTGCTTAGACAAACGACTTCCTCTTTTTACCAACACCTCTCCTATATATAAAAATCTCATCACCGATAACTTCAGAATATTATATTGTTGCAAAAATAAAAATCCTAATTTAATATTACTCTTAGAAGCTCTGTTTATAAAGTATAACAGACCAGAGTTAAATAATGGCCTGAAGGTATCCAAAGAACTAACACTTTTTCGTTAATATATTTTTCTTAAATGTTAACAGTCATTAGTGGTAGCTTTATAATCATTCACGTGTGTCCTGTGCATTCCAGTTCATGATGTCATCGTTGTAATTATATAAATCATATTGCTTGCTTGTAATTCATTTTGATTCGACAATGACTTTGCAAAATAGTGGAAATATTATCGCAATCATTCGTCGTCTTATTTTTAACTCATATCTTAAGTTTTCAAGATGTCATTGTTTTTCGGAATTTGTTTTTTATTTTATTTCATAAAATTGTCCGCTGGCACCGGATAATATAGGTATATATATATATATATATATGTATGTATATATATATATATATATTGAACGCTCTACAGGATGAGTCATGCCGCAAGTGCATTTGCACACGCTCACTAGTCTCTAGTTAGAGCGCTCTGGCATGGCTTAGATGTACCACAAGCGTGGGACATCTGAGTTGCCTATATAATGTATGCTACTCCATCCTGCTCATCTGCACTGCACTGATGAGACCTAGTAGGCCGAAACGATTCCGTCTGTAGTTATATATATATATATATATATATATATATACGTATACATATACGTCTAGGCTGGTTTATATCTTACTACACACACACACACACACACACACGCACACATACACACACACACACACACATATATACTGTATCTTTAAGTACCTCAGTCTCCACCGAATTTCGACATTTCTGTAGCCTTATTTTGTTGTCGCAATCATTCGTCGTCTTGTTTTTAACTCATATCTTGGGTTTTCAAGATGTCATTGTTTTTCCGAAGTTTTTTTTCATTTCATATACGTATATGTGTATGTATATGTACATGTATACAGTGGAGCGGAATTACGAGTGGGGATGTTTGAGTTAAAAATACAGCATTTTATGTGCTTCTCTGGGAAAATTTACAAGTGTTTTCAAGCTTAAAGTAAATGGTTTGAACCTGGGAGAATCGTGACATGTTTGAGAAAGTTGATCTTCCAGGTTAGTGTAGTCTTGAGAAAGACTGTTAGTTGAAGTGACTGACGTTTCGACAGCCTTAGCGGCGGTCATCTTCAGAGTCAAAAGGAGAGTAAATGTCAGGTTCGCCTGTATTTGTATCTGAAATCTGATACAAATACAGGCGAACCTGACATTTACTCTCCTTTTGACTCTGAAGATGACCGCCGCTAAGGCTGTCGAAACGTCAGTCACTTCAACCAACAGTCTTTCTCAAGACTACACTAACCTGGACGAACAACTTCCTCAAACATGTTTTCAAGCTTAGTTGTTTGAACCTTACATTTGCAAAAAAGGGGGGGTAAATAAGAGCCCCCGTGGCCTCCCGGCTCCGCCGTCCCTGTATATGTATATTCATATGTAAATATATAAGTTATATGTATATGTACATGCTTCAATTATAAATACTCTATTTTTTGAAAACTATAAACGAATATACATTGAATGGCATTCAAGCTTTCATAGACTTCTGCAGTTTACGTTTCCAAATTACATCAGCTCCAATTTACCATATTAATGCTACATAAATAGACCTCAAATCTATTCCTCGAGATCAAGTAAAAGTCTAAATAAATATAGTCACAGCCTAAGTCTGTCAACTGATATAAGCTAAATTTAAGACAGTCGAAGCTCAGCTTAAATTTGCTTGAAACATTTAAGGATCTGGGACATTGAAAAGGTATTTTTGCCCCACTAATATTAAATATCATGAAACACATTCCAAAGGAATGTTCTATGTGAGTTTGTTGATTAATGTCGAATATATTTGCAATATTCTAAAAAGTCAAAATGCGTTGTCAATCGTAAGACAATATTGATACACATAGAAATCTGGTCATCTCAAGAACAAAGAGAGCCGTGAAAGAGCTGCAAATAAACGGTCGTAACATTTGGATGAAACTCCATACAATGATGCAACTCCATTTCAACTCCATTTCAACTCCATTTCAACTCCATTTCAACTCCATTTCAACTCCATTTCAAGAGTCCTTTAATACTGGACTAGTCTACTATTAATTAATTATATACATAAAAATTTACTTCTAACTTACCAACCCATTCAAGAATCCTAATTTTTTATTTGTTTTTTTTCTTATCTTGGTCCCTAAAGTTCTTGAATGTCCTCTCGAAGCTTTGAAGCCGTTTACCTCTACTAGTATGCCACACCTGAATCAATCTACTAATCCTTACCTGGGCTTTGTCTAACTTACTTCTGAAAAAGTTCAGCTCAGGTCCTTCGGCAAGAAATAACTGCAGCTGTATCGGCTGACCACTACCATGTCAGTTAATCAAGAAATCCCTTGACAGACAGAATCCCAAACGCAAACTTGCTTAACGTTGGTTCTGGTCCTCGAACTCCAACGATTCGCTGATTTCTCTTGAAAGTAAACACTATTCCACCATTCTCACTCCCCGCTAGTCACTATCGATACTCGCCAGCAAAAAAAAAAAAAAAAAACGCTTGTGCCTTGTCTAGCATGTATCTTACCGAAGTTCGCAGCTCTGCGCTGGTAACACTTTAACTGGTCTTTCACTTGCCAGATAACAAGGACCCTCGACAACTCTAGCTCAATCCTCTTATACTCTTTCTTCCTTCCTTACATATTCAAAGCAACAATCAGGGCTCAAGAGAATTATCTAACTTAATAAAGTAAATTATCCTACTTCTAATTTACATACAAATTCTACATCGTCACAGATAGTTGAGCACAAGATGTTTAACTTACGCTTCATTACTAACGTTTTCCTTAAACCTCAGTGCTGATGACTGATTGCGAGCAAGCGTCTCAGGCATGGACGTAAATAATGTGCTTTAGACAAGTCCACTGAACGTTAAACGAATTGACAAAGATAAGAGAATGCACTTATCGGAGTAAAGAAGTCTAAAGAGACAGAATTCATGATGAAGAGGTTTGTATAGCGATAACTATGACCTTACAAACAGGATATATACTTCAAGAATACTGATTGTTTGCCGGATGATAATCGCTTCACATATGAACAAGTCAACCTCAGGTACAGAGTGGACGTTATCTAATTGTCGTGAAAACTACAGTCTCACATGTTGGTAACAGAAGGTAGAACTAGATATGCATAAGAGAGATCAGTTGATGTAAATTTACCTGAACACTGAACAATCAGTTTCATATTATTAATGATGTTTGTGAACTGGTAAAATATTTGTTTTGAATACAGACAAATAATGATGAACTAGTGCTTGTTCTGGATTTATTTATAAAGCTCTGACACTGGCCTAGTTAATACTTTTAAATCTTTTTCGGCGGAATCAATCTTGTAATATTTTATTCCGGTTTACGCTAGACGATTTTACTCGCAAGGGGAGAGGTGAAACAGACGAAGATTTGAAAGAATTGCTCACCTTCTTTCATCTAGCGTCCATACATTCTCTGCCTTTCTTCTTGATAAAAAAAAAGCCAGAAGAAAACAAAACAAAACAAAACAAACTTTCCTGGTTCCAACAATTTTTTAATTGCGTCCTGTTGATTAAATGATTTAATTACACACCCATGCTTCTTTTTTTATTTTATTTTATTTATTTATTTATTTTTTGTGAAGAAAGATGGAAATAATAAAAGGTCTGCATTATCGTAAATGAGCTCCAAGAGCGCTGAAAATCTTTGAATTTGTAAGTACGCTGGTTTTTGGTAAGACAAAAGGGTAGGAAGTGCCTGATGAACTGAGTTTTTTTTTATCAGCCACAAAAAATTACTGAATGACCTAAATTGCTTTTTCCTCTTTTGTCCCATTTTATTTATTTGATGTTATTTATTACACTAAAGAGAAAAGAAAAATGTTAGCTCAACATACACATGCAAACACATTTTAACAGATCGCAACGCTTTTTTTACACAACTTGAAAGTTTTGAGTGTAGTTACCACTTGTAAAAAACATTTACCTCTATGTTATTACAACATTCTATTACAATGTGAGTTGAAGTCATAATATTCGAAAAGAAGGCTTTCGAATGCAAAAGAAACCATTGCATTGCAATTACAATAAAATGACGTTGAAAAAAAGAGACACGTGATAAGTGATGCAGTTCAGCAAGAAGAAAGCGTGATAACATAACACCGGTAAATTACGGCATTATGACGTCATTATGACGTCATTATCCCGTAACTAAGACGTCATGACATCACTTTATTGTCAACTATGCAATTTCATTCTCGTAACTATATCTAAAACATGTTTTTAGTTCAAAGGCATTCTGAGAGCATGAACTTATATATGGTACTTATTTGCTAGATTTCTGATATTGAGATTTCAAATGGGGTCATGGTCACACGAACATCATAAAAACTGAAAGGCGCATGTACCAAAGCCAAAATTCTCCAGAAACGTGTTAAATAGATTAAAACTAAAAGTCAAGGAGACCCAGCATCATAGCGTTGACTGTTTTCCAGAAATTTTAACAAAACTTGGGGGGGTCATATTGACATCCCCCGTAGGGAATAGGGTTAATGTAAAATGGATACCCGAATTACATTTAGAAAAACGGAACAGGGTTCAAGGCTCCAAAGAATCCTCCCGATTCAAATAAATATAAGCTCATTCAGTGTTTGCTGTAGCTGAAAATGCTGTATTGTTTCCGCGGCCAAATTGGAAACAGCGAAAGTAACCAAAAAGTTCTTCAGACCAAATGAAGCTGACTTCTCAATAAAGTTTAAAATTCGCCATTTCAACATTTAGTCTGGTTTATAAACTATATCTTGGGTTTTCCAAGATGTCGCTTTTATTTGAATTTTGCTTCGTTTTACGTGTCCAAAATTCGTAATAGTTATTTAAGATTTCCTGTCGGCTGAAGGGCAATCGTCGATAAGGTAAACAAAACAAAACAAAACAAACAAACAAAAAAATGAAAAACAACACAACTCTTTAATCTGCGAATCATACTAATTCTGGAATTTAGTGTTTCACGCATGATCTGAGCAAAATGGTTTTTTTTATCCAGTATGGTGGGAGCGACATTTTTTCTTTGTTATTTGCTGTTAGTTTGATGTATCTCACGTTTTCGCTTGATGACATCACTGGTTGTTCGGCTAGATCAGTTAAATTTCGAATCTTTGCAATTCGACCAAGTATATATTATCTGAAAAACAAAATTTGGCAGGAATAGGAGTACTTGATCGGCACTAGAACATAATCACTGAGACCAGGTAATCTTGTGGAAACTGGGGATGGACAATTAAGTATTTTGTTAACCTGATAACGTTTTGGA
Organism: Heliopora coerulea; assembly: GCA_030142905.1. Lineage (NCBI taxonomy): Eukaryota > Metazoa > Cnidaria > Anthozoa > Scleralcyonacea > Helioporidae > Heliopora > Heliopora coerulea. Next base: position 1,203,011 of record JASJOG010000073.1, on the reverse strand, counting down.
AAAAACCATTGAGGTTTAGGTTAAAATGTCACCAGGGGTAACACGTCAACAATTAGAATTAGGGTAGGATTAGGGTCAGAATTGGGGTTGTGATTAGGATCCTAATCCTAATCCTAACACTAATCCTAACCATGACATTCAGGGTAATTCTGAATCTTAGGACTACTGAGATTTCAGGATTATTTTGAATCTTAAATGAGAGGATATCAGGTAAATAAAATACTTCATTTTCTAGTCCCAGTCTCCACATTATTACCTGGTTTTCGTGGTTATGTTCTAGTGCTGACCAAGTGCATCACTGGCTCCCAAGGTTCACGTAGTTCTCATGGCAACATGCCCAATGCCAGACACTTGTGCAAGTGTTCTTAACTTTTTCTAGCCAAACAAAGCAAGACTTGCCAAACGCATTCATTTTGTTGAAAAAATATAACAAGATATCATTTATTACCTGACTGGAGCATGAGGAAAAGTATGTTGCCATAGTAACTATATAAATATACTTATATCAAGATAATGGCAAATGATAAAATAAAATTTAAATGGAATTCTTAATGCCTAAATGCTTACAGTTTTAAAGAAACAGAATATGAAACATTGATTTTTTTTTTTCAGTTTATAAGATTTACAAGACCAGATGGAGTACTCTGAAGTCGAACTGAAAGAGAGAAAGAATTATCTGCTCTGAAAGGTAATTTTTTTTTTAAACTGAAGCAGACCAACACGACAATTATTAGCTGTCAAGGTTCAACTTTACCTCAGTGTGTCTGAGTTTGACCACTATAGTCTTGTGAGATTCTAGAAACATGACAGATCAATGAAACATGAAAGAGGTAGAGAGTTAAAGCATTTACCAACGATTTACGTGGCAGAAATCTTAATTGTACATTGAATATAATAGTGCAGTTCAATATATGTAAATAGAAAGTCATCTTTTAAAAACATGAGCAAGCCACAAATAGTTTTTATCATCCCATGTTTCATTGCCAATGCTAAACTTTATGAAATGATGTTTAATACCCTGAGGATGATTCTGAAATAGAGCTAAACTTTATCAAAGGGACATATAAGAAGCAGTAATCCAACACCCAGGTTTATCTAATACACAATTGATGAGCAATAATTGGATGAGAAGGAGATGTGACAGGAAGCAGAAACCTCAAAGCAATGAAAGTAGTATGGAAGTAATGTTTTCACTGAGATGTTCAAATTTTTGAAATAAGGAATCTTTCTTGCAAAGCAGCTCAAACATTGAATTCAAAGAAAGTACTGAAAAATCATTAGAAAAATAGGGAAATAAAAAAAAATAAGAATTTGGTATAAAAAATAAAAAAATAGAATCGAAAAATAGGCATACAGTTACAATTAATCTGGGAAACTCTGGTATATCAGTACTACTCAATTTGTGCCTCGGCAGTGACAAAGCAAGTATTTTCTATAGGGGAAGCCACCAGTCCACTATGAACGGTTAATAACCGACCACAAGGACCAAAGGGCGAGTTCATTGAGATTACGGTAACACAGATTCCTTTCTGTGAACTCTTTGAAAGGGAAGATCACTTCCAGTAATTATCAAATAATAAGTGTATCAATCTACTACTCTTTAGAATCAGTATAAACCAATTACGTGTGAAAGGAACTCAGTAAACAATTTGAATTTAAATGAGTAATAAGTTAAAACTTCCACCCTGGTTAAGCGCGAAAAAAATTCGATAGATCCTTTTGAGTCGAACCAACAGTTATCCATGAGTTGCGGTTCTAAATTGATTTTTCCCCATGGTTTGTCAACAGTTCACACTTCAAGAGTATTAAGAAATATTGAATGTAAACTAGAACTTGAATTAAACTTAATGTGCCTGAAAGCACACGAAAAAAAACGGTAAATAACGTTATCAATTTCATGTTCTCGCCGTTATTTAGATGACAACCATGCATGGAATTTGTGCGTCCTCGCAGTGCATCACGGTAGTTTAGTTACCTTTCCAGTGCATTCCACTATGAAGGAAATTTTCAGGAAATAAAGGAAATTTGAAGGAAATAAAATTTTGAAAGAAATTTGAAGGATTCTTTTTGAGAATTTGATGGAAATTTGAAGGAAATCTGAGGGAACTTGCCCTACTGAACAATTTTGTTTCGAATGTTGCAGAATGTTGTAGTATAACAGTACTGAGAGTTATAGTCTTTAAAAATAACATGTGTATGGCAGTAAATGTAGCTGACACTGCACAAGAAATAAGCTTTAATGTCAGTCAATTGTAGTACGATTGCTTACGGAAAACCGCGAAAATAATTCGAGCGACTGCAATGTTTCTGTGAACGATAAGTGAAAGAAGCGCAGTCATTCAGTTAGTCTCTGAAACAAAGGATCGCAAATCAAATTTGACGTTCGGAAGGGCTGTTTCAGCTTGTTTGACGCCGACATCATATTCTCGTTTCTGTATTTTTGTCCGAATATGCATCAACAAATGTGACTGAATTTATACTACAGTCAGGTTAAGGCAAAATCGTTTTAATTGTTTCTATTTGCCTTGAGCAAAAACATTATTCGACGACTGTAACGTTTTTAAACGTACTAGAGGCTGGGAATTAGGGATTTTCTCACGCACTTGTCAGATTTACACTTCTATGTTTTTCGAATTCATCATTCAACATTTGTGTGTGTGCTGGTGTAAAACTACATGTCAAAATCCAGTGCCTCCCGACAACTTTAAAAAATATAATATAAAACAAACTTTGAAAGGAAGCATTGCCCATATTTTGAGTACTAAGATGCTTCTTTTCGAAGTTTGTTTTATATTATATTACATGTCCAAATATGCGTAGTTTGTATACCTTGACCAAACAAACTCCGCCATATAACTTGGTGGAGATATGAGCAAATAAACAGCAGGAGTATATGGTGACTCAATCAAATAATGAAGGAATGCCGAAATATTACCTCATTTTTCTCTTATTTCCTGACACAACAGGTCTTAATCTAGAACATGTTTATTTTTGGAGTTTGTTTCGTGAAC
>JASJOG010000729.1:0-43230 GCA_030142905.1 Heliopora coerulea | reverse complement strand
TGCTTAAATTATGTTCTAGCCTGTATAGTTCCTGCTCAACTTATACACCATTAAGTTCATTTATGCAACCCTGAAAATTAGATTTGGAATTTGAGCCTGTTAATAGCCAACTGCCATGCATGTTTTCAAAATTTATTTGTATACTATGAAACAGAAACTGACTAGCTAGTTCATAATATTCTATGGTATTGGCCCAAAAGCAAATGTTTCATGGAATCCTGTTACAATAACTGTTTAAGTTTTTGATATATAGGTTTCATGATTATTTTTTACCCTAAGTTAATGATAGGACAGCATATACCCATGTTTGTAACACTTTTTGAGAATAGTAATAATATCACAAGTTTTGAAATCATAGTATCATGAACAAACTGACAATTCTTGGCTCTAATTTTTTGCTGTAAGTTGAAGCAATGACATCCTGATGCTAGGCTTTTACACATTCTTATGCAACAAAATTCATGATGAAGCCTTGCTTAACTCATCAAGGGGCCAGGCTCATCCCTTTGATGAGTAAAATTATCTGGCATTTGCTAGAGTTAAATACTGAAGTGCCCTTTGCCCATTGATGGATTAAAGTACTGATATGCTTTTTTTCAGGTTTTTTCCCCCCCAATTAGTTCAGGGGTTTTTTCCCCCAATTCCCCTGTTACTATCACTAAATGAAATGATTCTTTTGAATGCAAATTTAATAAGTCTTTATTAGTTTAGTCATTCTCATCACCTGTTTTTAATTAGGGATTTTTTGGTAAAGGTATTCTATCAAGAAGCAAGCCAGAATATGAAAAAATTTCCAATATTTCACAACTGGCCTTTTCCAATTCAGACAAACTAAGGAGATGTAAGAATAGCATTTTCAACTGTTTAGCTTTGGTGCATTCATGTCAGTGAACTGGAACTAAATTTTAATTGTATTTTGAACTTGATTTTGTTAATGTGAATGAGGTCAGACTGGATTTATACTGGATTTGGACTGGATTTTAACTGGTTTTAAGTACACCCGAATCCGTTTCCAGCCGATAATTTAAGAAAATAAAGTTGAACACTGTGTCCACTTGCTTTTCTCAAATTTTGAGTTCAAGATGGAACTGATACTCGGAGTATGTTTTCTACTTTATTTTCTTAAGTACACCCATTTAAGGTGTTGTGAGTGGGACTGAACTAGGACTTTGATCAAGTGTGAGTGGAGTTGGCCTGGCTTGGAACTTGAGAAGGTCAGGTTTCTATGATAAGGCTGTCTTCCAAAGTATGATTGGTCAGCAGTAAATGTAGCAATTAATTGTTTGGAATTTAAAAATATTGTGAGGTAACATGAGACACCAAATGCCCTTATTCAAACATCCTACACAGTTCAAACCAATACTGTAATGTGAAAACAACCAGTTTTGCTAAATCCAGTCCAATCCATTCCTCATTTGCTGATGTAAATGTCACTTTAGTTAGATGGATTGTTTTCATCCACTAGATATAATACTTTGACCATTTTAATGGAGTTGTCCTTACATCTGTTTTTCCCCCATAATTTTCAGTGCCCCCTCGTGAAAGGCATATTCGACAGACAAAATTCAAAAAATGCAGAAAGGAAAGGTAAACTGTTGTTGTGGCTTTGTGCTAGTGTGTTAATTTGATGCTCTTATTTGCTAAAATGTCAGATAATCAGGGCCTTAAGATTTGCAATTTCAATGTCAACAAAGACATCCTTTAAACATCATAGAATTTCTCATGCAAAACACAAAGAGTTTGATTATTTGTCTTGTGAGTAATTTCTCTAAATTGTCATCATTCTATATGCAATGCCACTGAAAGTATTTCAACATCTTAAAGATTATGCTAGCTTGTCAGACTTTTAGAAGAATTTTAACATTTTTTACATCACTAAACAACTTTGGGGTTGTGAGTGTAACAACTTTAAGTTGTGGGCAACACAAGTATGTAGGTGACGACCGGCTACCCACTTAATACTCCGCTATTTCACATTATACTGCCTTCATATAACGTAATTTGATGCAAAATGATGTATTGAAACATATCTCATTCATATTTAGGTTTCGTCAGCATTCTTTATGGGCTAAGGTTGATTTTCAGTCCAAGGAGGTCAGTAATGGTAAAGCTTTAAAACCAGTTAACTTTCGACTTACCCGTGCGTTTTTGACATAAGGAAAGCTCGTGGGGCACACAGTAAGAGGATAAAACTGTGTTTCGTAAGACAATTTACCGCACCACAATAAAATACACGCCGCGTTAGTACCCAGCAAACGGTAAGAAGACCATCAGCCATCAAATCCACTGCTGGATTTAGTACTGTTCCCACCACTTCACATCTGTTTTACCATTTTTATCTTTTGGTTAATCAAAATAATCCGACGGATGCTACAAGTCTAACCTGAAACGCCCGTTCTCTATATAGCTGCATCTATACGTAATGGTAACTGACACTATACCGAAACTGATTTCTAATTCATCATAATGGTGATGATGACAATTTTCCATTGTTCTGTCTAAATATTTGCTTTAATTGTAGTTAACTCCAGATGAATCTGTTAGTGAGGAATTAACCCTGACAGAGGCACGGTTAGCGGCCAAAGGTGAAGAGGACTTTGCCGTGGGCCCTGAAGATGATGTAGACAGTGATGAGGAACAAGATGATCATTGCAGTGACGATGACGTTAGGATCGACGATGTTCTTCTGGAACTGGTGAACAAACCGTCAGACATGGTGGAGGTTTGGAAATTATTTTGGTTTCGTTGTCTCTCTTACGAGAATTTCCTAGGTCATTTCACGTGTAGGAAAGACATTTTTCTGAGGTCTGAGACTTATTCCCTGTGTCCTACCAGAGGCCGTAATCGGGCCTGAAGGCGTGCCAACCGCGGAAATTTTTGAAAACCAGCACTCTCTTAAATGCGAGTTTCGGCAACTCAGTATCAGTATAGCTCCTTAATATCTCTCGTTATGCTTTGCAACGTTTTGACCTCTGACTTCCATCTACTAAAATTAACATGCTTAATAAATATAACCTCAAGAAAAACATTGACAAAAAATTTTTTTCCCAGTAAAATCGGATTTAAATTACCAATCACCGATCGTTATTTCCATCCCTAAGTATAGCATGATGGTATAAATACGTAAATCCTATAACAATTAGATCACATTTTAAGTATAAAAGCCACACAGGAGTAGTCAACTTTGGTTTTCGAACTGCAACTTTTCAAGCTGCGTACAAACTGCTCTTACTAATTTAAAAGCCAGAGTAAACTTAACTACCGGACTTTGTACCGTCGTAATTGTTGTTCGATTTTTTTCCCTTCGTCATTAACCAACCTACTTTCCCTTCAGGATTCCGAGTCCTCCGGCAAATGTCAAAAGCTTGACCCGTACAAAGTCTTCGAGTTCTTGCAACTCACACTTGAAGAGGTCGGTAAAAAGAAAGTCAATGTAAAGTTGCCCTTGCACTAGTTCATGCTCTTCAATTCTGAGTCTGTACAGTAAGCATAAAGTAGGGAACAATCTTCGAAAAATAACATCTTGTGAATTCAAGATTCGAGTTCAAGAATGCTAGTAAAATGATCATGAATAATTTTGAAGGTAAAGATTTTACTACGGATTAAGCTATGGAATATTTGAAGAATTTAATCCCATTTATATTCAATGTAAACCATCTCCATTATGTCCATATTTCCTTTCAGGCGTTTTTTCTCAGCTTCGGTCTTGGATGTTTGTCGATTATGAAGGCAGAACAGGTTAGTCGTCGATTAAATTGTATTGCACGATGATTCTTCTGACTTCATGCGATTTATTTCTCAAAGATGAACGTTTATTCGTTTCGCAGAAATTATCGCTCTCTGCCTTGTGGTCAGAATTTTGTCAGAGGAGCCCAGATTTTCTCAGAAACTACATCGCTTATCATTATTATCGCAGCAAAGGTTGGGTACCTCAAGTTGGACTTAAATACGGAACAGATTTAGGTAATGTAAAGCAATTTGGGGAACATCCTTTGTGACAGCTGATAAAAAATTGATAATCGTGTACACTAGTAAATTGACGTATCTCATTTCTGCACAATTTAGTTCTTTACAAGAAAGGAATGCCTTTTTATCACTCCAGGTATATTCTGTTTTCTCGTATCTGTTCACATAACTAAAAAAATATGAAAAGGTGTTTGGAGTTTGGACCAAACTACTGTCGTTCTAAAATCCCGGTTTCCAGGAACCGAAATAGCGATGGTCTACATATTTACAATTGTAGGTTCTTTAATTCTTTAATTCCACAACAGTGAACATTTTGTTCTGTACTGAGGCATTCCATGGGCTCAACAAAAGAAGCGATATTTCTTGTTTAGTTACGCTGTCATCACAACACTTGTGAATGAGAGAGGAGAACGAGCCGAGCTTCGTGAGAATATTTCTAGTGGGAGAGAGTGGACATGGAAAAGTCTGGCTGCACTAAACCGTCTGAATGAGCATGTGGCGAAGGTAAAGGCAAACCTTCAGACTTCCGTTTGTTTTTAAAATATCTGGTACCCCAACCTGAAATAAATTCCAATTTTGGACTGGTGATTTGAGTGTATTTCAGGTGAAATACGTTGTCTACTTCTATATGTTTTTCCTTGCTCTGTAAAGTATGGCTGACCCATCTGTCATTTCTTTTTCCAGGAAGTCTTACTTTGTTCCATCACTGTACCTTCTGGTAGGTTATGGTTCTCATGAGCCAATTTTCGGAGAGCATGACACGTTCTGTAGACTATATTCTTTAGCCTGACCAATGATTCAAACTGTCCATGATTTACCCACAGGAACAACCTCCGGTGACTTGGAAAGTCCACAGTGTTTAAGAAGCTGCAGAATACAGGTAAATGCCACGGTCGGCAACAGGAGTGCTATATGTGAGCCGTACTGCTCCCGGAGATAAATCATAAAGATTGTAATCGTGAAAATACGCCAAACTTCCGACGCTATTGTCATCGTGATAACAATAGATAATTGCACAATTTGTGAGATATACGTTTGCGCATAATACTTCTATAATTAGATACATTTGGTATCGAACATATAATCATTTCATGTGGAAATACCCATAAATGATGGTAAGAACTGCAGCGTATAAAGATAGAAACTGTAGGAATCCATACGTCTCATTGGGACCTCGAAATCCCGGCTATTTGAGTTCCTGATACTCCTCCTTACCCCTTTCTGAGTCGGTCCTAGTTCGTCTCGTACAATATGGTGCCTGACCATCGCTTTCGTGTTTTTATGTTAAGAAAAAAGGTTCCAGAGTTGGAGAACGCTTTCTGTTTTTATTAAAGACTTCTATGTTTGCAGGAAATGGTCGTACGTCGCTGGATTCCGCAGAGGGATCGTGAATCTTCTGGTGTGCGTTAAAGTTTAGTGACATCTTACAACGACAAATACAACCGTGCGAAGGGTGCGATCTCGATCAAGTGAACGTTGGGATAGCGAAATGCTGTTGATTTCGAGAGCTTGCGAGTTATTTGATGTAGAGTGACGTTCGCTGACGTTCCACAATTTTCACGCACAGTCACTCGCAAGAAGTATTCTGAAGGGAATGGGGTGTCGAAGTAATGGCTACGGCACGAAACAAAATCTCATGGATTCCCAGAAAGCTTTGTACAGGAGTCAAAAGTTTAGGCTGACGTTCAGTGGCATTTGATATAAACATTGAAGATACAGGAGTTAGGGATAACGGGAATGGCTCGAAGGGATATGTCCAGGGTGTCTTGAGCTTGTGAGACTTGTGGTGTTGACTGACAACATACTTGCACGGTCATTCACAGTATGTGTGCATTGAAGATGAAGGGGCATTGGAATTACGGAAACGATTTGAACCAACGTATCGTTGGCTTCCGGAGTTTGTGCGTCATATGTGAAATGACGTTCGGTGTGATTGTACAAGATGCGACGCAATTACGCGCAGTAAACGTAGTAAAGTTTGGCAATACATGGAGGTTACATGAGGTTACAAGGAGGGATAGAGGATGACAAGGAAGCCGGGCGAAATGTTCGTATGAAATATTATCAATTTAATTTCGATAAACTATATATTAAATAAAGTAACAGTAAAATACTGTAATAAAATGATAAATTTCCTCCTGAGGGGTTGAAATAGTCAATTTTCAAGTTGTGGTCGCATACCCATTGTCATTTCTGCATGAGTGTGGCGCGTTTTCGCTTCGTGGTGAATTACCATAGGTTCTTTTAGAGCAGCGATTTTAAATTCATACCATTATGCAATGAAAGAGTCGAATTAACATGAACATGAACGCTCCGGTTCCTTCTTGGTGCTTCTCTCTTGCGAACTTCCGAAATGCAGGCGGACATGACTCATGGGTCGTCTTCAGCTACGTGTCTTTTTACCATCTTATATTCACAAAAACTGTTTCCGACCTAATATGCAAATATACCAGTAATATACCAAGCAAATAGTGCGACTCGTCGACAATCGGCGAAAGTAGATTTTCGAATCACCAGCTAAGCAATCAGAACGTTAACCCATCATCTCGAGCTGAAATGAAGAAGTACTGACATATTAAAATCAAAGAGGGCGCGCTTGTTCCACAGTTACATATACTTGGTGATGAACTTAAATTTATTTTAAAGATAGAAATGCCCATAATACTAACCGCAGCATACAAAAGTAGAAACTGTATGGAGCCACGTTAAACTTACCAATTCATCAACGTCGTCTTCTTTTTCTTCCTCAACTTGTTCTTCCGCCTTCTCTTCTGCGTCTTCCAAGAACTATAGTCACAAGAAATCAAATTTCCACTAAGTCTCGAAGCTTACTTTATACTATGGAAAGTCTTCATTTCATTTTACGGATTTAAGTATAAGTAAAACATGTCGAAAATAACGTCTTTTTTCTCCACTGACAATCTTAGAAGTATTTTAGGAGAATTTTTTCATTCGCACACTTCAAAAATGTGTGGTAAGTGGGCTGAGAATTTTGTAGGCCTAGGTGTTGGTGGCAATAGGATAGCTACACGTCAGTTCTTAGCTTGCATATGCCCACGCAAAAAAATGAGCCTCTCCACTTCAAAATTCACAATAATAATAAAAAGAATGACTTAAACAATACATGTCGTGCTTGCTCCTCGGTGACATTCACATCAGAAGATTCCTTGCTGTTGACCAGCGTTACTTTCTCTAACAAAGTCGTGAAGAAAAACATTCAGGCAAGTTATTTCAACACTAACATCTTGTTTTTAACACATCTATTTTGACAGTGAGCTGAGCTTACCTTCCTTGATACGTATCCAGAATGCATTTTTCATTTTTCCCCGCAATTGATCTTTCAGACTTCCGAGAAATGAATTGAACATCTTACCTTCAGCGGCCTGGAGAAGAAGAGTTCGATATTGTGAAGAGAAAAGCGTGACCAAATCCGCCGAAGAAAAACTCCTGATCTACCTTAATAGACTCCTTGCGCAAGACTTGGATGCAAGACATTGCCTTGTTATAATACTCATCCTTGAATGAGTCCATGATGAATCGGACAATACGATCCTTCATTTGTTTGGAAGCTACAATTAAAAAAATGGCGCTTACCTATTTCATCATATAAAAAAAGGTTCTTTACTTTAACAGACGATTTTTGAAGGAGAGCGAAACTTGTTTTACCTCGAATGGCTGAAAACCTGTGTGTGGCCAGCTTTGTCTTTTTAAAATTCCCGATGCTCGCATTTTGTGTACCCATAGTCGTTAGTACCTTGTATTTTGTTCCACGAAAATGTAAGCAACAGAACTACCTCTTAAGAAGTCGTTGCAACAAAATTGAGACGGAGATGTTCTTTGACTTTCTTGTTCAATGAACCTCTCGTGCACTTACGATCCACCGCATGCGCTCACTTAGTGACCTTACCTGCTCCAAATCGGTCTACATCCTTCTGATTAACAAGGTACGTAAAGTCGCCAACCGGATCCACAGTTCCAACCTGAGAAGATAATCCAAAGATAAGCGGTGTATTATAATCACGGATCTAGGAGTTTAGACAACGCTTTTCTTTGATTATTCACTCACCCTGTCACCCCAGCACGCACACCCTAACACCCGAAACCGTGTTGCTGAACGTCAATAGCATATCACCAGAGTTCACGACGTTCCCTGCAACCAGGAAGTGATAGGTCTGGTCTGCTTCCTGAGTCTGAGTTAATATTGAAAACATGCGTACCTATTTTAACGGAAGTTTTATCACAGCATACAGGGAATACTCAGTTTGTTCATGGCTGAGCTACATGGAATGATTGGCGCAGATGTTTGTTCGTTCTGGAGTAAACGATTCAGTCCCAGTAAGGAGTATCCAGGGGTTGTTGCCACATACGCAAGCATGGTAAGAAGGAATTGTGCTCTAACGAGATAATCACATACGCCACGGTGACAAATGGTGTGCGACAATTGAATCGTGTGGTTGAGCCTTCAGACACATCAGTGCGATAGCTCTGCGAACTTCTCATGAGGATTCAATATCTGCGGTTTATTGTAGGTCAGGTGCGTTAAGGGCTGAGAAAGAACTCCAGTACCGGGTAGGATCCCTTGTGGGCTGCTTGTTTGCCATCCTCTCTTTTGCATTATTTCGTGCACTTCCTAGTTCTAATCAATCTATGGTCCAAATATAATTAAGAAAAAAGAAAGAAAAGAAAGCAAAAAAATCCTGCACGTACCTCTGTTATTTCTGACTTTGACAATTCACCCATACTTGTGTCCATTTCACCACTTTCAAGTTTCAATCGTTTGGGCTCTCTTCCGTTACCGTCCAGGTCCAAATCGATACTAACATGCAAGCGAATCAAACGAGGAATTAAAATTGTCGTTCAATTAAGGCATTTTGACTAACCCTTTTAAATGATTGGCGATAACGTACGGGATTGTAATTGATGCATTTCACTTTACCTTAGACGTGCCCAAGTTTTGCATGAAAAAGGGCCATGCAGTCTGACAATCACAAATGTGCTGATAAGCCAAAAATAAAAATCAAAAACATAAAGTACCTTGTCCTGAAGACATTTTCTTCCTTTTTGTCCGATTTTGTTTTTGCTACGGCTTCAAGTGGGAAGAGCTCCTGAAACCAAGTAAAGATAAGCTAACCAATGGGTTATAATGACACGAACATCCGGTGTTCATGCAGTAAAGACATCCAAATCAGTTACAAAGCGTTCAGCGATCCACGAAGTACGACTCTAACCTTGAGTTTAGTCAAATGAGGACCACATTTATTCTTTACATGTGAGGGCTGTTCAATGGACCTGAAAATGTTATAAAAATCCTGTGAGTTTTCCATTGAGTAAATATGTAAAATTTAAAAAGCGGAAATATCAAACGTGCATACGTTTGATTTTGACGAAAGGCATCCACTTCATAACGTCATCACCAGAAGTACCAGTGAAAACTTTCTTTCATTTTCAGTACGTAAAATTAATTTGATGCAACGTGTCGTCAAAGGTAGAGGTTTATGAAGTAACAGGCAGACAACTGTTGGCGCCCGTCAAAATACTGACATATTGTTACTTCATGACTCCTTCCCAGTGAACTCGCACAATTAGGACACGTGTATTATATGAACGAGTTACTGAATACTGTCGTACTGCGACTGCGAGATAGAATATAGAGATGTCACTCACTCAACCCAATGTTCATTTTTTGTTACGTCGTTTAACAATCTTTTTGATTATTTTAGTGCGTTTTATTTTTACCATGCAATGTCTTAATGCTTTCAGCGCACCTTGCTATAACAGGATCAAGCTCCGGTGGAGATTCATCAGGGTTCAACGAACGGTGGACAATACACTGCAATAAACAAAAAAATATTCGCTCATTTTAAACTTTGCGGCAAACTTCATTTTCATTCATTCATTCAAACGGTAGGAGTTGTCGTACCCCATTTGTCAATATTTGGAACACCCAGAATTAACCCACTCCTACCGAAGTATCTCCTTCTGACGAGTAAAAATGTCTGGATTTAGTCAGAGCTAAGTTCTCCAAAGTTCAAATTGCTAAATACCTAGAAAGGCAGCATACCTGGAACAAGCGTTGTCTGTAAGGATTAAACGTTCGCTTTGGCTTGAGTGATTCTTCAACTTCGTCATTTCGACCACTAGAGAGAGATAATCACGACTCCATGTAGATTGGCTTCATACAGTTCTTGCCTTCACACAGTTTTTTTTTTTGTTTTTTTTTTTTTTTGTTTTTTTTTTTTTCAGTAATAATAGTTCATTGGGACACCCAGAAAACTGAATCTGTTCACACGTTATTTTAATGCGCATTTTTGAGTAATTTAATTCATGACAGATATACATTTTATTTATTTCATATTATTTGTGGGAAAAATCAAAAGTGAATTTCCCCAAAATACTTACCTCTTGTCTTGAACGAGCAGCATGGAATTTATGAAATCGTCGGTAGCCTCCAACTGTTCGTCTGAAATGTTTGATAAACCTAAGACGTTTGCGAATGATTCATTCGGAAGCCTGGCATACTTACATTCCAGTTCCACTGGTCACATGATTTTTTCCCCACCAATGAAATAAGAAAAATCGTATCAACGCTTTAATTGGTTAACGTTTTTCCCGCCAATACACTGCCTTGGGCAAACTAGCTTTTAAACCGAGGATTTTAATGTTCTGACAACTGTATAAATTATCTTGGAAAGAACAGTTTAAGGAACGTACAGCAAAAAAGAACTTTAATACGAGTAATTCGGAGATGAACCAATAGTGGAGACAAGTTCATGTTACAAACGCTGCGCATTTTTGACGAAGAAAATATTTTATGGGTGGAACGAGGTAACATTAGTGTCGTAATTTAATTGACCGCGGGTTTGTTGTTCTCCAAATAACTAACTTTAAAACCGTAGTACTTATCCAGTATAAGAAACAAATTGCACTGTGGTAAATGCTTTGCATGATTTTCGTTCACTTGATGCGACGTATCTCTTGGTTAGGATTTCGGCAATCGAGATACCAGGCGGAAATCGAAGTCTAGTAATAAAGATTATTGCCCAGCAAATAATTTTGAAGAAGCCCATATCTCAAATAAACATATCAGGATACTTTGAAAGATACTTTAATGAGGAAGTAACGTTTCGTCACTTTACAAGCAACATCATCAGAGTGTCTATTTACATGAAAATTTTCGGCTTAAATAGACACTCTGATGATGTTGCTTGTAAAGTGACGAAACGTTACTTCCTCATTAAAGTATCTTTCAAAGTATCCTGATATGTTTATTTGAGATATGGGCTTCTTCAAAATTATTTGCTGGGCAATAATCTTTATTACTAGACTTTGATGCGACGTATTATTAGAATCGCAAGTACGTATTTACCATGAAGTAACCGATATGTCCAACTGCAAAAGCTTCCCTGGGACACTTACCAAGTCTAGAACACCCGGTTGACAACTTGTTGTCTTAGTGGAAAAATTATTCAAAGTTCAGACAACGACTCCCGGGGTTTTGAAACAGACGGAAAGTCACGTACTGAGAAAGTAAACTTTGAACTGTATGTACTTGTCAGGATTTGTTAGACGAAAAATACCGACGGAATATATTCAGAGTATTTACTGAGTACCTGTTGGGGTTTGTTTGGACGTTGAAGGCAAAGAAGCAAATGTAAATTGTCGAATGTCTTCAGAAAATGGCAAAGCTGTGAACAGCAAGCACTAAAAATCCAAGAAACGAAGAAAAAAGTATTTAGCCAGTTTTATTAGCCGAGTATCCTTGATCAAGAGCGAATCAACTTGAGCACGTTCTCTGCTGTTTTGCTTCAGTGAAAATGCTGTAAAAGTTGAAAGTAAATTACAACACGTAAAAATTGAAAATGTAGGGTGCCACTTTAACAGACTAACAAACACATGATCGCGGGCGCAGAATTGAAAACTTCTCGAAAAACTGCAAGGGGAAATAGGAGTCAATACATGCATCACATCGAATGACCTTATTACAACGGCAAAATTCCTCATATTTTTACGTACTATACCTCATAATTTTCTTTAATATGGGGACTGAGAAATCCAATTTTCGGAGCTACCTTGTTTCTCCAAACATAACGCACAATGGCCACCTTGTCCGATTCATGCAGTGCGTGGATTATAGCAGACAAACCAATCGCTGCAGCCTGAAACATTTGACACAGAAACTTATTGAAGACTGGATGAATGGAAATTACTGTCGTAGACAAACGTCCTGCTCCCGGCGTGGCCTTGTAGCTCAGTTGGTAGAGCGTCAGACCAGTAAACTAAAAGTCGTTGGTTCGAATCCCAGCCGCGGTCAAGTACAGTTTTTCTCTACTTACCCGGTATGGGCTCGTTCACTAATTGTTCTTCATCCAAGTACATAATGTCTTATAACTAATGGACAGTAATCAGAATCCCGTTTACACTGTAACATTTTAGGCACGGCACGGCAAATTTTGGAAGTCTGCACCGTTTATACTGTGAAAATCACCCGTACCAAAATTTTAGCCGTGCCGTGCTCAAAATGTTAACAGTGTAAACGGGGTTTATTGGTCAGAAATTACCAGTTGCATTAAAGTAGTACTCTTGTCTGAAAGCCGGCATCCCAGACTAGCAATACAACTATAAACTTAATCAAGGCCACTCGAAAGATACATCGCTTACCTGGTCACCTGGTTGGGAGACGAACGCAATCACAGTTTCTCCTAAGAATTGTTGTCGTTTTATCTGCGAAGCAAGTGAACACAAACAGACGAGTATAGTTGTATAGCTGTGGTAACATTCTTCCTACTTCTGTAATACCGTTACATTGGCAAATTCAAATGTACAATTCTAAACCACAGTTGGGATAAAACATCATAAATCGTTAAAAATAAAAATGAAAATAAGAAACAAATATAATCTTTATGTTGAATGGGATTTCTAAAACACGATTATTTCAGAAGCTACGGTTAACACGGGTGAAATGGGAATACGCAGGCACCTTTCATTTTAATTACGTGGACTGGAGTACACACATTGAAACGTCAATTAATAAAGACAAACGACACATATTTCCACTTACATTGGACGATGGCGTAAAGCACAATACTTCCAGACATTTATCTGGTTCAAGCTTCATACTTTGCTGATCAAGTTTTAGAAATGGAACTAATGTCTTGCCATATCTAAATCCTGAAAATGACACCGTTCGATTAAATGATTCAACAAAACTAAACGAAAACACAAAAAATGTTCATTTCTGAACGACTATCCGCAGGATTAAACTTCAGATTTCAATTATCCAAATGATGTAATGCGTCAAATACAAATATGTCCAACGAAACGAGTGGTTAACTGTACAAGAGCCTAATGAATCTCCTCGAAAAAAAGTGTCATACTGTTTAGTAACAGCTGACTAGAATTAGGCAAAGAAACAAAAATAAAAAACTCTGCAATACTTTTTGCGACCTAAAGAGTCAAACCTTTCGCTAAGTCTGCTTTGTCCACTTCTGTTTCATCTTCATCTTTCAAGTGGTATGATCTTTGCATCCTTACACCCATTGTACCGGGATCGGCTGAGGCTTCAGCAGGAGCGGATAATTTCTTCCATGTTTGTGGACTCTGTTCTTTAACCTAAACGATTAACGATAACATTAATGACTTTGAAAAAAGAAACAAACAAACAAGTTACACTTTCGAAACCTCTTTATAATTTATTGATCTCTAGCAAACAGAATGAAGTGAACTTTTTTGCTGTCACTGTAGGTCTGTTATATATCGTTTCTGTTATATACTGTAGGTCTGCCATATATCGTTTCTGTGTTGTCAACTTGAACATCAGGACCTCGCCTGGCGAATTTTTTATCCGTCGGCATTTAGTGCGTTCGCTATCAGTTGCGATATCGGTCAGCAGTCCGTAAGACGGCGTTTTGTCGTCTGAAATTTGGTTTACCTGTTGACAATTGCTTTAGTCTGTCTGCTTTTTGCTGGTCAGCAGTTTGTCCGGACAACACCGAGCGACAAACATTACACATTACAGTTCTAGAGTCAAGGGATGCCGATGTATAATAATCGTGGAAATGCTTATTTTCACATATTAATAGGGAAAGCATGTCGGACTTGAGTAATTCAAGGCTCTGGAAACGATGAGTCTGGTTTCGAGAACTGGTGTGGTATAATGTCTTAAAATTTGAGCGTTTCAAATCTCAGCAAAATAGTTATTACTCACTCTTATATACCCATATACATTAATCTTTATGTTTGATCCAATCTGAAGCGGCCCGCGAAAAACAGTGGTTTGTTTGATGGCCTTCTGTTCAACAAACGCCAACATTGGGAGAATGTCGCTACAGAGAAAAAAATACGTCGGTGAACTTCAAGCAGCATATCCAGAATTTGGGTCCATTCAGAGAAACCACAACTTTCTGGTATTTGAAGATTGTAATCATAGCGGAGTCAATATATTAAAATTAACCTTAAAGTGAACGTTTGTCCTTCAACGTCAGTTAAAATTCGTTTTATACATTCTTCGCCAAGTTTCTAATAAATAAGAAAGCATGTTGAAATAAGCTACGTTTAACACACTACAATTGATGGGACCAATTATTCATCCTAACTCGCGCTAGTGTCTTTATTTATACTGGATAACCCTTTCAGCTGCCTAAGTTCTTCTCTCTATTGGTCCAGTAAGGACCGACCCTCATGGGCCCAGTGTTACTGCAGGAGGAAACCGGAGTACCCGGAGAAAACCTGCGATGCTTGGTAGAGTCAAACTGGACTACACTCTTCTCACTTGTGACCATGGTAACTTTAATCAGATAACTGCACGGTGCTGGAATCGAATCCTAGTCACAGTGGTGAGAGACACGTGCACTACCACTGTGCCACCAGCACCCCTTCGAATATCCTTTCACAATAGTACATTGAAGCACGGAAGACGCAGTCAGCCAGAAGTCCTAAGGATGAAATTATGGGGTCACTAACATGTTAGTCTAACATCACAAGTACTGTCATTCAGCTAGCCTTCTGCTTGTTACTTTTTTCTATTTCAGGAGTACTAGCACAAGTGTTCGAATAACAGGATATTCATCGGTCCGATTAATCGCAGAACGGGAACAACTTAACGTGACAACTTAACGTTTATCCATAAGAATGTGTGGTCTTTCGATTCTTCTGCATTTCAGAAACATCCTCGGAGTAACTCGGTTTTTCGAAGTGACTTTGACAGGGAACGTTTATCCGGGCTGTTCATATGAAAATTCTAAACTGAGCTTGTAATTAGTAAAGTATACAACATAATCCGAAAAACGTCATTTTGTTACCTTGATGTTGAAGTTATAAACAAAACAAGACAGAGACAAAATTGCGGTGACATTTCGACTCTATTACAAAGTCATTGACAATGACTTTAAAAAAGAGTCGAAATATCACTGCACCTTTGTCTCTGTCTTGTCTTGTTCATAAGTTGAATATCAAGCTCACAGGATGACGTTTTTCGGATCATGTTTTATTCTTTACTTTTGGAAATTGTCGGCTGATTATGGTTTTTGAGCTTGTGATTCTCTCTTTAGTGTTAGCAGTTCGAAAAACGTGGCACAATGGCTCTCAAATTCAAATTATATTGCAGCTGAAGAGTTGAGATATTTCCAATACCTGCTGTGCAGACTTTGGCTTGGTGTGAGCACCTCCAACACTAGGGCCAGCAGCATTTGCGTCATCTTGGTCATCATCATCGTCACCATACAAATTAGGACCACTGGAATTAATAACATATTTGTCGAATGAGCAAGTAAAAATTATTCTCTACCATCCAGTTGAATATAATGAGGTTTCCAGCCAGTGTTTAGCCACTTCAACAATCAGGAAGATTCATTGAAAACAACCTGACAGCCATACAGGGCGTCTAAAAATGTACACTTAGAATTTCTGGGCTCGGGCAAAACTCCCAATCTCCAGTACTTTCGATGGTCACTACGAAGTTTGGGCCCTCGAGAACACCTAGACGGGAGTTGGAGGAATTTGATGGATTTATCTGCAGGGTTTAGCGTTTAATTCGGCACCTCTTCGCTAATCATCTCCGTCGTTTCAAATCCCGTGTAACACATCGGTACGGTGCTTTTGGACCAGTAACCACGAAGACGACAAGCAGCTCTTCAATAATTGTTGTGATAGATAACTAGCCCATAAAAAACATGAAGACCAAATTGAATCAGCGCAAAGCTTCGAAGCAGAAGCGTCAAGTACGTAGCATAAACAAATGCGATATCCCATTTTCCGGTGAATTGCTCGGTAAAACGGAAAATTTCGACTTTGCTAAAATGCGGTGAAAATGTTTTCTTTTGGTCTATAGCCACGATAGGTTGCTTGGGTAAAAGACTTGCTACGACAACCCCGCGCTTAGCTAAAAGGATCAGGGAACGATGTGCCAGTGCTTCGAAGATTTCAAGTCTATGCCCTAGTCACCTTCTACACTTCCTCTATAAATTTCTTTCTCCTGACACCATTACTACACTTACACGAGCGTAAAGTTAGTCTCCAGTCCCTTTAACCCGTTAATAATGGCTTCCAAACCATCATCTCCAAACGGTGAACCCAGATTCGAGAATAACATCATGCTTTTCTCAACTTTTTTGCCCCTAGTAAAATTAAAAGTTTTTTAAACAAACACAAACAAACAAGCGAAATAATCTGGAAGAACATAAAGTACATGTACATCAAGGAAACAGTAACACCATGGTTGGGTAATTTATTTTGTTTGGATTGGGAGGATTACTCTAAGTGGTCTGTCCTTGTACGGGGTCTGTGATTCTTTTACAAACCATCCTCATGGCATTTTTTTGCTGTGTTCTTGTTTGTTCCTGTTGTATCACGTTATATTTATTATTGCCATTAAATTGTAATAAAAATTAAAAAGTACTTACAGTGTAACGTCGTTCAACAATTGCGTCCCGACAACAATGGCATCGACGACTTAAAAAGCTGTCAAGAGGACAATAACTATTGATTTCCGTGACGCGTTCTCGTATATTCAAAGGATGATCCACGCGGTACAACTGTCGCATACCATTAGTTATCCTGATGTATATGATTCAGTCACACGAGCCTTCAAGACCTATTGCAACAGTCGCGGGCAAATAAGAAGCGGGAATTGGGACGTTACGACAAATTGCATACGCAAGGGAGAAGGATCGTACGCGACAATCGTATCGTGTAGACGGGGCTTTGGGCTTGAAGAAATGACCGGACATCGACATGCATGTTATCTCACGCTGAGGTACATGCGATAAGATTACAGTGTTATTTAAAAGCATGGTAATTGAAATTGTAGCACACCACCATGAAATGGAGTAAAGGAGTTGAATTTCAAGGTTCATTCTCTGAACTATGCGGTGGTGAAACCATACGTTGACCTGGGCCCGGTTGATCAAAAGGCGGTTAGCTTAATCCAGGATTACCGAAAACTTTGAGGACAACTTGCCGATCATACTGCTGAGAAAAATCGGGATTTCCTTTATTTTTAATAGATTTTAGGTGTATACAAGTAGGTTTTAAGTTGCGCAGTCTGGACTAGGTTGTTCAAACAAAATAAACAAGACCAAAACAACAGATAAACAGCAGACTGATCCTACTGAGAAAGATTAAACAAACCATGAATGCCCAGAACTTGCTACAAGGATTACAGTACAGTTTACTAATTGCAACTGACATGTAACATCCCAGAGTGGAGATCTAAGACACAAAAAGGATACAATCTGCCTCTTCATTGCCTGAAACAATTTAATTTAAAAAAGGTCACTGTCAGAAAAAAAAAAAATATGTTCACGAACATTTCAGAATTTTATGCCCAGTCCACCTGATTTTGCTTATTTGGCTTCTTGAACAAGAGCATAGCATACCTGGAATTATGCCATTATGCACATACTGCAACAGTTCCTGGTTTGGTGGAGAAAAATTTTTCACTACTGTTATGTTTTCATATCCACCATTCTCATCTGCCAGCTTATTTTCTGTTTCTAAACAATTATGTTAAATAGAATTTCGTTGTTTACTGAATCAATTTGGCATTATAAATTAAAAATGGATTTTATTTTGATCATTTTTGACAGTAGGGAATTGGCCACATGTAAATCAATCTAAAACCAACAGAATATGGTTACTGTACAACTAAGCAATTTGGTTTGAGTGAATTGATTATAGGAACCAGTTTGTAAATATTAATGTACTGGTAAACATTAAACTTATTGATAATTGTCTGTAATGCCATGAATTTGTCCAACAATACCTTGTGTCCCAAATAACACAAGTGCAACTTCATCTTTAGGATTTGTGAACATCTACAAAATTAATTAAATTATCAAGTAGAAAGCAAAGTGATGGGGATACAGTTGATGGAAGCAGATAATCACTAATTATTCTGAACAAAAAGAGAAAAGTGTACATGTACATTAACCCATTTAACCCTTCATGCTTGAATTTTTTTCCCTTTTGCCTTTTTGTTTTATTTTGTTTTATTTTGTTTTCTCAGTTGTACTTTTCTTGTTTGAGGTGTCTGATATATTAGACACACCAACCTTGAATGGGTCAAAGACCAAACACAAACTTAGCTGAATAAAATCTTCAGGCATTAGCCAAAATAAAATGTTAAAAGGCATCCTTGTCTCTCATTTGGTTAACAATGGTTAGCAGGCACTGTTAACCTATCAACAAAATCATCACACAAGGACAATAGATGATTGTTTGTCAAGCTCTAACCTCAGTAAAATGGTTTCTGAGCCCCAAACAAAAATCAAACCCACGACCTTCTGATGACCAGTGGGAAATTCTAACCATTAAGCTACCAAGACTTAAATGGCAAGCTTAGGTACAAGTAGTGGCATAATGCACTATGGGCAGGGTTAGAGCAACTTTTAAGGGCCCCTGACCTCCAAGGGGCCCCTGCCCTGATGAATCTGTAAAGACAATTGAGATTAAAGTCTTGAAATATATGTCTGTACTAAGGGGGGTGACAGGGGCCCCTGAACAAAAATCTCCTAAGGGCCCCCAGTAGTTCTGTTACGGCACTGGGTACAAGTTCAACATATGTGCTGACTAAGCAGTAGCCATATGTTAATAATGATATTGATGCCATATATGTACCATTCAAGATATCTCCAAGCTCCCACATTTCCTACACATATCACACTAAAAATCATCATGCATTACCTAGAATAAGATTTTGAAGTGCAACCTTGCCCTGCAGGGGGCTAAGTTATATTTCATTTATCACAAAGGTTGTTGGTGCCCAGGGATAAGGTTAACATTTGTAGCTCTACATCTGGGCTGCTTCTCTGAGCTCTTAAGAATTTCAACAATGGCAAAAACTTCCTACTCTTGTCACACTTTTAATGCAAGAAGTGGCATAGCCAGTTCAATCCACGATCTTACTAGAAGTTTCGATCAATACATTCATACTGTTTTATACCATTACATATGGGCCAAATACTTGCGTAATGATTTTACAATGACTTTTAGAACCAAGCACAGATACATTAACAACTGCAGAGGAACAACATTACCACTGTAAATGCCAACTATAAGGCTCGAACAAAGAAAGGTCTCTCTTTTCGATACAACTAACCATTCCTAAGTACTGAATAGCATTCATAAATATCGCGTGACAATAATATACTCGCATGTGTAACACAGTTGGTTATTCAAACTTCATACTTTTCTCGTAAGAATCATCTTGATAGCTTTAAGAGATGTTTCCAGCGGTGTTTCATGTCCAGGAGCTGCCTGACACATGGCTGGACCGACGTCCAAAACAATAACAAGGGCAACCTAATCATTCGAATCAAAGTACAATTTTGACAAGTCAGGAATTAAAACAACCTTTATTAATTTCAAATGTTAATAGAAAGCGAAATTTAATGCAGCAAACCAACTAAAATATGGATATTTAGAACAAACATGCGAACTACCTACAGGATATTGTTGCACTCACCTTAGCCGCCATGATGAATCAATCTCGGGCAAATTTGAACATGCCCGCCCAGTGGGTGAACGACGTAATCCAAAGAGATGCGAAAGAGAAGTATGTGAAGACGTCACAGGCTTAGGGCAGTGAATTTCAGTGGTTTTTCACTGGTTTAGCGGAAGCATTAGGGACCTTAAAATCTACATTGTCAACTTAACCTACAGCATCCTTTAAAACTTCAGCCTTTTTTGGCTTGTTTTCCAACTTCCAAAACACCGCAGTTCTTCGAAAACGACTTTAGTCGGAGGTTCAAGTCATTTAATCTTAAGCGACAACTTTTATCCCTCAGCGAGTAAATGTCATCCTAAAGTCAAAAATGAACTCGATGGCGTTGTATACAGAACGACGAAGATGTGGACAATACTCTTGAGACTTAATCACCCATTCTCTTTATTTTGGATGACGAACTTCTTTATTTGAAGGTCGTCGTCACTGAAGTTGAGGTCATAGATCTTAAAGTACCTCATACGGTCAAGAACTGGCGCGAAGCAAGAAGGAATAGGTAGAAAATGATAACGACAAAGACAACTATAACAATAACAACACCAGCGGCAACAACACGACGGCCAAAATGAAGATAAGCAACAAACATAAGAAGAACAACAACTACAAACCACAACAATAACTACCACAATAATAACAACCACAGCAATAACAACAGCGATAACAACAACAGCGACAATATTAACAACAGCGACAACATTAACAACAACGACAATATTAACAACAGCGACGATAACAACAGGGACAATAGCAACAATAATAACAACCACAACAACAACCACGACAATAACAACAGCGACAACAACAGCAACAATAACAACAGCGACAATAACAACAGCGACAATAACAACAGCGACAATAACAACAGCGACAATAACAACAGCGACAATAACAACAGCGACAACAACAACAGCGACAACAAAAACAACCACAACAACCCCAAAAATAACAACAACCACAACAATAACAACAACAGCGACAATAACAACAGCAACAACACATCATAATAGAAAAAAGAGGGAAAGAAGAATAACCACAACAACCACAACAACTATTTGGATGAGGATGGAGAGCAGTGAAGTACTGAAAGGATAGCCTAATAGGCGGTCCTCTACCTTATCTCAGATATTTCGGGGAAAATCAGGAAAATAAACTTAAATGATTAGAAACGGTTGAATCGCCAATTGAATTAAAAGACACAGGATACACCAAGAGCAAGGTTGGCGCATTCGACTTCGAAAGAGACGTCATAAGCAAACGGAATTAATTCCAATGCAATGACTAGCATCAAAAAAAGCAATGAATTCCAACTACAAAATTGCTCGTCCACAAACCTAATTTTGCATTACTGATTACCAATTTCTTCATGTAAATATGTTATGCAGACCTTTTCAAAACATCAAAGAGCCCTCGTTCAAAAGTGATGAACATGACTTCAACTTGTAATGATAAAAGTAACGTAACCCAAGGCGCAAAAAAATTGAAAAAAAGAACTCAACAGTTTGTGAAATCAATTTAAATAGGAGAGAATATTTTGTTCCGACGTAACTTCCCTCGTTAGTTTTGTTGACTGAAAGAATTGGTAATTTGCTTCATTATAAAAGGAATGCGTTTCTTGGTTTTTCAATTACCGTTACACAAACACCTTAAACAACAGCAACAAAACCGAATAACAACGAAAACAGAAACAAAAAAATTAAAACACTAAGCACGCTTATTTACAATTCTTTAGATTATTCAGAAGTTTAGATACAACACATGTTATTGACAGCGATGTCCGCGTTTCTGAACAACTATTCCATCCCACCGAATGGGCATACAGTTACATAACGGGTAAGTCGTCCAAACTTTGAAACCCGACCCCAGACTGTCGAGCAAAATACATTCCAGTGACGCGATCCTTGAATTGCAGCTTCGACTTAATCAGTACGGTGATTTCCTCAGCCGAGATATAACACCTACAACCTTATTGATCGACATCGCTGCGACTCCTACGATCAGTACAAGCGTACGGTCTCCATGTGATCGTTGTGATTGCCAGGTTTATTTCTAAGCGTTTGAGCGATTATGGAAACCTGGTTTTAATTTCCCGGTAACCGTTCACTTCTGTAATGTGGGATGTCTAGAGTTCATCCCTTTCTGACGGAGAAACAGGGTTCTCTTCGTCATCCGTCTTTACTGGACCATGTGGGTCGTCTAACCTACGAGCCAAAATCTTCAGCTTTTCTCTCGGCAGTCGCTTGATGTCGTCTTCGGTAATTTTGGCTCGGGCGTCCACATCAAATATCGTCAAAAACAGACTCTCTATTTCGCCGGGAGCTAGGTCTGACTCTTCCACGCTGACCATGAAATAGTACTCGGCTAAGTGTCGAGCTGTTGGGAAATCCGAGTCAACTGAGTGGAGTATGGTAAGCAGATTACTTCGTAAAACTTCAACATTGACATAACCCATATCGATGGTCTTATCACCTTTGTTGTACGTCCAATGCACGTCGATGTCGCTCAATGGTGTGTACTGGAAGTGTTCCTTCTCGCACCCTTCGTCAACGAATGTTTTCTCCACACTTGATGTAAACAGCATGGTGGCAGAAATGGTTCTGCTGTATGAACGAACTTGGTGAAGGTATTCTACAGAATCAGAATGACACAGTATAAAACTATCAGGCGAAGTCTATATCATCGCTAACTTACTAGGTGTGAGTGCATTTGTTTGAAGTAGTCCATGAGGGTTGGAAAGAACACCATAAAAAGTCGTCAGCTGAAGTCTATATTGTGTGACTCGTTTTCGATATACATTACCGAGGACCGGCCGGTTTCCTGAACAAGAAATTGAAGTAAGCTGAGTTAAAGTCCAAATACACGGTACAACATTGCGCGGAATATGGTGTGAAATGCTGAATGGTAAAGTACACACGAGAATATGTGAAAAGTTGAGATTTGAGTAGAAAAAAATCCACTTAAGGTGTACTGTAGCTTAGCGAATCCCAACTCTAAACACATGCATCCAGACTTTATTTTCTCTTTAACACTCATCCAAACACCAATCTTAATATTGCCCATTGCCTTAAAATTTCTTCCTCATCTATGGTATTTTATAGTAATTGCTGCAACATTACGTGCATGAAATGTTTTACCATGTGTCTGCGGCATTTATAACCGTAAAAGTGAACTTGGATACAAACCTGAATTACGAACACTGAACAGTATCCTATGTTCAACAGTAATTTTACCTGAAACTCAGTCATGTTTTGCCATTTCGAAACTTTTTTAATTAAAACCTGATCTTCGTTTTTCCACGCAACTTTAATTGGCGTTTGTAGGGATAATTATTGTATCAACTTGCGTTGCCGTCTGCCCAGTCTTTCGCATGGTGACTAGCAATAGCTTACAACCTTCTCTTTCATTCCAAACTTAAGAGAGTCGTAATAACTGATGAAACTACGCTTTAGACCATTTTCTCAAGTTTGGGCACGCATCAATTTTGACGGACCATATCCATGATTGAATAAGTGGCGTGGATTGAAAGAGATTCAATAACTTTTAAAGATGTTAGCTAAAAAAGTAATTCCTTTAAACTTTGCACATAACTGATGTTTCTGAAATCAGATGAACTTATCCCACTTTCTGCCTACACTTCATATATGTAACTTGTCAACATTGATGTTTGCGTTTTACCATACTCATGAAAATCTTCTCTTGTTACAAAATGGTCACAAACTTGTGTCGCAAAATTGGAACGGCAAGATTTTCTTTCTAATACTAGCTTTTGCAGTTTAGGCTTTGCGCACGCCACCACGATCACACTATCACGAGCGAAGCCAGAAACTCGATGCTGGTACCTGCTGGAATGTAAATACAGTCGCCAGGATACAAGGTTGCGTACGTCCACTGCACTTTTGCCACGTCAGGGTACGAAACTAAGTCGACAGCGTCTGGATCCAAAGATGAATATTCTGAACCAGATAACGGACTCTACACATTGAAAAGTTGATAACTTGAAATCAGGTGAATACAGTTGCGGAAGGTGCCCTTGGTCCTTCATCTAAGAGCGTTTAAGAGATTCGAAAGTACACTCACAGATGGTTATGAACCTCCATATCACACATAATCAATCAGTTAATCAGCAAACCAGTTAATCAACGAGTCAGTGAATCAATCAAGCAAACAACCAGTCAATCAGTTAACTAGTGAACCAGTCAGTCAATCAGTCAGTCAATCAGTCAGTCAGTCAGTTAGACTCAATCAATAAATCAGTCATTCAAGCAATCATTAAGTTGATAAACCAATTGATCAATCAATCAATCAGTCAATCAATCAATTAATGAATCAGTCAAAGTCTAAATCCTGAACTTACAAATTTCACAAACACTCAGTTTCAAAGATGCTGTATATAATAAAACTAATGTATGCATAGACTTGTGGATGATGTGAAGGTAGATGTTGGGAAGACACGCCAGAAAAGCAGGCAAATGGTAATTACATAGATAGAGACCAAACACTAACAGACTAATGGACTGTCTGACTGACAGATAGACATGCAAGTGGACTAATGGACACAAAAACTGGTAAACAGACATACACTGTCAAGGGTGATGGAAATACAGAAGTAGATATGGTTAGCAGATGTTGGTACAGAGATAATTTAGAGGTGGAACTGTCAATATCAATATAATGTATGCTACATTGTACATAGTTACATTATATAATTCTGGGCATTGTACCATAAACTGTTAAATATATATACTGGTACTATGATTATATGATCAATAATGTAGAAACAATTTGCATTATACTTAGTGGCAAAGGAATAAGGGGGTCTAACATCTGCTTTGAAATTCAAATAAATGTCTTCAGTTGATTTGATTAACTACTCCACTCACCCAGAATATCTTCTTTGCTCTTGATATGGTACATTATATTGTAAATTACATTCAGAATTTCTATAAATTTACTTTCAGTTCATTTACATGCTATCTTCAGTTGCAGCAATACCTATATCATAATGTTAATCCTTCACCCCTCAAGGTGGCCTTTTAAAATAGCCGATTAATCTATCCTGACAGTAGGTCTTTCCATTGGCAAGTAAAATTGTCTGACATCAGCCAGTCAGAGTAAAATACCAAGAGACTGCCACTATCTTGTAAGAGTTAATGGGTTTAACTAAGCATAAAATAGAATCAAATATAATAATAAAAAAAATTGATTTTACTGTCTACCTTCTCAACCATTGGAAGATACTTTTTAAATGCCTTGTCAATCATCATGAAATCTTTACTTCCATTCATAATACAATGAATATTCTCATCAGCATCATAGTGAATAACAGATCTTGTTCCACCAGAGCTCATCCAAAAATTGGTCTCGTGAACAAATTCCCTGAATGTTCCACATAATAAACAAGATGGCACCTTTAAAAAAATTAAATTTCTGGGTCAAATTGGATGAGTTACATGAAAGTAATGTCCCCATTTTTGGGTGACATAATTCTAGCACCTCACAGAAGTAATTCTAGTACTTCATAAATCATCTAAAATGGAACATTTATATTACAGATAAAGGATAACATAAAAGGTTATATAATTATAGTTATACGAACCATAAAAAAGGTGATGGTGTAAGGGAAGAATTGTGTTGATGTTGAAAGACTGGGGAAGTGGCCATGTACTGTATGTGGAAAGGGTACGGGATGCAGTGGATGGGTACACAAGCGATGCTCAGGTGTGAAGGGCTCTCTGGTTAAAGCTGAGGATACATTTGTGTGCAAGACGTGAAAGAGAAGGTGATGAAGAGGATAGGAATGTGGAGGAGAGCTTGGATCTGGGAAATGGGGTTCACTTAGAGAATGTTGGAAAGTTTTGTTACCTGGGTGATATACTCAATGAGGGTGGAGGAGCAAATTCTGCATCCATGGCAAGAGCACATTGTACATGGAGGAAGTTTAAGGAGTTATCAGGGATCTTGACAAGGAAGGAAGTGTCACTTAAGCTGAAGGGGAAGCTGTATGTGACATGTGTGAGGAGTGCTATGATATATGGAAGTGGAACATGGGCCATGATGGCAGAACAGAGTGGGAGATTGGAACGTATGGAGATGAGGATGGTGAGATGGATGTGTGGCATATGGCTGAGGGATAGAGTGCTGAGTGCAAAGCTGAGGGAAAGAATGGGGATTGAGTCAGTGTCTGATGCCGTGAAACAGAATAGGTTAAGATGGTTGGGACATGTGCTGTGAAAGGATGATGATGATTGGGTGAAAAAGATCATGTCGTTTGAGGTGGAAGGTAAGAGAGGACAGGGAAGGCCGAGGATGACATGGAGCCAGGTGGTGGAAAAGGATATGAGAGAGTGCTGGTTAAAAAGGGAAGATACAAAAGATAAGGAGAGGTGGAGAAGACTGCTGTGTAGAGCCACCGGCCAACCCCTACACATGCAGGGAAAACGGCCATAAAATGACTGTTGTTGTTTGTTTGTATAGGAACCATATCAACCAAAATGCATTGCATGCTTAGATCATCTTGGTTGCAATGATGCAGACACCAGAAGGTGTGCACCAGCATCCCCCTTTTTTGAGGGATTGCTTACAAGGATTTGATCTTGAAATTTTATAAATAAAGGCGCCAAAAACTCATTAACTGCACCAGAGCACACATACAGAATGCAGAAAACCAAATAAAACATTAACATCCGTTTCAGTGGTATCACATGGTACCTGAACATCCTTTCTCATTGGATCCGGAAGAACAGTCACGGCATAAACATCTTCCTTAGTATAAATATTAATGAACGTACTGATGTTAACCCTTTTTGGCCTAGTTGAACGATTTTCACGCTTCACCTCCAATAAAACGTCCAAATCGCCATACTCTTTATCCAAATACTCGTCACTCCATTTCTGCAACGCTAGCGAATTAGCTGCCGCTTGTCTAAAGACCATGGGTTTATGCATACTAACATACTTTTCCCAAAACACTTTTGGGTGCAGAAACCCTCTTTCTTCAACTACAGGCCCATTGGAAGGTCTGTGATAGCCAAATGCTTTCAAGTGACCCGGTGGGACATCTGTGACAGTGGAGTCGTCATGTTTGAGCGGAAGATCTCCTATAACGTTGATTACAATCCCAAGGATAGTTTGATAAAATAAAAGAAAATACATGCCAACAACGATGAAGGATAGTTAAAATTCCTCTTCCTTTCTGACCAATTTACAGATACGTGTCCTTGTTTTGGGAGGTGAACAATGGAACTTTAGCAATACATTTTCGAAAGACCGCTGTCCATTAATTGCGTGACGAGGTGACGTGTCGGCGGTTTTGCGTTGCGTCGATGTCTAGCGTGGGCATAAATGTAGTTTTTAATACTGAGAGCAATTAAATGTGGCTAAAAATTTTGTTGGTCTTTCTCATTTGTTTATTTAAGAGAAAACATCAAAGAGGAAAAAAGTGCAGCAGCAACAATCCTAAAATTTTGGCAAGGGACATCGTCGACAAATAAGTTCCAAAATACTAGCGACTTTGACCATTTGCACGTTGATTGGTTTTCAGAGATGATTAATTTTTTTGCAATTGGGGCAGGACTAGGAACCCTATAACAGGGGAGCACCAAAATACTTTTTCAATGCGAAGTTCTTCGTGTAGATCCAGTCCTTTCAAGGGACAAACGAACAAAATTAGTCTCGACTTAGTCCTGCGGCAGGAGACACGGATAGACGGAATTTAGCGCAACCACGCGGTTGTAGTCCTGCGTTAACAGGACAAGGGACGCATTTGCGAAGGGAGAGACGTGGTTCTCTGGCTAACGGATCACCGGTGACCCTCCCTATAGACAACCCTCTAAATAGCAGCCGCTCTGTTGTACAAATCGTTAGTTACTAAATACTGTCGGATGGGTGTTAACCATTACGTTTTCTTGCTCGTTCGTTTGTTTCATTAACTATTTGTTCGTCTATTTTTTTGTTGTTGTTGTTTAACAAGACTTGATACAATGAGAATAACATTCAGTGTTCCCACGAGTGCGGTAAACGAATGGGGAAGGAGTCAAAATGACTAAATTTCATGAGTCGATCCATTTTTAATCCTTGCCATAACACTCGTAACTACCACCGCAAATTGTTACGTGTATCGATCACCTACTTTCCGTCATTAATAACGTCGACTACGTCATAATTACTTTTCGATGACGTCTGTGCTGGTGGTGCTGCGCTCAATGCGCTCATCTTTTTTAAACGCCGCTGACAAGATGATTCAAGGCTCAATCAGAATGTAAACAACACGATAACATCGCTAACCTTGTGGCAGGAAGATCAGTACTTGACATCTATCAACAAACGTTCAACCCTACCGCTCAACTCGTCATTCTTTTCCAGAACAGACTGAGGTGCAGCGATGCTTCCAGCTGCAAAGACCTCTTGTTCATCTTTGCTGGGGATCGTGATGCAGTCTTGCTTCAGTGGTTTAGTGGTTATGACACGAGTTAATAGTCTTTGTTGCCATATGATCCGTTTTTAAACTGATTCAGTTAAAGTTGATTTATCATTCTAAGTGTCCTCCTTGGCAATCCCATTGATGGATATCTCACATGTGGATCACACGCAGAGTTCTTCCACGTTGATCCAGGTGTGTATGCGTCTTCTGATGTGCAAACTACGGTATCCTACTGTTGTTTATGACAAATTTAATGTAAACCATTGGCGACGTGCGAATGATGCAACTGATGACAGTTTGCGTCTCCGCTCGTCGTTAAAAGCTCATTCTCACGACTATTGCATTGTAATGTAAAAAGTGTCGTCAACTTTTTATGATGTTAAAAAGAATGGAAGAACAGTGTTATTTTCTACTGAGACAGTACATAAGTCATAAGCAAGGCTGAGTTTGAATCATAAAAAACGGGCAGCCAACGGATTTAACCCGCCAGATTTAAACAATTAATCTGATCCTTTCGCGTATTTGAACTCTAACAGGATCTTCTACAACGCTCGAAACCAGTGAAAACTCATTTGTACTAAAAAGCTAAGCGAAGGTGGAAACAAGCATATTTAGTCTGTCCTCGTGTCGTGTATTTAACAAAACTGGGTTCTAAAGCATGACTTAGAACTCCATGCTGAGAGCTTACTATAAATATAACTAGTACATAGTAGTCTAATTTCGGCTATTTGACACTCTCGACCGCATCCTGTTTTCGATCAGCAACGATACCTGTATTTTGTCCGTAGTGCTTGAATTGTTTAGGATTGTGACTGTCAGGACTTAAACACTATTTAAGTGTGATAATAGATTGTTGAAAAGAGTTCTGAAAGAGTCAGAGTTATTCATAAAGCAATTTTTATTTGGCCAAACGTATGCCCATTCATACTTACATGGTCATTTATTTTCAGTATTTGTCTAGCTAAAGGTGCTGCTTTAAATATTTTGCCGAATTTTTAAGAGTGATGGACAGAGAATTTGGAAATATATCATCAGCTTTGACAACATATCTTTTAACTGATAAGCCATTGTCTCAAATGCTTTTGATCGCTATGCTCACATATTTTACATGCCACAAATAGAATTCACCCCGTGTTAATAGGCTGTTTCAGGTCATGTGACCATGCTCTAAAGAACCTTTGAAATAGTATTCTTTCAAACCTGATTTTGTTCAACTGTGCATGATTTTGTATCAATGTAAGATTTAAGAAATGAAGCCATTTAATTTGTAATTATTAGTTCTATTTCTGGAATTATCTACAAAAACGAAAAGAAAAAAATCTTTTCTTAGAAAACAAAAAGAAGAAGCATAAATGTTTATAATTTTCATGCAATTTATAATATCATTGTATGATAACAAGAAATCTCACCCTATGAACATCAAATTAAAGATTATATCAATCAATGGGATGCAAGGGATAGTCATCTGCTACCAACATGTGTACAGAGTTACTAATCAATTCGGTGTTATCAAATCAATGATAAGCATTTGATCCAGAGTGCTTGCATTTTGCTAGAAAAACCTCACAAAATAGAGCAAATTGTATGCATATTTGGTGATCAATAGCTTGCCTCTAAAAAATTATTTAATAGGCTTTAGGTATTCTTGAGCAGACAACAAAACTTTCAGCAAACAGTTTTGTAATGTGGAGATACTCAAAGAGTAATAAATAGAAAGCACACAAATTTAGCTCCTTTAGTTATAATGTAACTATTATGTGCACTCCATTCTGTGATCAAAGTTAATGCACTGTAAGATCTTGGTAGCTATCCCCAGGGGATACTTCTTTTTTAGAATGGTAGTATACCATTTATTATAATTATGCAAACAGATTGATGTAACTTTATATTCAATGATGTAAATGTACTTTTTGTTTAAAAATTGACAATGATCTCTGCTAGTTTGTTCTAAACAATTTTAGCTAATAAAATTTGCAAACCTGGCATTATTAAGTTTGATAATATTTTTCAGACTTACTTTAAGTGGGCAGCTTGCCGTTTACAAGAAAGATTGATCAAGGTTGACACAAATGGGAATCCTGAAGATTTTAAAAGTGGTGTGACGTTATGTCATTTAATTGAACTAACTGCTGGAATCACCCTGAACCCAGTTAATGAAAAGGTATCATACTCTATGTACATGTCAGATATCTATGAATTTGCTCTCTATACAGTTATTTTAATATTTTAAATTATTTATTTATGAAGGCTTAATACATTCATTATGGAAAATTTTACAAAAATTTCATTGTTAATTGTTGCTTTACCTAAGAAATGGACACATAAGCCAATCATGATACAAACAACTAGCTGGTTGATTGGTTGGTTGGTTAGTTGGTTGGTTGACTAAATTAGTGACTGATAAATGGACTGATTAGCTGATCAATTGATTGATTGATTGATTGATTGCCTTAAAAACAGACCCAAACCAGAAGTGATAAATACACAAATGAATGTTCAAATGTCCAGAAAGCAATGGATATGATGAAACATGCTGGTATTGAAACTGGTGAAGTTCATGCAAAAGGTTTGTGAAATCTTGACAATTTTTTAAGTCTTAAAATGTTTCCATGATTATGAATCTTAGTCTAGCTTTCCTTAAGCTAACTGTACTAGCCATTCAGAATTCTTCAACCCTTCTGTAAACAAATGTTTTGTAAACAAGCATGTAAATGCAGTAATTACACATTGCACAACCTATTTCCCTCACCCACTCCCACTTCCCTCATCTCAACCTCTTTCCCCAACCAAACCTCTTTCCCCAACTTGTGCACCCAGCCCCCCCCTGCATCACTTCCAGCTCTCTTATCTCACCTGCTTCACCTCACCAGCCTTGCCTCCCTTGCCTCATAGTCTTCACTCCCTTTCCTCACCCTGATGCCACTCACCACACTTCCCTCCCTGTCTTCCTGGCCACACCCCACTTACCCTGTCCCACCTTCCTCACCACACCCTCATCCTCACCTCATTCCCAGCTCAGTACACTTCCCAATCCATGAACCTCACCACCACTTTCGTTCACTTCCACCCCCCCTTTTTCACCTCCAACTTTGTATGTTGGTAAACGGAGGTTTTGCGGTGGTTTAGCATTTTTTATGACTTCCACTCAAATTAAGAAGTAAATGTTGAGCATCAGATTAATTAACTTCTGATAAAAAAGGCATGTAAACCGACGAATTAGTTGAACGTTTTCTATGTGTTTTTAATTTTTACTGTGTCAGTGCATAAAACCCCGGTTACACTAGTCTGTAACATTTGGGACACGGCAAATTTTGGGCATGGCACAGCAAATTAGTCGTATCCAGACCTACATATACAGAGGTGCTCGGCACGGCTAAATTTTCAGGCACTGGTACCAAATTTTAAGCAGTCCGCACTGTTTACACTGTGAAAATCAGCCGTGCCGTGCCCAAAAATAGCGGTACCCGTGCCGATATTTTATCCGTGCCGTGCCCAAAATGTGAACAGTGTAAACATGGTTTAAAATGAAGCGCAAATCATTCTTACTTTGATATATGGCTTCTTCACTTAAAATATACTTAAAATGTCCCATGTTTAAATTTACGTTTTGTTTTAATGTTACCTTACAGTATATGGTAAGCAGATCTTAATTTTGTCACGGTTTAACTGTCATATTATCATGACGGCCTGGCGTAAGGGTCCAATGAAAGGATAAACTATCCGGTTCAATGATGGATTTTTTTTTTCACTGGTGCAGAACTTAATGCAGGATACTCAATTTTCAACTATAAATCTGTGTATTAATAGAAGATAACCCAAGATGATTTTATAAAGTTCCTTCTCTACTGTCTTCGCCACACTAGGTTAACAAGATTCGAAAAAAAAACTAAAACTAAAGCTAATATTATTTAATGAACACAACCACGCCGAATCACAAACCGCAGGCACAGAAAGCAGGCTTAATTATTGTATTGAGAAGAAATACCTCTAGAATTTGTGTAGATTTCATCCAAGTATATATTCTTCTGATATAAATGCCTCTTGAATTATTTTGTCATCTCGTATTAAAGAATTCCGTGCGTAATACGACAAACTTTGCAATCTTATTCTTGTACAATATGAGAGAAAGAAAACTTTCCGGTATCCAGGTAAACTTTTTAAAGTCTGGTCTACCTGGCATCCGTTCGGATAGAAAGAACCGCTATACGGTGCACCTGAGGGGCGTATTACTCCAACAAAAACGTAGATTTTTTTAGATTGAAAAATTCCGGTCATTTTTGCTGGATGTTCAGACTTTTTTATCAAGTTTCAGGGATTTTTCGGATTTCCCTGCGGGAATTGAATAATGTTGTGGTTGGTGTTTGCAGGAGGTAGGATGTGGTAGTATTAAGGTTAAAAGTTAAAAGACTGATAACTGCCGTGACTGATCTCAAAGAAGGTTAATTAACCATCAAATTTGACCATGCAATGATAACTTTCCTATGGACATAAAAATAGGGCCACTGTAGCAGTTACGACAGTTATCAAACTTTTAACTTTTTACCTTATTTATCAATGTCCACGCAGTGTGTTCTATTCTTATATCGTTGTGGTAGTATTAGTTGGAAGTGTAGCCGCAGTGGCTCCATTTTTATGTCGATAGGAAAGTTATCATTGCGTGGTCAAATTTGATGGTAAATTAACCTTCAAATTCGCCGTCATTCATGACTTTCATTAATGACTACTTTTAATTTCTTACGGTTGCTTCAACATTTCAAAGTACACTGTACTCCACCTTATCAACTGTTAAAACACAGACCGAAAATTGTCATCTTGTGACTTGATATTCAAGTTGGAACAAGAAACAGACAAGTTGAAAACGGTAATATTTCGGCTCTTGGTCTGATGATGACTCTGAAATAGAGCCGAAATATTACCGTTTTCAACTTGTCTGTTTCTTGTTCCAACTTGAATATCAAGTCACAAGATGACAATTTTCGGTCTGTGTTTTATTCTTTACTTTTTCAAATTGTCCTCTGGTTGTGGTTTTGTATCAACTGTTGCCAATCGACCTCTCACGTGTCCGACTGCTGCCAGGTTACCAGGAGGAAAACATTTTTCTATGCATGACGATCACAGAAACTCGTTCCTACAGTATTTCTTGAAATGGCCCGCGGTTTAGCGAATCTCTAGGAAATATGTCCGCAAAATTTGATCAGGGTTTTTTTTTATTTTCACAAACAATTTTGGCTAATTTGGACTTCAGATTAGCAATGTTTTTATTTCTAATTGGATTTTTTAGGATTTTCTAGACTTCTCTAAACGCTGGATTTTCGGATTTTTTCGGATTTTCGGCGGTGTGGACGAGGAGTTTTTTAGTACTACGCCCCTTGGGTACAGCCGTAGTCTTTCACTGTCCCAGTCTTTTGGCATCCATTGGCCAATTTCTGACAAATTGTTAAAGGGAAAACTTAAAATACCAGAACCAAGACCCTAAAACTTTCGGAAGAAAATTGGTTTCAGATGCTACTTGTGAGAGTATGTTTTTCATGGAAAGACCACTGCTCACATATAATCCATTGCCGAAACTATTGATCAGGTCACAGATTGATGTATATAGCCGTAATCGTCTTGTTAAAAGTTCTTTCTAGCGAGTAATTGACCTGAGTTGGGAAACGGTGCTTTATTACATGGCTTTTACCAAAGTAATACTAAAACTACCCCTCCAAATGCGACCTGCATGGTACACCTACTTACGGAAGGGTCTTACTTTTATTCTTCTTGTCTGCAGATATAGTCAAAGGCGATATGAAGACACTGTTGGACGTCCTTTGGCTTATTCTGATTCATTTCGAAATACATGACTCAAGTAGGTGACACAAGTAGTTAGTATACAATGGGTTACGGTTCGCTTAACTTCCCTTGTCACCAAAACAGAATAACATGGTAACAGCGTAGCATAACGTTGACATGTAAATCTACCTGTTTTGCGTTTGCTTTACTGTGATTTCACTGACCTCCCTCCACCGCAATCTTCTATTTAAGTCCGAGTGGGAAGTTTAAAATGAACGTACTGTACATCGCCAAGCTGTTAGAAAGCTGTATAACTTTTGCGTTTCGTTTGTAGATAGGCCGGTGTGTCAGCGAACATTTAGCATGGGCAAAAGATTAATGCTGGAGTGGTTTTCAAAGGAACTTCCCGAATTAAACATTGATGCCGAGTCTAGCTTTGTTCAAAGGTATTGTACGTTCTCGTAGTATTGTAAGAAAGATTAGGAAATTTGCGGCCGCTACAAACTGGATAATAAAAAGAGAGTAATGAAAGAAATTGACATGAAAAACAGGACCAAGCTAGAGATTAAGATTGTGGTACGATACTTCACGTCGCAAACCGTCGGTTTCTCTCAGAAAGAGCGGTCAAATTTCGGACGTTTTTCGTCGTCTGGCATAGTCTTACCATGAAGAACGTCCGAAATTTGACCGCTCTTTCTCAGAGAAACCGACGGTTTGCTACGTGACGTATCGTACCACTATCTTAATCTCTTGCGTGGTCCTGTTTTTCATGTCAGTTTTTGGGGTGCTGGTGGCACAGTGGTAGTGCACGTGTCTCTCACCACTGTGACTACGGTTCGATTTCGGCTCCGTGCGGTTGTCTGATTAAAATTTCCTTGGTCACATGTGAGAAGAGTGTTGTCCAGTTTGACTCTACCAAGCATCGCAGGTTTTCTCCGGGTACTCCGGTTTCCTCCTGTAGCAACACTAGACCCATGAGGGGTGGCCCTTACTGGACGTCTAGGGAGAACAGCTCAGGTAGCTGATAGGGCTATCCAGTATAAAGAAAGACACTTTGCTCACATTTTACGTCTTTGCTTCTCATTCGCGTATCCCCAAAGCCGAACTTGCTTAGGTCAATTTCATTGTCCTTATATTCTTATTGAACGCTTGGAATGAACTGACAGTTAGTAGATTAAACTGAATCGTAAAGAGGAT
Source organism: Heliopora coerulea (assembly GCA_030142905.1). Lineage (NCBI taxonomy): Eukaryota > Metazoa > Cnidaria > Anthozoa > Scleralcyonacea > Helioporidae > Heliopora > Heliopora coerulea. The sequence goes on along the minus strand of JASJOG010000729.1, from coordinate 7,882 downwards.
GGACGGTAAACTTCAAATCTGCATGTAGGTTACTAAAACGTGGATTAAACTACATTATGATACTCTATCAGCTAATGTTAATGACTGGCAGCAACTGACATTTCCATAGTACATTATTTAATTAACGTTGAGTACTGACTCGTTTTTACTCGCTTAGCTTCCAGGATGGCAACGTTCTTCATAGGATATCACTAAAGTATTGTTCAAAACCACAGTTGACAAAGCCGTATCACGAGGTGCGTTTTGTCTGAAGTTGATTACTAAGGAACTAAACGTCCGTAATGAGACAGATACAGATATATACTGTATATTTACTGTATATCTTTTGCACTTGTGGAGGTTGTCATAGTAATTGCAATGGACTTGATTGTGTCATTAGCAGTGGTAGTGGTACTAGTGGTGGTACTGGGACTAGTGACAAAAGTAGTAATGGTGGTGGCGGTAGCAGTAGCGGTGGTATTAATGATGGTAGTAGTGGTGATGGCAATAGTAATAGTAATATAGTAATATAGTAATATAGTAATAGTAATAGCAATAGTGATATAGTAATAATAGTGATAATAATATAGTAATTGTAATAGTAATAGTGATAGAAATAGAAATAGTAATAGTAATAGTGATAAGGATAGAAAAAGCTATAGTAATAGTAATAGTGATAGTGATAGTGATAGTGATAGTAATAGTAATAATGATAGTAATAGTGATAGTGATAGTGATAGTGATAGTAATAGAAATAGTGAGTGATTGGAATAGTGATAGTGATAGTAATAATGATAGTGATAGTGATAGTGATAGTGATAGTGATAGTGATAGTGATAGTAATAGTATATACTATCATTAACGCCAACCTTAAACTCATTAAAGTGAAAATACATTCATTTTGTTCAATCGACATTCACTAGTGTAGATACGCAACCATTTGCATCAAAGGGCATTCTGTAGCGCCAACAGGCGACCATTAACACCATTCTGCTATACATTAGGGATAATTAAACTTCAATTAGGCAAGATATTTCTCTTATGCAATTGACATTTTATTATACCTAATGTATAGTAGAATGGTGTTAATGGTTGTCTGTTTGCGATATGAAATGCCCTTCGATGCAAATGGTTGCGTATCTACCTAGTGAATGTCGATTGAATAAAATGAATGTATTTTTGCGTTAATAAGTTTTATGTTGGCGTTAATGATTGTATGTTTTCTGGTAATGAACTGCAAAAGGTGTAATAGTGATAGTGATAGTGATAGTAATAGTAATAGTGATAGTAATAGAAATAGTGATAGTAATAGGAATAGTAATAATGATAGTGATAAGAATAGTAATAGTAATAGTGATAGTAATAGTGATAGTAATAGTGATAGTGATAGTGATAGTCATAGTAATAGTGATAGTCATAGTGATAGTGACAGTAATAGTAACAATAATAGTAACAGTGATACTGACAGCGACAGTCACAGCGGCAGCGGTAGCGGTAGGGGAAGTGGTAGTGATGGTGATAGTAATAATAATAATAGTTGTTCTTTTACTTTAAGCATTACATCTTAGAATAGTATCATCGTACTTTAAACATATATTTTCTTTCCTTTTAGGAAACACCTCTAGTAGTGCTTAAAAACGCTGTTCAATCGTTTGAGAATGAGCTGAAAGTTCCGAGCAATATGATTTGGTGAGCAGACAGATTTGAATGTGTTAACTTCTTTATGTGATTACAAAATACGTCCACACCATGTCTACTCTTATTACACCCTCATTTAACCCTTTCAGGTCCATTCCCCACTTTGGTATATTACTCTGGCTAACGCCAGGCTATGTCACTGGTCAAGGGGAGATGTCTTGGACAGGAAACGGTTAAAAACTTTCTCCCTGACCCTTTCAGGTCCATACCCGACTTTGGTATTTTGCTGTGGCTAACGCCGGGGCATTTTACTCGTCCAGGGGAGACAACTTGGACAAGAAAGGGTTAAGAATTATAGTTAATGCATATGATCACTATGGATCCTGTTATTCACTATCATTTGATTTCTATTGTTTCAATGCAGCGTTGAACAACTGGTCAAAGGTCTTATCGATGAACATGTTTTATTAATCTACTTGGCAACTTTGAAACGCAAGGTAAACCTCCCTTTTCTCTTGCAGCCCGTCAAAGTAGGTTGTAATCTTTTCCATTTCTACTACGTGGTTGGAAATATTATTAAATACTTTGAACATTTTCTGTTCCTGTTGGTTGAAACTGTTATCAAGCTACGTTGATAAGTGTTTATCTTACAGTAAGTATGTATTTTGCATAGAATGATCTCAGATCCACTTGGAAATCGATCTGACCTACTATTGTGAGGGACCTTCATATTTATAAGGTAGATATTTAACGGAAAAGTCCCTTAAATGGGAATACAAAAGCAAAGCAAACAAAAACACACCAAAAAATTAATAACATTGACGCGGGAGTAGTTTGCAGGTCAACTGACAAACCATCTCTGTGCGTCTTTGTTTCTTATTCTTTTATTAATTTCTGATACAGATTACGTCTCTTCCATCGAAGCGTTCTTCAGAAACAGAAAGTGAAAGTGGGCAATCCAGAATTTCCCGACAACAAATGTCTACAAATAGCATTCAAAAAGTTAGCCTGGTCAAGTTAACACCGCTAGAGAAAAATACTACCGGTAACACTTCGCGTAAGTTTCCTTTGATTTAAGTTGATTAATTGAACATCTGCCTGGAGCGAATATTACATTATACGACTAATCGGCCTTTGATAATTACACCAACCAGTAATATCGGCTAATGTTAGGTACCATGAACACGAAAGCCCATGGATAAATGACGCCATAATGTTGGGACACTTTTTTGGGGTCCTTCAACAGTCCAGTTATATGGAAGTGAGTGGTATGCAGGGAAAGATTATTTAGCTTCCCTCAGACTGACGTAAGGTTGGGGCTACGATAAGTGCTCGAGTTGGTATTAGGACGAGGGTGAGAGTTTGGGTTAGGATTGCTATCAATAAAATTATCGAATCATTACCTAGCGCTACGCAAAAGGCCAGCCAAATAACTTCTTTCGCCTGGATATACCCCGAGATATCTCCGACTGAAGCGTCTGCATTTTCATTGAGCATGATGAACTACTTCAAACTTTGACAGAGGAGGTCTTCATTGTCGTCAATAAGGTCGACATGAAATAAATAAGGTGTCTTTTTACGTTCACCCACGAGCAAGGAATATCAGTTTATCCGTACTCAATGACAAATCGCACTTGTCAAGGAAAAATGTCAGAAAAAAAAAACTGGTTCGTTGTACACACGAGCAAGTAATGCAGCCGGAGAATTTGTCGAGGAAGACGGCCAATGTTTCCATCTGCTGCAACAGACTTTATTCCCCGAAAACTTTATCCCCTCTGAACTGAATCGTTCTCGAAACATTTGCATGCGTCAACTATCTGTTGTTTCCATTCAAAACCCCTTCTCGATGTTTGCACTCAAATAATACCATTGAAATCGAAAACAAAAGAGACAGTTATCGCCGAGAATATAGGGATTTTCAGCGGTGATTTCGAATTCAAAATATGCTTTATTTAAATAAAGACAGCGTGACGTTGGGAGGTTAATGGTTGTCGGGTGATCTCAATTTCCTACCGGATAATATGCATTCTCAGCTCATGGTATGCTTCCAGAAACTTCAAAAAGCTATCTTTAGAACAACGTAGAACAGTTAAGAGAATGTGCGACTAGACAGGCTTTATATGACAAAACGCTTGACCGTACACTTGGTACCGAGAAAGGTAAGTGTTTACTTTAAGCTATTTTTTATTTCATATCGGTCAGTAATTTGTGCTACGCTATAATCAGCATCGCCAATCTTCTATTTTAATAGATTCTTGAGTGGAGGGGCAGCGACTTGTTGTGTTATAAAACGACCAGCGAAGAAGTCTGGTGTTTAATTAATAACTGCTCTGTTTAGCTCTGTGTTCAATTTAAAACTGGCACAAACGTTTCACGGTTATCATAAAATTGTATGATGCTCTTCTCTCAAAAATTGCCCAAGTTGTTCAAACCGAGCTGGTCTCCTCAAGTTTAAGCATGTTTAATTGTGGAAGTCGTTTCGGCTAAGAAACCGTTCTCATTTCATTTCATGTAGCACTATCACCAAACACTTTAACAAGACTTGTTGAAGAACAGAAGAAATCCCACGAAGCTATTGAGGTATGTTGTCAAAGACCATTTCAAAATGCTAATTTCATAAAAGCTTTAAAGGCAAGACAACCCTTTTGTTAGCATAGGTATGACATTTACTGTCTATATCATGATTTGCTTTCTATATTATGGCTCATGCTTCGAGTAAAAGAGATGGAGTTCTTGATCAATTCACTGAAGTCATACTACATACTGAAGTATGTTGTTTGAAATGTCATGCTTTATCGAACACAAAACCGCCGTATCCTTGAAAGCCATTCTGATATAAACAAGGAACAAACCTTAAAAAGGTTTGTTGCGAGACGTTGCCGTCCGAGCATTTACTTCCACTGATTATTGTGTGTAGCTTATGAAGCTATTATGTTCTTTTACAAGTTTTTCAAAAATTGCTCGGATGATGTTTCGTGACATAAAGAGATGTTTATATAGTCGGTTGACGTGGACAGTGCTTGGCAGGCGGCTTGGAAGACATGAAAAAAAGAAAATATCAGACGAAACTATACGTAATCCACACCGAGAGAAAAGAGGCAGAATATCGTTGGGTAGATCCGTCGTTATAGAAGGCTGTTGCTCGTATTTCCATTTGACATAATCCTTTTACTTGCAAATGAAAAAGAGGCCGCTGTAAACTTTACCGTTTTTAATTCAGTCATAATGCGCAAGATTGGCCAAAAGGTTACAGATTTTGCCTTGAAAATTAAAAGTTTGAGTTACAGCTGGCTGTTATTGAAAAACTAAAAACTAAATGTGCGCCGCGCTCTTGTCCTGAGAATCTCTCGTTCACTTAAAATGGATTGCTCGCAGTTGACTTGGCAGCTCAACTGGCACAATGTTGACCTGGTATTCGGTGAAGGTGCAATTTCAAATCTCGCTCGAGTTAACTTTTACAGTTGACTTTGGAAATGTTGGTTTATAGTGAAAACTCGTCCCAATATATTCCTTTGTATGAGAAGACATGTTAATGAAAGGACAATCTAATTAGTTGTCAATCCGAACGTGGTCCAAGAACGCTATGAACGGCTAAGCAAATAAATGTTTAGTTTGAGTCAAAGTAAAAGTACTATTGGAAGGGGTGACAAAGGGTGTATGTAGAGCTGTGATTGGATTAACAAGCTTGTTGTGGAGTGTTAACAAACCTAGAAAAAGCGCGTGAAATTTTCATGATTCAATTCACTTCATTTAACGAGCTTTAATTGGAGATATTGGTTTCCAGCATGAATATGCCCTTTGGTTGTACAGCAAATGGTATGAACCTGGGAGTATCATGAGATATGGGTTAAAGTTGATTGTCTAGGGTAACGTGGCTTCAAGAAAGACCTGTTGATGGTGATGAATGATATTTTAAAGACTTGAGTGTTGGTTGTCTTGACAGTCAAAAATAGTACAGTAGCTGAGGCGGTGAAACGTAAGTTACCACCACTACCAGGAGTATTTCTCTAGTCTTTTCAAAAAACGGCTACAGTTTTATCATAAGTTGCTTAATTCAACCAGAGAGGACGTTGGCGCTGCATCTGATATATAAACCGTTGTTGCATATTATGGTGTAGCGTTTTGTTAGGATGGATTTGTGGTGAATTAGCGGAGGAAGTGGAATCGAATTCGATATAACGTCTCTCTTATTGCACCAATATTAGGTTTTATCGACATTTTATCCAACGATGTTTCAGAACCGGTAATTGCGGATATAATACTGCGCCAATTGAGTAAGATATATACTTAAAAATGGTTTACAGGATGAGTGTATGCCCAGCTGTAATGTTGGCTCAAAATCTGGCTAAACACCGGTGTATAATAAGCAGACTGAAGCAATATTACTTCAAACTGGATGATGCATATGCAATAAAGAAATTCAGTTAGTTTCGCTACGCGACCTTGGTGTGCATACCGTTACACAGAACTGGTGTACAAAAGATATTCGAAGCTTCCATTACCAAAAGATGCCAACAGTTTTGATGGTCAATCATGTCTTAAACAGTTTTCAAGGTTGCTCTAATCTAAGGAGGTATGTCGCCAGTTATCGCGCTTAACTCGGATAATGAGCGGTCGATCGAAATCTTTGTATAGTTGTCTCCGCCTGACAATTTCGTGTTGCTTTTGGAGTGTTTCTTCGTATTGGCCGCATATACAATCGTAATTATTATAAATTGTCTTGTTTGAACGTCAGAAGCTTAGTCGAGGACAAAGCCCTTGACAATAACACTTGAAGCTACGTGATTTGTAAAGAGAACTTGATTCCCTAAAAGTTCGTTGTCATCAAAATCATGAAATTTATAAACACTACGTGTCATTCTTCTTTCGCTTTGAGTCTGATACCCCAACATAAATTCAGTTCTCTGGTGCAACTAGCCGTAAGAAGCGACGTTTCTTATTGCATGACAGAATGATGCACTTCATACCTTCTGAAAAGGTTCTTTACGTATTAAGTAAAAAGTATTCCGAATAATAATATCCAAAAAAACTCAGGATTCCAGTCATTGGTAAGTCAAACCAGAAGATGAAACTTTAATATTTCGAGCTTAGAATGACTGCACTATTATAAGTTTTTGAAGTTGTCAACTGGTTTCAGGTTCTTTATGCAAATTTAAGGATTTTTATACGAATTTTTATGCGAATAAAGTACTTGAAATTCCCTAATTTCAAGTACTTTATTGAATTATTTAAATCCCAAATACTTCAAATCAATATGGACAGGAGAAGTGTGTAATGAACTTTCGGAAATTCAAGTGTCTGTTTCAGAGTTTAGAATTGAAATCTAAATGAATGAAAACCCAACATTAAACTGGATACAAATTTTCATCGCCTAACAGGTACCTTCGACTTGCTTTATCCATTTGTTAAGATAATGATACCGATTATTCCAGTTAAAGTTCACGGTAAGGCTCTATTTCAGAGAACTGTACCTTTGCATACTGGCTTTCTTACTACTTTTATAGCATGATAAAGACGCTTTTAAATTGAAACTTACTTGCGATTTTATGTTCGTGTAAACAGGTAAGAGAGTAAGAGTGCAAATCAACAGCGTATCAATTGAAAACTAGTATAAAGTTTTTGTACGATTTTTCGGGTTTGTGTCGCCTATGTCACCAAACAAAGTCGTAACAGCTGCCTGTTTTGCCATCTACAAATCGACTTTGAAGTTATGTTTCACCGGTAAATTCCAGGTAAATCCAAGCTTCTTCCAACAAAATCCCATTTTCGCATTCACAAGTCGAAATCAATTGTTACAACTTTGAAATTACTTCGTCACATATAACGTTGGCTTACTGGTTAACCGTTCTTTGGCCGGGTAAAAGCTTAAGTGAGCTTTAGGAATACATTATCCCTTAATTACAATGACGGTGATCCAAGGTTTCTCTCTGTGATGGAAGTCAGGCTTGTTGTATTCTTTCATAGTTCTACAGTGCTTATGAAAGAGATAGTATACTCGCGTATAATGCTCGGCTTGAGTTTGTCCAGTCGATAATTTGGTGCAGCCTTAATTATGTTTTTTATATGTTTCCTTAGGCATTGCAACAACGTATTCAGGCTGATATTGGCAGTTCTCTTACCTCGGACGTTCGTAAGGTATGGTTTAAATCAGAAACGATTAACAATACAGACAAATGCCTAGTAAATGAACCTGAAACTGTTAACCCTATGTTTTTGTAAAGCTTACTTTCTTCTGGTTTATCATCTTTACTGTCCATGCAGTCTC
>JASJOG010000728.1:0-43757 GCA_030142905.1 Heliopora coerulea | reverse complement strand
CCATGTCACTTCGTCCTTGTTGGCCTGTGGGGCTGGCGTTCCACGGCTAGGGAATCAACTTTTCTTCAAGGCTCTCGGGACGTCTGCTCTGCAGGCTCCGTTCTACTTGTTAACGTTACACGCCCCTCATGGAAATCAATATTTACTGTTTGTTGAGGCTAGTGTGTCTAAATAAAGTATTATGTAGGTATATTTATGTATTTATTACCTAGACAATACGCTATCTTACTTCAAAAGTGATGCTGATCCCAATAACTTAATTATCACACCCACATGCCATGCTTTCATAGTCAATTCTATTTTTATCATTCTTTTTTATTTATTCCCATGCGTTGAAGGCTGCAGTCTGGCAACCGGAAGCTCGTGATTAAATATATATTTTGGTCAGAGAACGTTTTATCGTTGTTTTCATTATACGATTTGCTTTAATCTTTTTCTTGAAATTTACTGTTTTTTTGTTTTCTTGTCTGGGATTTGCTATGTTTTGCCAATGCTGTTTATTAAGGGCACGTGTCAGCGTTGAGCCACATACATTGGTGAGACCACGAGATATCTTCAGATAAGGATTGCTGAACATAATAATGCAGCTAAATAAAGAGGCAGTCAGCCATCTTCCTTTTATAGTATGGCGATGCCGTAATTAAAATTTTCCAAACAAAGATGTGATCTGGAAACGTCTTCAAAGTCGTGCCGGTTGGGAGTTGTATGATGGATTATTATATGACTGAGAATGTTTCTTGGTCGGTAGAGCGTACTGGTCAGTCCGTAAGAAAAATTACGCGTGCTGATTGGTGGACGAACGTTCCAATATTTTATGGTATTGGACTGGTCCAATTAGGAATTTTCCGATTGTGCTCCCAAAGTCATGAAAAGTTGTTCCCAAAATCGTGAAAAGCTGCTACCAAAAACACAAAAAAAATGTTAGAAAGTTGCCAAAAATTCAAAAAGTTGCTGCCTTAAAACTCGGAGTTTCTACAACCTGTCATCGAAATTGTACAGTATTTTCACACGGTACTTTATAAACGTGATGTTGTACGTTTCCTTTGTTGTCCTTAATAACTAGGGAAAACTAATTTTTCTTCCAATTATTTCAGTATAATTACATTTGTTCATTTCAACTGAAATGTAACATATAACAATCATAACTTGAAGAGTTTGTCCACACAAAGTCCAACAAACTTAAGTTCTAAAATCTCTTTGCACTGGAATATTGAATCATGACACAAGCTTCAAGATAGTCTTCAAGAGCTCTTTCTTGTTGGGAGCTAAAAGCATTTTTCAAAAGACTAAAACCTCTTTCTGCAGATGCAGAACTTGGCTGAATCAACAAAAGTGTTTTAACAAGAGAGGCTCAGTGCGGAAGGGTCTCCTTGTGAGAAGCCCACCAGGTCAACTTATCATTTTCACATGTGACTGTGACCCCATCAGCTGCAGCAAGATACAATGGAAGCTCTTGTGCCAGATCAACAATTATGTCGTCAGTGATAAAAGGAAAATTCCTTAACTCTTGCAGTGATGCTGCTGTCGGGTCCAAGTTTTGCACTTTACTAGGGCAGGAAAGACGTACAGCTTTGACTGCTCGCACAATTCCATAAAACTGGCCACTAAACTTTTCTTGATAAAACTGGAGACCTGGTTGTATACAAGACTTTGCCTGTGCAACTAACTGCGTGCACAGCGCATCATCGCCATCAGCGATTTGCCGAGCAACAGCCAATGTGTTGGGATAACTGTCAACTGCTATAGCCCTGGAAACAGAGGAAAGCCTTTCATAGCAAATGACAGGAAATGACATCTTTAATGTCTTAGCGTGCTGTACTTAGGTTATAGGAGGCTCCTGAGAACTTTAGTTTTTACATGCTGTAATTGAGAGGTCTTTATTTATGGGCATTTGTATTTTTAATTATATTTGCAAAATTGTGAAATGGCCTACTGTTATTATGAATGATAACAGCGTTGAAACTTTGGCATATTTTTAAGATGGTCTAAATTAAGACACATCTTCGATCTTCTGCTGTCAATTTTTCTGAAAGTTTGCATCGGCGTCTATTATATCTTATTTTAAGAATAATAATAGCAAAATTCTATAGAAGTTTTCCAAGACAGATTTACTACAATAAAGTTAGTTGGTTTTAAAAAAATTGCCTAAGAAAAAATTTTGAAAATTAGGTATGTTGTTGCACTTATTCCGTTTGCTTTATACACCAACATGGCAACTTCTAAAGGACATTCAATGGAGTTAACATCCAAAATTTGAATATTTCCATTCATGTGAACAGTACTGTCATGATTGAACACTAAAACTTCAAAAGATAATTGTCTAAGCATGCGTGTCGACCATTGTTAGTTTCTAATCCCCAATCAGAAATAGAGAGCCACCTTCAGGTTAGCTTTTCTACACTTTGTTAATTCTCTCTAAGCAGTGCACGTTGATAAAAAATGACAAAGAACTTACTGCATACATCATAAGTTCATGTAATGTAGCGCCCTAAACAAACACAGACGTTTCTTCGTCTTCAAGTCCAAAGGTCAGGGTTAGCCGGTCTTTTCTGTTTGAAATATCCACTTCTGTACTTGATAAAACATCTGAATTCATACACAGTAACCCTTTTTCATTTGCCACTTCATTGTGAGGAAGGGAATTCAAAATTCTAGTGTCACCATGTTGAGTGACTTGCCATTTGTCCACAGTGTAGGAAGAAACTTGTAAGTGGCTGTTTGAATCTAACTGATCACCTTCACTTCTCTCCTTGGGATATTCAATCTCTGATCGAAAACTCTTTCTTAGCAACTTAGGAGAACTAAATAACGAATCCGTAATGCCTTGACCTGAGTTTCTGAACATAACGCTGCAAGAGTGTTCAAGAAGGCGTTCTTCGAGTTCTTTGCTCAATCCCAAGCTCAAAGCTTTTTTTTGCAGAGCTAACCTTGAATTTAGCAGGTTTACCTGACTGTCTAAATAGTTCATCTTGCCATAATCATCTTCCAGTTCTTTTATTAACCTTTCCTGCAACGCTTTAGCTTGAAACAAAGACTCCTCTTGCTGTTTCTTTAATAATTTCCCAAGTTTAGCAGATTGTTTTTTTAGGAGCAGTCCCAATCGTGTTATTTGGTTTTCAGTTATTTCGTCCTTGGATAATCCATCTTCAACGTCTGTATTATCATAAACATCGATAGCGGAGTCAACTAATTCAATCCATTCCGACAGCTCATGTAGTCTCGTCTCATAGCACAATGACAATGTTTGTCTTTGCGTTTGCCAGTTCATGTCCTTTCTGATATTAGAATTACAGACACTCGAGCATCTAACTATAGCTGGCTCAACAAATAACTCGTTGTCAAGTTTGTATTCAGTCGCATTAAGATCCTCGATACTTTGTCGCTCTTCTTTCAAAACTTGTGGAGGTTTTATCGAATGTTGTACAGTTTCATGACATGTTGTGTCTTCGTTGACATCACAATAAACATCTTTTTCTTTTAACCATATTCTCAACTTACTCATCACTATTTACAGGCCCTTAAACAGTGGTTTTCTTTTGTAGATCCTTACCAGCTGTGCAAATCAACCTTACACAAACATTCTAAATATTATATTTACAGAGTCGGCGCAGTCCGGAAAAGCTACAGGACTTGATATCCCGCAATGCATCGGGAAGGAATCAACGAAATTTGAACAATTCTAGTCGATTTTCTGGTCTTAGCATCCAGGAGTCAACCAAGATCCATTTCCTTTTAAAAGAGTTCCAAACTCCCAAGCACACGGCGTTCTACTTGAACCAGGATCACGTCAAAATATCGACGTGTACCTTTTGAAAGGGATATGTCTTCCTCGTAATACGACACAATCCCAATAATTTGAATAATATCCTGTTGAAAGGTTATGCTAGACAGAAAAACACTTGTAACACGATATGGAGACTATTTTTTAATCCTATTTATCAATGATTTGCATTTAATCGTAATATAAAGATCAGAGCCCAGCTCAGAATTCTTAAGTGTATCGCCATAGTGAAAGAGGCAAGTCGAAAAGTTTTAAAACATGTTTACTGACGTTTCGTTGCGGCGTGCAACATCTTCAGAGTGTATGTTTACAAGGATGAGAAAAAACTATATATATGAATCTATAATTACATATTGGAATAATTAGACGGCTAACCAATAGAAAACTGGGAGATGTGACAGGAAGTGACACGCATACGGAAGAGGAAAGCATTAGAATAGAGAAAGAGGTGTGGAAGAGATATTTTCGTTGAGAGACGGTTTGTATTTAGAAATAAGTAAACTCTCACGAATGAGGAGTTCAAAGTTAGAGGAAGACCTGCAGGAAGAAATGATGGAAAAATCATTGGGAGAAATGGCGTGATTAGTCTGGCGAGTATGAGCCTGGATACTGGAAGTAGGAAACGAAGTGGCTGCTCTATTGTCTATATACCCTTCTATTCTTCAGCATTACCATCGTGTATAAACTGAATTCGTGATCATGCGCTGGGAAACGGTCTCGGTAGCTCAGTAGCTCAGTCGGCAGTACATCGCACTTGTTTCGCGAGGTCGCGGTTTGGATTCCCGGCCGAAGGCTCAAAGTTGCACTTTTCGCAACCGGCCCCGGTCGGGCCTTAAGAACGTCCTAACACTCGAAATTTTCCTCTGTCATACAAAACTTAACTGTTGATCGAGTGTAAATGCCACAATATCCTTTGTGTTATTTTACTCCAGCTAACGCCAGATGATTTTACTCGTCAAAGGGAGAGCTGCCGTACGAAATGAGTTTAGGAATAATCACAGTTATTTCTGGGTTAGCAGCGGCAAATTAAGCTGTTGCGATATTAAAAATATTGGTCGCGTTCTCCGTATATTTTTCAGTTTTCATAATATACGCAAACATAGTTTTGCTATCCTTTGTATTCTTCAATGGCTGTGACCGTAAGTCTTGTATTTTCCAAATCAGAATTTTGGTCAACCAGAACAGTTTCCCCTTTACAACACTACTCAAAGCAAATAAAACTGGTGTTGGAGGAGGACTTTATTTTTAATGTCACCCATGTTGTCAATGCACATTGTTTTTCCCTGAAGCCTCCTTCCTATCTCTCTACCTCACTGTCTATGTAGATTAACGCATTTCTAAGCCAAGTTACACAATGTTCAAATTTATCCAATGTACGTATATTTGTTGAGCGTTCTACAGGAAATTGCAAATTCATGGTGTCTGGTGAACTGTCATGTCCTCTATTTATTGACCTGCTATTGGGCAAACAGTTCTCAACCACACCAGACTCAGAGGTGAGTTCAGCTGACGGATTTCGGGATGGATAGAGCCGCGTAGCCTCATGTGATGTTCTGATAATTTGGCAGTATTGTTCCATGTAATTTTTCATTGCTTTGTATCTAGTCAAAACTGAAAATCGAAGAAACTTTTGAAGTTTCCGTAAGCATACTGGACAAAGAAAGAGAGGCTGGTCTTGAGCTTGGTAGACATTACTACTTTCATTCATAAGACAAGCAAACAATGTACAATGATGCATTCCCAATGTATGACAAACTTCGTGGGTCAAGACCTAAAAACAGAAAATTTATCAACTAATGAACATTTTCTCGTAAAAACAGAGAACAATTTAAAGAAAGACCAGCAAACATAGCATCAAAAATGTAATGATACGGAGATAACCCTGGCATGTTAGAATGTTTAGGTGACTGTATTATGGTAATTGTAATGGTGTATTGACTGGTGATTCTGCAATTGTTTCATTTTAGTATCCCTGTAAATCCGTTAACAAACACCACTAGCATTAAAAACCTGTCGGATATATCGGTGACAGGTAGAGCTGTACCAAAGGTGGTAATTTTCCCGGGTCCAATTCAGTTGAAAGTGCCCCATCTACCCCCTCTGAGCTCCTTGTATTACGATAAGTGAGGTACTTCTGTAAAGTATTTTTTTTTTTGTGCTTTTTGTTTTTCAATACTCAAAATGCAATTGAAAACTTGAAGTAGTATTGAAGAAGTATTAAACTTAATAGATATTCTTCTTAAATATAAAGATACAAAGGATTTACAAATACTCAAAAAATATCAGTTACAAAAATATAGTGATTAAGGAGTTAAACTGCTACTTACACACATTGAAGTTAAAAAGTTATTTATACTGGGATAAAAAGTCAGTAGTATTACATGTACATTAATTAACAATTGGATAAATAGTGATAAGCTCACGGAACAAAGGATCGACTATTTCTCGTAGTTCCAGATATAGAGGTAGGTAGGCATTTTCTTCCTTCTCTCCTCAGACAATAATGATCTGAGTGAGTTCCTGTGGATAAGAAACGATTACAAGGGTTGCTTGGGTCTTTCTGGATTCTTTCCAATTCTTTCGGAGTAGCGTCTTTCCTTATCAACGATAGAAGTTCTGATGAATTTCTCTCAAGAAAGAGAATTCTTAGGCTTCTCCCCTGCACTCTTTCGATTTCCTCTTCCAAACAAGTTGGGATTCCTCCCCATACAAGAGAAGCGTGTTCGTGTAAGGGTCTGATCTTTGTAAGATAAGTAGTCAAATCCACTTCTGTTGGCAACCGCTATTTGTTACTTTCTTTAAGATAATATACTCTTTTATTAGCCTTAGCAACTATTCTATTAACGTGCGTGTTGACTTCGAGTCGTCTAGGAACCAAACTCCACGGAGCTTGAAAGGTTTAACTTTTTGGATTACAGTGTCACCAATAAAAAGGGGTGGAGGCTCGACGATTGTACTTGTAAAGGATATCCACATGTCTTTAGTCTTTTTGGCATTAAGGAACATTTTATTGTCATTTGACCAGTAATCAACTGCATCTAGAACAAGATCCTGTCTATAATTTCATCTTGAGTGCAGTCATTTGCGTACTTGCACGTCCTAATAGTTAAGTGACAGGGGACTGACTCCTCCAAATCGTTAATACATACATTGAATAATGTTGGAGAGATCACGGAACCTAGCGGCTCGCCAGCAGATCATCAGGGAATTGATGACTGAGCTCCTTGTAGGTTAACTTGTTGAGTCTTCCCCGTCAAAAAGGTCTTTATCCAATTCCAGAAAGATTTAGTTACATGCATTGCATCTACCTTACGAAGCAGTATACCGTTATCCACCAAGTCAAATGCTTTTCGACAATCTTCAAGTATAATGTGAACGCTCTTACGTGTACTATTGTCCGTAGCACCGAACCATTGTTGAGAGGTGGATAGCAAGGCAGTCGCGATGGGTCGGCTCTTAGTAAAAGCGTGTTGGTTGTCCTTAACTTTCAAGTCATGAGCATTGAGCTGCAATTGCAATTTCTCGAGAATCTTTGCTATTTGAGGTAGGAGACAGATTTGGCGGAGGTCGTTTCCAATATCTTCAGGTGACGAAATTTTTGGAATAGGAAAGATCAACGCATGTTTATCGGAAGTAGGATACTTGCATTGAATAATGCTCCTTATTGATGAGGTTGTGAACAAGCAGAAGTTATTTCCTCACAGTACTTATTGAGGAACCAAGCAGGTATGTAATCGGCCCAGATCGCCTTCCTGGTTTTAAGATGCCGCAAACAGATACGGACTTGACCCAGAGACGATAAAGAGAGAGTATTGTCTTTAAGATGATCTACTTCTACTTCATTAATGTTCATTTCGTTAACTGTAGGATTGAAACAGGCGCTTCAGAGCATTGACAGCTGCAAAGTCGTCAATTAACGATTAATTTAATATTTCGTCGAGCATTGCAAATACTTCTAGATCTATTAAAAAAGGACCAAAAATTCGAATTTACGTTTCTGAAAATGTCGCCCCATAAAATTTTGCGTCCGGGGTAATCTCAATGGACCTCCCCCCCTCTTTAGTATGGCACTGGTGACTGGGTAAACAGAGTGGTCTGCCACTTGCTTAAACTCCGCAGACGGTAGGTAACGAACTTGGGTATTTAATTTTGAGGACTGTTTAAAAAAAAACTCCTTTGTAATCTGCACAAATGTAGTAATGTGAACTCTACGCTTTATGGTTTTGAATGCTTTCTTGACTATAGAATTACAAAGCCAAGTGGAAACAAGGCAGTAGTGGACAAAGTATTAATGAAAAATGTCCAGCATTTCTTTCTCTGACTCGAAACGATGGGATTATTTGCCATCGGTCACGGCAGTTAACTACCTTTGAACTTTTTACCTTATTTAACACTGTTGGTGCAGTATCCCATTTTCACATCATCGACTGGATTTTCCTTCTTTCTGACCGATATAGAAAAGCTGTAGTAAACTGGAAATATTCCAATTCTATTGGAGTTTTGACTCTACGAGAATGACAACATGTGAATTCCGACAGATTGTAATGATATGTCAGAAGAAACGAAAACTAAATAAAGGAAAGAGTGACAACTGGATGTAATCTCTTTCTTTTTAAAATGGTTTGCACGCTACAAATTTCTTTGGTGCTACTTGGTGGTGAAATACTGAAGCAAAAGCTGAAGAAGTGAAAATCTTACACGAAAGGTTTGAGGAAAGAGATGTGGCATGGCTGGGAAGGTCGAAGACAAGATAAAAAAAATGGCCAGCACTCTTCATAAGACCAGTGGTAAGCCAGTTTTATGCCATCCAAAAGATGACAAGGTCGAATGCAGATGTTTCAAACGCCCTAGACAGAAGGCCGTGGGACTTGTAGCGTTATAGCAATTTCGACCGCTATACTTTTTCACGCAGCTACTTATCACCTCAGATTCAAAATCTATAAAGTGCACGAAACACCCCACCACGCTGATCCACTAAAATCAAGTTTAATTATTACCAATCCAACTGCTGACTAGCGGCAGGCTTAACGGCTCGGTAATTTGATATGTACGGTTACACATTACAAATTGCGTGGCAAGGACAGAGCAATTTTTCACGAATAGAAGCCAGTTCCCGTTATGTTTGCATTTAGTAGAAGACTCGTTCTGTGGAGCATTTAGGTTAATAACTTATGTAAAGTAGGTAGATATTGGTAAGTTACTGATGTGTTAGTTAATCAGATTTTTGTCTAAAAGGCCATGTGCTTGAGATATTAAACGTTGGTTAGTTTTGGAAGTCTTGGGAAGTGTGAATTTAACAGTTCCCACTCGGCGGAATTTTCGGCACAACTACAACAGCTCGGATGCACGAGAAGGCCTTCTGTTGGGGCGAAAACAAGGGCGATACTCACATCAAGACTATACAATCGTCAAACCAAATTCATTGGTAAACACAATCCTCAGCGGGGTACATCACAGTCCATTTCGCGATCATTTTCTGTTTTGTATGCAGTAGAGTGAATTCGATAAAGCTTACAGCATAATGACCCGGTATCCACAATTAGACCCCGTTCACACGATACCGGTACGAAACTGCACCGGTATCAAAATATCACGGTACGAACCTGTTCACACGATTACGGTTTCACATCGTTACGGTTAGCATTACGGTTTCATGCTTTTTCATACCGGTACCGTGTGAACGCAAGGCCTAACCGTAATAATTTCGTTACGGTTTCATTTCGTACTGGTATCGTGTGAACGGGGTCTAAAGCTCTTGTTATACATCATTCATTGCACCATTTCCCAGGACAGAAAATCGCCGACCATTCCTTCGTGAGGCCCGGATGCAATCAATTGATCGTCTTGGGGACTTGATTATATGAGACTAATTTCCAAAACGTCACGTAGGAATAAGCACATCCTTGTGGTTGAACAACTTTAAGTGTAAGTACTGCGAAGCCGTTTTCACGAACAATCAGAAATCGTCCATAATTGCTCAACTTTGGGATTTGTAACTAGACTCTATGTTTTAAACATACAATAATAGTTGTCAGTGGTCCACAGGGCAAAGAATCAACCATGCAGTTAGTTTTCGGAAAACCTTTCGCTCGTCCCAATATAATAACATCATAGCGTATGCGATGCAAGTCTTAACACTTCAAATCAATATTCACGAGCTATACTACCAGTTCTTCAGCAAGCTACATAAACAGGTAATGATTGCCTCTGAGATAAGAGCAGATGAGCAAAACCAATATCAAGTGGGAACTCTGCATAGTCAGCCAGAATGCGTCGCTGATGAGACCAAAGAATGGAAGTTCGAGTCCTTACAGTGTTTTGTCCCAAGTCAGAGTGAATTATAGCCAGTTGGATTGGAATCAGTTCAAACATTCGTTGCTCACTTACACCTTTGCGGCTGGAAAAGGCATTGTTGTTCTGCCAGACCTGGAGTCCAGTGATTTTCATGTGTTTCCCAATTCACCCTCCTGAGTCAAACTATACCCCCTTGAACTGGATATAGGCGCTCATGCTCGGCCAGAAGATTTACGTCAGGGTTTACGCCACCTTGTTATTGTAGATGCCATGCGTACCTTAGTCGTGTCCCAAATAGCCAGTCAAAAGATTGGGTAATTCTAATACATATGCCTTTAGATAAATCAGTCCTTGGTTTCAGGACGAAACGTAACAGTGAAGGGAGGGTGTGACGTTTTGATTGCGAATGCAATCAAAATTTCCAAACCAATGGCGTAACCAGTGAGGTTGTGGGGGAAGGGGGGGTTGGCGAAGTTTGCCCTTTCGGAGGAATGGAAAGAGGGAAAACCGGATTGAAAACGAGAACGCTTGGGACGAAAAGGTAAGTGTTGAGAAGAAAAAGAGTAGAGAAAAAAAGATTGTGAGAGAGAAGCACGAAGATATAAACAGTAAAACGTTGGGCAAGAAAATCAACATTGCATTCATAGAGCTACGGACTATGGTCTCTGCTATATACAGTATTAGACATGGGATACTGACATTAGATAAGACGGAATCTATCAGGACAAAATACTTTTCCACTTGTTCCTGTACAACTGAAATCGCGCTGACAGACGGGATGATACTAGCGTGTAATGTGAATTAGTTATTTTTGCCTTTTTATGTACGTCCCAGGCTTACTATAACTGGCCCATAAATACTATAAGCACGCCGTTTCTAACAAACAATTGAATGACAAGTCTTTGAAAGTAAAGGTTAGCAACATATATACGTAAAAAACAAAGCATTTTGTGGAAAAAGTTTTATATTTATTCCAAACATGAAATGGAACTAAAACTGCAAGTGGTTCAGTGTTTGCGCTTGACAGGTCTCCGTATAAACTCGTCGATAGCTAATATAGATTTTCGCCATATGATGTTGATAGGTTTCACTGGGTTGTACTGGTAAAGTAAAAACAGCAGCATCTAGCCTTAGGATGTGGTTATTACAGAAGCTGCACATGCTTGCCGAACAAACGGCTTGGGAGTCCTCCTTGGTCCTAGTACCAATAGTAAGGCGCCTTTAAAAGATGAACTAGAGTTTATAAACACGGACTGCCAAACTATGAGTTAACGGACGCAAGCGTCCTAACAACAGTTGGCGAACACGTTAGTAAACTGTCTGCAGAAAATAAAGTTAGTTTTTATTATTAATGGGTTTTTCAACAACCTTTTCGAGCAGTCTTGGCAAACTGCATTTGACGTGTGACCGTTTGTGTTGACGAGTGTTTTCGCGGTAACGCAATAAAGTCTCGTGTACGATTCAACTGATTTTTACGTCAACTGCACGCAATGGCGTTGGCTTTAGACCAACCTTTTCAAACACTTTTCAATTTATCGTTGAAACTCGTCATAGTCCTTTTTCTATTGGAGATTCCTGCGATGAAACAGAAATTCTAAAATTTTCTTAAAATGCTAAATTCGGCTTGAAGATTCAGGTTCTTCCCAGATCTACATCCAGACCTAAGAAATGGTACACCAAAGCAACACTTCAACATTTCAACTCTGTAAATTTGCAAATTTGCTAAACTGTAACACTAGAACGTTATAACAATTCAAATCGAGAATATCTGATACACTAAAGAAACAAACCTTAAACACCCTCCAAACTACTGCGTCATCAAAAAGTACGGTGCGAAAATCAAGTCTTTCAGCATGTAAACTAGATGAAGGAGGTTGTCCAACCGAGCTTCGTTTTGACATGTTGGTAGATAACATGCTGGATTTGGTTGATGAGTTACCAAATGAGCTGCAATGACCTGATACAGGATCTCCACTTGCACATAGTCTTTTGTTTTCAAGGTGAATGTTGTCGACCGCAAAGATCTCCTTAGTTTTAACGCTTGAATAATGACCAAAACTTATCACAGCACATCCTGACTGAAAACAAGCCTCGCCAAGGACAAAATTCAGTTCAGGACTAGGATATAAGTCTAACCAGGACCAACCAACCATACAAAAACAGTCTTTCGGTTTGATTTTTTTGAGGTAGTCAAGAATATCTAAAAAAAATACCAGGGTCATGAGAAGATCTGGTAAGTGATTTCTACTTAGAATGCTTCAGTTTTCAGTAAAAGATACTAAAATCATCCTATACATAGAATTAAAATCTATCAAATTAAATATGATTACCGAGATACGCCGTATAGCTAGAAAACAGTAACAAATAAGAGAACAGAACAAAACCAAAGATCAAAAGAGTTAATATTCAGGCATTACAGGGTTACGATGGTGACACCCTACTTGGACAACTAGAGATGAGGGTTCAGAGTAAAACCGTCTGGTATTAGACTGAGTAAAATCATCTGGTGTTAGACAGAGTAAAATCATCTGATGTTAGACAGAGTAAAATCATCTGATGTTAAACAGAGTAAAATCGTCTGGTGTTAGACAGAGTAAAATCATCTGGTGTTAGACAGAGTAAAATCATCTGATGTTAGACAGAGTAAAATCATCTGGTGTTAGACAGAGTAAAATCAACTGATGTTAGACAGAGTAAAATCATCTGGTGTTAGACAGAGTAAAATCATCTGATTTTAGACAGAGTAAAATCATCTGGTGTTAGACAGAGTAAAATCATCTGGGGTTAGACAGAGTAAAATTATCTGATGTTAAAGAGAGTAAAACCGTCTGGTGTTAGACAGAGTAAAATCATCTGGTGTTAGAGTAAAATCATCTGGTGTTAGACAGAGTAAAATCATCTGATGTTAGACAGAGTAAAATCATCTGGTGTTAGAAAGAGTAAAATGGTAGACGTCTTATCCCGCCGGGAAAGAGTTAGAGGCTAAGGCTTTATTTGGTTAAGTTTTTGTAAATATCAAAAAACGTTTATATGGCACGACTAAATCGCAAGCCAGAAAGCGAAATACTGAAGTTAGTCTCACGACAATAGGCACAAGAGAGATGAACGATCGTCAAGCCCTGTACTCAGAAAACGATTCTTAGCTCCAGACGGGGATCGAACCCGCAACCTTCTGATGACCGGTGAGATGCTCTAACCATTGAGCTACCGAGACTCAGATGGTGAGCTAAGGTGCAAGTTCGATATATATGTGCGACCTAAGCCGAAGCCACTATATATTGATAATGATTGATGCAGTTTTTGATTGAGAAACGTGAGAGCTTGTATATATTTTAAGAAAGATGAACTATCTTAAGATATCTTAAGATAATTTAATAACTTAAGATATCTTAATATATCTTAAGAGAGATGAACGAACCCGCAACCTTCTGATGACCGGTGAGACGCTCTAACCATTGAGCTACCGAGACCCAGATGGTGAGCTGAGGTGCAAGATATATATATGTGCGACCTAAGCGGAACAAAAAACTGCATAAATCAAACAAAAAACAAAAACTGCTAATATATAGTGGCTTCCGCTTAGGTCGCACATATATATCGAACTTGCACTTCAGCTCACCATCTGGGTCTCGGTAGCTCAATGGTTAGAGCGTCTCACCGGTCATTAGAAGGTTGCGGATTCAATCCCCGTCTGCGGCTCAGAATCGTTTTCTGAGTACAGGGCTTGACGATCGTTCATCTCTCTTAAGATATATCCAAGCTCTCACGTTTCTCAAACAAAAACAATAGGCACAAGTCGGAGCCTTGTCGTACCATCATACATAAAAGGCGTTTCTGAAAAGATCACCAGTACCACGATCAGAGAACGTAATATCACGTTATGAACTCGTATGTGCGCTCTAGTATCATTTCTTTAAGTTGACTTGACAGGTCTTATAAAATTAAAACAGTTAGAAATCAACAGAAGGGTTGAAGAAGCTCTTAATAGTCTTTCAACATTAACTGGTTGATCTATAGGCAAAGATTAAACAATTTTATTAATGATCCTAATATCAAACTAGGAGAACTTATCATTAAAAGGCTAAAAAGAAACCAAAACAGTTAGAGTTATTATGGATAAACAACTCCATTACGAAACTCATATAAACAATATCGTTAGCAAAATAGTGTAGGGTACTCAACACTGGATTGATTAGGCGTATGAAAACGTATGTGCCAAACACAACATTGATATCGGTTTAAAATCCAATTGTTTTAGCGCACTTCGACTAATGCAGACTTGTTTCAGTCACCACCCTCTCTTGCAGGGTGGTGACTGCATGAGAGGGTGGCGACTGCAGAGTCGTCACTGGCAAGGCATGAGAACTGAGATGGCAATATATTTATTGCTAATATAAATGTCAATATAAGTATGGCATAAAGCTCTATTTATATTCAGTATAACACAAAGACAGGGCTCAACTTGTAGACAGTTGGTTGTATGATGCTAATTAAAACTTTATACGTTATGAAAGTACCATAAAGTTCCCAATGTAACGACCCCCCGAAAGTAACGATAAAATTCAGTGCTTATTAATAAATCCCGAAAGTCAACTTTTTGTTTTTCATCATGATGCGGAATAAATGTATTACATTGTCTGTTTTAAACTTATCATGAAGCAATTCAAGTTAATTATTCAAAGTCGAATGCACGCCCCTGGATTTTACTATCGAAACCTTGGACCCGGTTGATCTCACCGATACTTGGCTAGCTGCCTCATGCACGTATTGTATTGTCAATGGTGTAGATGATTGAATGGAAACAGCTGTGAGATATTAACTTTAGTGGATATTTCTGTTGGACTAATCAGTTAATTGAGATAGAATTTCAGGTGGAATCACTGCGAGTGTGAAACGATAAGGAGTGTTTTACATCGGCTTCTCCGTTGCTCTAAGTTCATCAAACTACACAATTGCAAGGACCGTTTGACTTGGTTTTGACTGACTGAATGAGAGGAGATCTAACGGACTGAAAGATCTTACCTACTGGACATTGGTTTGCCTGGACATTGGTATTTTTAGATCTTTGAAAGCTTTTACTATTGTGAATTACAGCATACCTTTCCTTAAAAGTACAACACAAAGTGAAACTCTGGTTGCTGACAGAAGGAAGACGTGAAACCAAGCCTCAAACATGACGTGTCGTTGGACAATCGTGAGTTTCGTAATTTTTCTCATTTTGAGTACGCAATTTATGACAAAATCTGGAAAAAGCCAATGGACGTTATATCTAAGTGGGCAGACTATCAATCGTGTTGTTGTGCAACCAAAAAGGGTACTAGAACACCCAGGATTTTTCATTTCTTACATCTCTAATATCAAAAGATCAGCAAACTGTTGGCCTGGAATTTGCATTATAACAGGTGGTATTCCAGTTGACTGCCTTTACCAAAACCTTAATCGGAGTCTATTGTTTTCTGTTATTGAGTTGAAATGTAGCAACGGATGTGCAGGAATCCGACACACGACCGGCTTTTGCAAATTAAAGTGGTCCCACAAGAGAATACAATATTACGCAAATTATTTCTGTGTATTTAATCTTATTCTAAACTGTGGTGACGTTGAAAGAAATTCTGGCCCTCCTGCACCCGAACCGACATCAGATGAAAAAAATTTTACTTCCAACTTGGTGCAAACATTGTGTCCCAGTTGCAGTCAAAATGTCAACCTTATTGCAGGACTCTTTTGTGATTCATGCAAATTCTGGTGGCATGTTACATGCCTTTCCTTTTCACGCGATCAGTTCATTCAATCCGTATTATCTTATACGGGATGGGTTTGTCCTAAGTGCCTGCTGCCCCAAAATAAAGAACTTGATGTAACTACAGACAAATCATTCCAAGCAACTGTTCATGGAATGTCATCCAATTATGAAGTTTCTACATTTACTAATGTCCCGCCTGGTGATGATAATGTTGGAGGTTTTAACCTCCCGAAAAAGACTAAAGGTCTTATTATTGGCCATCTAAAAATTCGCAGTATTAAAGCTGGAACAAAACTTGATGAACTTAAAGCTATCCTTCTCCAAAAACCGACAGTACGTAAAATATCATTTTCCGAAACATGGTTGGACGACTCTTGGACGGATGACATGTTAGTTATCCAGAACTATTCGTTTGCACGTTGTGACCGCTCCTCAAATATTCGTGGTGGTGGGATCATTGCGTACATTCATAAAGACGTACCGTACTCGCCCAGACATGATCTGGCAACTCAGACTGTAGAATCTACTTGTATTGAAATCAAATTGCCCTTTAATTTTAAGAACACAATTCCAACCTATGTGCGTGATGATGACGATGAACTACTTACAGATCCCACAGAGATTGCCAACGCGTTTAACTCTTATTTTGCCCAAGTAATGGGAACCATTAAGGGTGTAGTACACAATGATCCCGACTTCGATGCACTTCAACAGTTTGTTGCCGACCGTCTTCCTACTGGATGTCAATTTACCATACCACCAGTGAGCGAGGACTACCTTCTAAAGGAAATTCAGGAATTATCTTGCGCTAAAGCCAAAGGCATTGACTCCTTGAATGTGCGTCTCCTTCAAGTTGGGCGTTACGAATTGGTTTCACCCCTTTTGTATATCTATAACTCTAGTATAAAGTCTGGTGTTTTTCCTCGTCAATGGAAGACAAGTAAAATTACTCCTATTTTCAAAAAGGGTTCAAGACAAGGTAAACATAATTATCGTCGAATCTCTGTCTTATCTGTTCTATCAAAGATCCTGGAACGTCATTGTGGACAACACCTTTTAAATTTTCTTTTAGAGTACCATTTTCTTAGCGAATCCCAATTTGGGTCAAGACCACTACATTCTTGTGAATCATTATTGCTTAAACTTACGGATACATGGCTTGATACTATGGATAAGGGAGACCTAATTGGGTTATTACTTACGATTTTCGTAAAGTTTCCATCTTGTGAACCACCAACGACTAATTAAAAAACTTTCCATCTATCGGGCAGGAGATATTGCTCTAAAATGGTTCACATCATATCTCACAGATAGAAGACAGATAGTGTCAATTGGATGATCAGTTTCTGACATTCTTTGTGTTCAGAGTGGTGTACCACAAGGTTTATCATTAGGCCCACTTCTGTTCATTTTATTTAAAAATGATATGCCACTCATTAACAATACCAGTGACACACATCTATATGTAGACGACACAACAGTAACCTGTGGCGGCTCTTATGGAGATTGCGCAGCCAGGTTGAGACATGATTAATTTTAAGACACGTTCTCTGACTAAATTTATTAAATGTACAAGCTTTCGACTACCTAACTGTAGTCTTCGACAGGCAAGAGTGACAGGTCTGTCGAAGACTACAGTTAGGTAGTCGAAAGCTTGTATATTTAATAAATTTAGTCAGAGAAAGTGTCTCAAAATTAATCTTCTATTTATGATTCTACGCTGCAGGAAGCTGTTGATAATTTGTCTCTATGGGCATCACAGAACCAGATGGCTATTCACCCTGACAAGACTAAAGTCATGCTTCCTGCAACACAGAAGAAACTTGCTACAATCCCTCAGACCCTACATGTCAACCTTGAAGGAACTCTTTTTACACAATCAAACTGCGATAAACTCTTCGGTGTACATATTGACCCGTCCCTTACATGGAACAACCATGTGTCAACAACTATCAAGAAGTACAACTCTAAACTTGAAATGATACGAAGAGCTAAACCCTTTCTTGGACGTAACGACTTAATCATGCTGTACAATTGTTTGCCAGAGCCAACGATGGAATAATGCTGCAGTATTTGGAGTAACTGCTCTGCTGAGCTCCTTGACCAACTATTATTAGCCCAGAAACAAGCAGCAAGGATAATTCTTAATGTTCATTATACTACTTCTTAACTTCAGTTATTTAAGGAACTTAATATTTTCGCTATTGGTGATGCTACACAGTAACGTATACTAATTATGGCCTTCAAAATTTTAAATAATCTTAATCCACCTTGTTTGACTAAACTTTTGTCAAAGCCCATGCACCGATACTTGACAAGATATACGGCAAATAATAAAGGCAAGAATCAATGCTGGGAAACGAAGATTTGCCTCTGTAGCCACGTCCGTCTGGAACAAGTATCCTAATATTGCCACCAATCTTACGAGCCTGTCAAGCTTTAAAAAATTCTCTTATAAATTTTTTAAGAAAAAATTAAACGGTAGTTTAAGAACATTAGATTTTACTAATGTAACACCTTCGTAAATATACATAATGTTTTTTATCATGTCAGTTATTGATGTATTGTTCCTTTATGGAAGTATTTTATCATTTTAACTTACTAATATCGTAATGATATATATTGTTATTATTTATTATGATTGTAAAGATTTATATATATTGTTATTATTAAGAGGACCAAGTTGCAAAAAAAGCTATGCTTTACTTGTTATATCTTCGGTAAATAAAGTGTTATTATCATTATTATTATTATTATTTAATTTAACTCAGACAGGTCTTATGTCATCAAAATTAACATGTAGGAGCGGGTCATAACCAATGTCCAAGGGCTCTGCAGTTCACACTCCTTACTACATTTGTAGTACCTTCCCAAAATTCGGGCTGTTCCCAAGAGTGTAGTCTTTTGCAGTAACTCAGTTCGAATTTCTACACTAATCTTTGAGATCCAATTTTGCATCTTCTTTGTTACCACACCAAGGGCTCCAACAATAATTGGAATAACCTCCACTTTTTTCATTTCCCAAATCTGCATTATTTCAAATTTCAGTGGCTGATATTTATGTACCTTCTCGTCTTCCTTCTTAGCAACCTTGTCATCTCCTGGTACTGCTATGTCAATCAAGAGGCAGTGTTTTCTTTCTCTATCTACCAGTATCAGATCTGGTCTTCTTGCTATGATATTCTCATCACATTGGATACTGAAGTCCCAAAGGAGCTTCACTTTTGCATTTTCCAGCACTGCCTTAGGCTTATGCTCGAACCATTTCTCAGATCTCTCAACCCCAAACTTCCCACACAATTCCCAATGTACAATGCGTGCAACATTATCGTGCCTCCGCTTGTACTCCTTCTGTGCCAAAATGGTACACGTACTAATTATATGGGTCACAGTTTCCCCTGTTGCACCATACAATCTGCACAATGGAGAATCGTCTGTGTGGTCAATATTGTATTTCACATACCTAGTGCGTAATGCCTGTTCTTGGGCTGCACAGATCAAGGCCTCTGTTCCAATTTTCCAATCTGATTTCTTCATCCAGGCCCATGTGTCTTCTTTGTCAATCATATCTCTGTGTTGCTCTTTCTCCATATCCCGCACAAATTGGCCATGTAGTCTTTTCTCTTTCCATACTCTCATCTTGTCTTCTTTGAGGTTTTGTTTGAATTCTTCATTACTCTTGCAGTTTTCTGCGTCTATTCTCCCTACTTGTCTCACTCCATTCAAAAATTGTTCTTCACTGTTTTTTATATACCACCCTAGTCCATTTTCCTTGCTTCTTATGCAATCCGCGCATCCAACAAGTCTCCTCCCTCCTTTGCTTCTTGGTAAATACAGTCTACCTACATCACTGTTCAGATTAAATGCCCCTGCCATCGTCATTTTCGTCCTGGTTTTCCTGTCCAATTCTTTGACCTCGTCCTGTGTCCACTTCAGTGTACCCGCTCCATATCGTAAAACTGCAACAGTCCATGTATTTATTGCAGTGATTTTGTTCCTACCATTCAATTTCGAGTCTAAAACCACCCCCAATCTCCTGTAATACTCAGTTGTAAATGCTTCCTTCATTTCAACCTCCTTAATTTTGTCCATCTCCAAAATCCTAAGGTATTCGTAATCAGGGAGCTCTATCCCGCCAGTTACAATTGCCTTGCCTCTTTTCATCACCAATATGCCACACTTTCTAATGCCAAACTCCATACCTACATCACTACTAAAGAGATTGTATTCACCAATGAATCAATTTGATTCTGGTTCTTGCCAAACAGCTTGAGATCATCCATTAAAAGCAAATGGTTGATTTTCAGCTGTCTCTCACACCATTCATATCCAATGCCAGTTTTTATCAGCAGTAGTGAAAGCGGTATCATGCATAAGACAAAAAGAAGAGGTGAAAGACTGTCTCCCTGAAAAATTCCTCTTTTTATATATACCTCTCCTAGCACTCTCCCTGCAGAGCTTAGTTGTGTTTTCCATATTGTCATACTTCTCTTTATGAATTCGGTTACATTCTCAGCAATTCCAAATATCCTCATGCACTCCAATATCCAACTGTGGGGGACAAGGACATACGCCTTCCGATAATCCACCCACGCCATGGCCAAGTTCTTATGTCTCCTCTTACAGTCTCGAAGTATTGCCTTATCTATCAGCAATTGATCCTTTGTGCCTCCGCTCCTTCGTCTGCATCCCTTTTGCTCTTGTGGCAGTATGTTTTCAGTGCCCTTAAATGTGTACATACTCTCAGCTATAATCATTGTCATTAATTTCCACATAAGTGGTAGACACGATATTGGTCAAAAGTTGTCCACAGCATTCCCTTTTGCCGGGTCCTTCAAACATAGAACAGTCCTCCCATAAGTCATCCAACTTGGTATTGGTTTCACACTATTTAACATATCATTGAGTTTAACTGATATTTTACCAATACCCTTTAAAATTTTTTAACCAATACCTTTCATTTCTCAATTGTCCCCGTCTTTTCTTTCAAGCATATTAACATCTCGCCTCAAAATCTTTATATCCCCTTGAATTCTTCTCTTTCACCATGGTTCTGTCCTTTCCTTCTTTTTGCTCTTCAGTCCTAATGCCTTTGCCACATATGTCGTTCCAGCCCTGATTAAATTATTTATTTCCGTGATATCTCGTACTTCTATGTACCGAAGCAACCTATTAACATTGCCCGTCATGTTCTTTAGCCTTCTACTATCCACCACCTTTTTGAAATCTTTGTAATCTGCGAATTCCCTCGTTTTCATCGTTTCCAAAATTTCCCTGACAGTGTTCTGATCTTCCATGCTTAATTCATCCATATTTCCAGTACCGATATCTCTTTCTTCATTTTCTATAGGCTCACTTTCACTCCTTTCAAGTCCTACATTTCCATCAATTTCTTCATCCAAATTTTCCTCGTTACCGTTATCTACCTGTATTTTCCTTTTGATCCCTTCCAATTCAAGTTCCGTTAACCACCCAAGGCACTGCTCAGTTGTAGGAAATAGCCCTCTTTCATTCCACTCCCTAAGTAATCTCTGTCTGTAACCTCTTAGTGGGATACCATTTCCATCAACTGGGTTGCTCCGAAAATAACATTCCATAACAACCATATTCATCTTCTTGGTCCACTTTTTTCTCATACCAGTCGCTTGATGACGGTCGGGCCTACCCTGCGGGTCAGTAGGAAACCTGCCGGGCGCGGGACCTTCACCATTGGTTCCAGTCCCGTTCACGCCGTTATTTACATTATTCGTAACAGACATTTCACTCATAAATGAGGCGTGTTTTAAGGTTACCACCAACCAGTATTTTTATTGAGATACCATCTCTAGGAGGGATATCAACCAAGATTAAAGACCCCCTCCTACCCTTACCATTGCCCTGTTTGCCATCATTGTCAGAATTCCTGGTAGGCCTTCACGGCTACCGTAGCGGCCATGGAGCACGAGGCTCCACCGTACTTCGCCCTGCCAGGCAATCTCCTACTTGATGTTGCCCGTTTATTATTATTTTCTTTTCTGCACGGTTTGCTGTGGACCCGGTATTCATCGGTGCCAGCTGTCCACAACCAGTAGACTAAGGTGGCACTGTTACAACTAGTTTTCTAGCACTCTTCTTAAAATTCTTGCTGTTCCAAGAAGTGTCGTTTTCTGGATATCCTCAACGTTCACTGTTATTCCAATCCTCTCAATCCATTGTTCAAACTTTATGCTTACACAGCCCAAGGCGCCAACGACAACTGGAATTACTTCTACCTTTCTCATTGACCACAGGTTCTTAATCTCTCGTTTCAATGCTTGATACTTTTCTATCTTTTCTGTTTCTTTCTCACCAATTCTGTTGTCTCCTGGTATGGCTACCTCAACTATTGCACATTTCTTTTCTGCTTTGTCTACTACTACTATATCTGGCTTTTGGTATTCTATTTGATGGTCACACTGCATCATAAAATCCCAAAGAACTTTTACTTTATCCGACTCTACTACTCCCTGGGGGTCATGTTCGTACCACTTGCTTGCTCTTTCTAGGTCGTGTTTTCCACATATTTTCCAATGTATAATTCTTGCTACATTATCATGTCGACTTTTGTACTCTCGTTGTGCAAGTTTTGTGCATTCGCTTACCAGATGTCCCACACTTTCTCCTTTTTCCCCGTAAAGTCTACACAGCGGTGAGTCTACAGATTTATCAATTTTGAACTTGATATAGTTAGTTCTTATCGCCTGTTCTTGAGCAGATACACATTTTTTGCTATCCTCTGAAACTGGCAACCCCCCCGAAAGTTACGATAGTGAAGGCTGCTAAATCGAAAAGTAAAGAGCCTCGTCACTTTGGAAAGTTTACAGTAGCGTAGTGCTTGCATTTTGTACATAGTGTCTACACTGTAGTTATTAAAACATATTTTCATCATTGTAATTACAGGTTTGTTACAAACAGCGTGACTCACTCGTGAACCGTCCAAGTTCAAGTGTCTGCATACAATTTCTACAATGAAAGCAAAACCTAGTATACACATCTTGAGACCAAAACTGAGTTTAGTATTCACTGTTTAATCGATGTGACTCAAAGAAAAAGTTGAACTTAGATCACACATCACTTGGTTATCAGCAACTGTGAGAAGAACGTTACAATCTATGGAAATATATACTTTGCAGTATTTCCTTTTGTGTTTTTTCATAATATCATAGCTTTATTTGCGTGTATTACTCAATTCATTAGTACATCAAAGCTAGTCACCTGGTCCATATTATTGACTTGACTCGCAAGTTGCAAGTCGCAAGTTGCAAGTTGCAAGTGCAGCGAGTATTCTGTTTCACCAGGATTGTGAGTACTCACAAGTAGTGGGTCAGAATGAGTACTCACAAGACTCTTGACTTGAGAGTGGAGGTTTCCTTACTCTCACAAGCAGCACTGTACAAGTGCAGTGTAGCAGATGCACCAGGCTGACCTTTGCAGTTGGCTCAACACCAAAGATTATGAATTTTCCACAGGAAACTTAAATGCAGCTGTGACCACCATCAAACTCAAAATGGCATTTATGTACAAAGATATCATTCAATTAACAAAAGATAAAGAAACTCTACAACCAATACTAACCCTAATCCTAATCCTAACCCTAACCCTAATCCTAATCCTAACCCTAACCCTAATGCTAATCCTAATACTAACATAACCCTACCTACATACATGTTGTTATAACATTTTTAATAAACCCATTTTTCCTTGCATTGTGTCTCTCAAAATTTTTCAGCTAAATCTCACTTTACTGGTCAGCATCCATGGTGCATCCCCTAAACTGCACTCCAGCCAATAAATAATAATTATAATTGGGGAAATGATTTAGTTTTCAAAATTGAAACAAATGCAACCTGTCATGATTGCCAGAGACATGTGTGAATTCTGTTCTTTTCTGAGGACTTCCTTTGATAAGCATTATCATTAAGCTTTAGCTGCTGTAAAATTGTCTGACACCATGCAGAGTAAACTCATTTGACATTAGCCAGAGCAAAATTACCTGGCATTAGTGACAGGAAAATCAATCTGACAACAGGCAGGGTAAAATAATAGAAGACATGTGTGTGCACAGAAAAGGAGTTATTTGAAGACAGACCAGCAGAACTCTTTCCTGTCCAAAATAATCAGGTGTTTGGCAGAGTAAAACAATTAAAGAGGTTCTATCTTGACAGAAAAGAGTTGACTGGTGACAGACAGGCAGTAATTAGCAATGAACATAGGTGCCACCAGAATAGGGGGCTAAGGGGCTATAGACATCCTAATTTTTCTGATGAAGTGGGATAAGCCCTTCCAATATCTTCAGGCCCATACTAAAAACTTGCTTTTTACATTACTTAACTAATAGTGTACAGCTGTTTTATCCTATGTAAATGATATCTTTTTTCATAAAATCAAAGTACAGAAATGCTACTTTCACATGAACTAAACTGGAGATGAATGTAACTTATTCTAGTCTGGATATCTCCCTTTGACAAGTTGTAATCTATGAATGTTATATTACAAAGAAGGGATATTCCTAGTGGATGGACCAAGGCACATTGATATGATGGCTTTTGGGGTGACAATACCAAGTGAGATCTCCTCTAGTATTTGGAGTTCATTAGAAGCATGTGACTAGTGAGGAAATTTTGTGTTACCAGTTAAGAAAGTCACTTGACAGAGGATAAAAGCCACTTGACTAACCAGTTTTTAGGGTACAATAGCTTGTTGATATTTCCTGTGAGTCTTGAAAATCTATATTGTACCCAGTAAACCACTCCACAATTAAACTTTGGATTCAAAATCAAAGCCTACATTCTTGGTGTTAGTGCTTGGTGTAACGGAATACAGAAATAAAATTCCTCATTCTTAAGAACTATAAATTTACTTAATATAAATAGGAAATATACATAATATCTTTTAACTAAATACTGAGCTATATAATTTTTTTAAAATTTACCTTTAACTAAAACTTGTCGTTTCTTCGTACTACTATGAATCCTTGTGTTAAAATTCAAGAGATTTGTGTTGAGAAACTCCAATAGTTCCACGTCCATTCCACTGAAAAACAACGAAGCAAACTCGACCACTTTATCAAAAAAGCTGGAATGAGGCAGGGAGAGGCCATTTTGTTCAAGTATATTGACGGCTGTTTTCTGATCCAAAGGTCCCATTGGTAAAATGTAAATTTTACGTTTTTTAAACTGTCTTCTCTTCTGTAAACTGTGCAATTTTTGAAAGTCCAACATAACCTTCCACTGGGGATACGTTTGTGAAAGACCAGATTTTGTGTCTTGCTCTGATTTCGGTTCATTTTGTTGATCTTTATACGGAAGGAACAATATACAATCTCCATCAGCAGTCGAGGAATTAGTGCTTAGAGCGAAAATTCGTCGTATTCCAACAGGAAACTTGATTAACTTTCCCACCAAAGCTTTTTCAGGAACGGCCATTGGTACAGTACGCAATGTTGTGATCAAAACAGTGTTGCCATATTGCTCTGTGCTGGAAAATCCCAAGTCACCTTAAAAAAGCCCAACTACAGCCCAAATCCAGTTTTGAAGCTACTTGCTTGCAAATATCTTCATAGTCGGCGCATTGCGGTTGGCTAAATACTGTGGCTCATTAGTAACACGCTTGTTCCAATGTATATACACTGTCTCTCCGTACGTTCAGAGGTTAGTCACGCGGTTAATCCTGTGCAAATGAATAGTTGTTCCGTAGAAATAGCGACCTCTTCCATACAACCGACGATGTCTTCCGTGCAAATTTAAGAGCTCTTCCCTAGAAATCACCACCTGGACTGCGTGTTGTCTTAATTCAGCGGTCCGGTTATTGGAAGATGTGAGTTCGAATCCTGCTCTAGACAACTTTCTAATTGACTATAGCATCGTAGATAAATCCATGAAATTTTCTCGACAACTTTAGCTTCAATTAGTAAATTCTTAATTCAATCGGGAAACAAGTGACCTGACCACAAGTAAGCTTCTATTACATTTGCCGGTTTGAATTTCACACGGGATAACGTCCCTGAAATGTCTAATTATTCTCCGCCATGTACGCATCAAGCGCTAGTCGCTTTTTAATACGCTGGACGATATGTGGATTATAAGGACAAATTTAAGTGTCCCAATTTAAAAATAAGAAAAATTCAATAAAGCTTTCTCCCTGAAGAAGAAAACAAAACAAACGGATAATGGAGCAGGTAACAGTGATAATAAATAAAATGTAGTCGCTTTTCGGGCAGGTGCCATCGGCAGCACGCTTAGTTGTTGTCAACTCAGGCCGAGCAAGGATTATTTTGGATGTTGTTTATCAAATCTACTGAACCTCTAAGGTCTTTCACGCCATGCCAAAAGACTCTATCATTCATGTCAACGACCACCTAATGGACAGCGACGGAGATAACCCACTGTAAAAAAGTCACTGAAGTGTATGAGTCTGAATGCATCATCAAGTTGATTTGAATGAAAAAAGGTCACAATATTTCCGAGTTCTCTGGATGAGGAAGAAGTGAGAAATTCTAACGTTTTTTATTCTTGCCAAATGGCTTGTTATTGGTGATCCAACGCAACAGCCTTACAACGAGATTCAGGATAACTTTCATCATGGATTGGGCGATGTCAGTTTCGCGTCAACTTGTCGTATTTTTTACATTTTTTAATAAATTCCAGCCAGCATTCCTTGTACAGATGTCCAATAACTCAAGTGTATTTAATTCTACATTGACAATTTTTAGCCAAAAGCAATTCTATGTCACATTTGGCGACAGTGTCACAGTCAACTGCTCGTATTCCTTTGCAACGAAATATTCCTCGAAGTTGAACTGTGCGGGATTGTTTTGGGAATGGGATGGTGGCCGACTTGTAAATAGCAGCCAGGCAAGGAGTGAATGTGTGTCAGTGCTTCATATAGAGAAAGTTTTGTGGCTCGGGAAAAGGAACTTTCGCTGTATGTATCTAGGTGGTGGTATTAACGGAAAATCTACAGTAGAAAAGAAAAGTTTAGCTGTCATTTCAACTTATAAACCAAAACCGATATCAAAACCAACAGTACAGTGGATTGAAGATGAAGCGGAAGTAACTTGGTTTCCAACCAATGACAAGAAAGTGATGAATTACACAGTTGAATATTACTGCACGCCAGCTGAATATCTCTGTAATCAAAACTTCGTGCCGGGAAATTGTGGGTATTTCAGGTTAAACAATTGTAGCGAGAAGACATTCCATTGTCGAGCGTCTTTCCTCGTCATTCTGGGTAAAAACTACACCATCCGAGTAATTTCCGAAAACAAGTTCGGGAGACAATCGAGCGAGAACGTGAAAATGAACATTCCACACTCCCAAAAGAAGATGATGTTCAAACCAGTTTCAGAATTAACTGTTTTTCCCACAAGACAAGCAGTGAAAATAAAGTGGAAAAGTGTTCCAGGTTACAATCAGGGGCGAAAAAAGATTTGGTACAGATGTCAAGGCAACAAAATCACTCATGAGAACTTTACAAGAAATGATGTTTACGAAATTTTACAGGATAGACTTCCGTTTTTTAAATATTGTGTGTTTTGCGTCAGCCGGCAAAAGTCCCAGGAAGATGATAATTTCTCGTGTGCGACTTGCAAGTCAATAAGAACGGCCGATGGTGTTCCACTTGCTACGGCAAATTTCATACCATGTCCTCTCCATGGTTGTCCAACGGTGTCTTCTGGGAATTTCAGAAACGTGACGCTTTCATGGCGGTTGCCTGAGAAAATGTCTTGGAATGGACTAATAACACGTCAGAAAATTTATTACTATGAAGAAAATGACCGAGTATTGCATAATATTACGATTAAAGCTGGAAACATTACAACCTGGACTGTAGGAAAATTGAAATATTTTGTCGGGTATTTCATGTTTATGGTCATTTGCACAACTGCCGGATGTAGTGACCCAAGTAAAACTATTTATATCTCGGCTCAGACGGGGGAGGTACAGTATACATTATTTTTCAAAACGGAAGTTCTTATCGGCGTTCCTCTTGCTATTCTGGGTGTTTGCTTTGTAATTATTTGTATAATCCTTTATTTGAAGCGCCATGAAGGAGAAAGACTGCCAACTATACAGGAACCTGATCTTAAGGCAAGCACAGGTCGATTGTCACAATCTTCAAACGTTGAAGAATACAACGTTTTGCGGGAGAATTGGGAGGAAATGGATGATTTCAATAGCAATTCAGTTTTATGAACACTGATTCGAAAAGTCAAAATTTGATAACGTACAATAGATCATCGGTGGCTAACTAAGGACATTTGGAGAAAGGTTAGCGGGTTGCTCATATCCTCATAGCGAGACTTTTTTGGAGGAAGTCTTCAGGCTAAATCTTAGAAATTTTAATGTCAATATCCCCTTTCAATGTTCCTGAGGAAATTCAACGTGAGAACAAATTCTTTAAATAGAAATATAGAAATAGCGTAACAGTGGTGTGCTATCACATAAAAAAGCCAACTGGCTCGAAAACGCTGAACATACGAGAGGCGATACTGAAATTTCAAGCAAAGGTTTCGTCTACGTGCCAAACGTTGGTCCTAAACCACTCAGTGCCGTAGTCACTATAAGAAGAAGGAATAGGACCACAGGGAGAACATCTAGGAAAGGTGTGGGGAAGAAGAAACAGAGAGAGACACAAAGAAGCACAAAAATGTAAACGGGAAAATCATAGGCAAAGAGATCAAACATTGCGTTCACAGGACTACCAACTACACATGGTCAGTCACTGGTCTGCTATATGAGTCATGTGATTCCAACATTAGATGAGAATGAACTTGCCAGGTCATTATATATTCTTCCATCTTCCCGTACCACTGCAATCCATTGACGAAATGATTCTCAGGTCGAATATAAATTAGCTAACTTAACCTATTTAACCCTAGCTAAATATTCCAAGCCCTAAATAAGGAAAGCTAATTGGCAATCCCCTAAACAACTTAAATCCTGTAAAGGTAGAGTGAAAGGATCGTCGCTCAAAAACACTAATATTTCTTCTCTCGTAATTTTTGAAATTTCCATAAACCGGTGTGCTTTCTTTTTTTTAACCGTTCCAAATCGCTCAACAGAGAGAAAATGCATAATTGTTGTTCTTACTCTCTTTGAAAAATAATGGACTGTTGTCTTTGGATCCATCACTTGATTTGCTTGTTGTCATTATGTTCACTTTGAAAGAGATGTGACGGAATTATTGTATACATTTCATAAATCCACCACTTCTAATTGTTTGTAGAGATTAAAGAGTCACATGCACGTAAGTGATTTAATAGGGCAGCAATTTTTCGTGTCTGCTCAAGTGGTGTGTAAATGAACCTGAATTGTGTGATTCAGTCATAATAATTGACCTCTCATTCCCATATTTAACTTGGGCTCAATTTTTATTTCATATATCGATCATTGGGGATTGTCCTAATGTCCACTTGCTGAGGAAAGAATGGATCGCATGGAATGTACTTCACATTTACTTAATTTTTAAGTTTGATTTTGGTGTGAAAAGATGACAGACTCTCTGAAATAAATTATCTAATCAACATAAATTAAACATGTTGTAAATTCAGATCTAAATAGAGTAGCCATCAGGAATTTCAACAAGTATTTCTCTGTCGGTTGACTGAAATAGAGTCAGTTATCAAAGCCTTCTCAGAAACTATGAATCAGTCATTTTGAGCCAATTTGAGGTGCTTTGAGTCATCAGCTCATCGGGCAACTACGATGCATACAGAACGAACTTGAAAGTCTATTGAAAATTTCTAACTGTATGTCAATGAAAGAAGTCAAAAAAAGCGAACAAAAAAAAGGCAAATCGGAGTCAAGTCATATGTTGTCGAAGTCAAGTCCGAGATGAAACAGAAAGTCATTATTAGCTGCATGTGCAAGTGTCAAATGAAAGTTCAGTAAGTCAACGGCTTTCATTCAAGTGGTAACTCCGCCACACTTCTGGTGCTCGTTCTTGTGCGTAATCCACTTCTGCTGGATCCACCACGGGATAAGTTGCTGCTGTTTTCCGGAAACTATAGACCAATCTCAATACTTCCTACTATCGTTAAAATTTTCGAAGAAGAAGTTCACAAACAACTATACTCATATCTTATTGACAACAATTTATTGCACCCTTGTCAACATGGTTTTCGTCAAAAGCGCTCCACCGATATCGCACTGATTGGGGTGATAGGTAAGTGGTTACAGAGTATGGACAATGGCCTTGTAACTGCAGCTGTTTTTGTAGACCTAACCAAGGCCTTTGAAACCATGAAGCATAGTTTATTAATAAAAAAACTAAAAGCGTTGGGATCACAGGCATAGACCTACAGTGGTTTACCTCCTATCTGGATTGCAGACTACAACCTGTTTACTTCAATGGAACTCTGTCGTCTCTACAAACAGTCGAGACGGGAGTCCCACAAGAGTCAGCCCTAGGTCCGTTAATATTTTCTGGTGTTTATTAATAATCTTCGTAAATGTATATCTAATTTTTCGATAAATATGTTTGCCGACGATACTGGTATTTATTACAGCAGTAAAAATATGCAGACTATTGAAAATAAGCTAAATGCCGATTTGACACTTTTGTCAAATTGGATATACGCTAATGAATTAGCCATAAATGTGGAAAAAACTGAATTTATGGTGATTGGATCTCCCCAGAAGCTACGATTGTGCAGTCCGATTAACTTAATTTTATCAGGTACTGATATTTCAAAAGTAGAGACTTACAAGTATTTGGTGGTAACTTCTGACTCGAACCTTACGTGGACAGTGCATACCGATGAACTCAGTAAGAAAGTATCGTCCAGAATTGGTATGGTAAGAAGAGTAGGACCATACCTTACTAGGCAAGTGGCAACATTTGTTTATAACACGATCATCTCTCCATTATTTGATTATTGTGCAGTTATTTGGAACTCGTGCAACGCAACAGCTTCAATGAAATTGCAGAGGTTGCAGAATAGAGCTGCTCGTGTTGTTCTTAAAGCTGATAATAGCTTACCACTCGAGATAGCACTCAAAGAAGGCGTTTAGATCAGGCTACTCTGATGTATAAGTATCTCAACAATGAAGTAGAGGGAATTGACTTTATTGGATATCCATGGTTACAACACAAGAAGGAAAGAAGATTTTCGTCTTCCCAAACCTAAATCTAACCAACTGAAGAAGTCATTTAAATACTCTGCTCTATAAATGTGGAATTTGATGCCTAAAATCATTACGTGATTCCGAATCATTGAACATTTTTAAACGAAAATATAAAGCT
Organism: Heliopora coerulea; assembly: GCA_030142905.1. NCBI lineage: Eukaryota > Metazoa > Cnidaria > Anthozoa > Scleralcyonacea > Helioporidae > Heliopora > Heliopora coerulea. The sequence goes on along the minus strand of JASJOG010000728.1, from coordinate 12,675 downwards.
TATTATTTTACATATTGATCCGGCTCTTATATATAGATAAAATTTTAACTTAATAATTATTGTAAACATATTTTATAGATATACATGGCCTCTTGGGAGAACAGTTTGTTTATGTAACTGAATAGAGTTAGCCTGTTTAAATAAAACTCATTATCATTATTTAGTGACACGGGAATTGGCCAGTTTTCTTATTCACTCATTTGCAAGTTAAAAGTGTCTATACTTCCTTCTACAGTATGCAAGATGCCCAGATTATCTTATAGTCACTGAAATATGTTTTCAAAATGCTAGAGTTGAATATAAGTGTTCAATTATTGTCTTGGAATCTGTTGTACAACATGATATCAATTGCCTGTAGACATTGTCTTCAACCATGACATTGTAAATTGATTGTCGCTCAGAATCAACCATCCAACTCACATTAAAATCTCCAAGAATAACATTTTTTTGAGATCTATGTTCACGTAAAATATCAGTCAGTGGTGAACAGAGATGTGTGATTGGAATGTTGGGAGAGCGATAGGCTCCTATCACTGTTAGATCTTGATTACCTGTAACTTTTAAAATAGTAAATTCAATACCATCTATACTGTGACTGTAAGGATAACCTTCAGCAAATGTAATTCTGCTGTAAACTGCTGCGCCGCCATAAGGTCGTCTGTTATTAACTGAAATTGGCATGTCATTTCTAAATAACCGGTCCGGTTACTCCGGCCATGGTCGGACCAACTTTCAAGAGAAATGGATTTTTTTTAAAAGAATAATTCTTTCAAAAAATAAAAAAGTTTGTTGTGTCAGACAACGAACTGAGTTATGCATAATAGAACTCGACGGTTTAAATTTTTTTTGCCCTTAATTGTAGCAGAAATATAATACTTTTGGTCTGAAAATGCTGTAAATCGCATTTTAGATTTGTTACCTTTTCAAAATTTTCCAGGGGAGCATGCCTGCGAACCCCCCTAGATGCTAGCTCCTTCGGCACTCGTAGCTCCCACCTGTGGGATAGCCTATTTTTGCTGGGTCGCAGGTCGCGGGTAAGTGGCGCGTAAATTGGTGCAGGTCGCTAGAAGTTCGCTGATTGCTCGGCGAATTCATAATGAACACCACAAGGAGATTACTATGATTACTATGATTATTGTGTCAACGCACCAAGCAAACAGGTTAACGTTATATTATTCAAAAATCGTATGCACGTTGACTACAACGACTTGTCCTAGCCTTTTTATTGTGATATTGGCGATCAATGGGCTTTCATATCCTGAAAGCCCATTGTATTGTACTGTGTATTAATAATAAACAAGAAGGCGAATACTTAGAATGACTGTTCGCCTGCTTTAATCTTTGTTGCCAAGTTTCCCTTGATGTACATAAAAGCCATGTATGTTATGTTTTAATTCACTTATTTAAACCTCAGCTTCAGTACAGTGCATACTATTACAAGCAACGTTTGTGTGCAAGATGTGTGAAAGAGCAGGTGATGAAGAGGATGGGAATGTGGAGGAGAGCTTGGATCTGGGGAATGGGGTTCACTTAGAGAATATTGGAAAGTTTTGTTACCTGGGTGATATGCTGAATGGGGGTGGAGGAGCAAATTCTGCATCTGTGACAAGGGCAGGGCCACCGAGAGGGAGCAGGGGGGGCAACTTGCACCGAGCCCCTTACTTGATAGAGGCTCCCTAAAATGTTTGAACTTTATATTTTTGACGTAACGAAGATTAAAGACAATGACATAACGGACGGCAGTTGGGTTAAAGTAAAAACGTTAGTGTTAAATTAAAATATTTACCCATAAATACGATCTTATAACATATATGACGTCATCAAGGGCCCCAAATCGATATTTTGCCCCGAGCCCCACAAAACCTCTCGGTGGCCCTGGGCAAGGGCGCGTTGTGCATGGAGGAAGTTTAAGGAGTTATCAAGGATCTTGACAAGGAAGGGTCACTTAAGCTGATGGAGAAGCTGTATGTAACGTGTGTGAGGAGTGCTATGATATATGGAAGTGAAACGTGGGCCATGACGGCGGAGCAGAGTGGGAGATTGGAACGTACGGAGATGAGGATGGTGAAATCGATGTGTGGTGTATCACTTAGGGATACAGTGCCGAGTGCAGAGCTGAGGGAAAGAATGGGGGTTGAGTCAGTGCCTGACGCCGTGAAACAGAATAGGGTAAGATGGTTGTGACATGTGCTGGGGAAGGATGATGATGACTGGGTGAAAAATATCATGTCGCTAGAGGTGGAAGGTAAGAGAGGACGGGGAAGGCTGAGGATGACATGGAGCCAGGTGGTGGAAAAGTACATGAGAGAGTGCGGGTTGAAAAGGGAAGATGAGAAGGAGGAGACTGCTCTGTAGAGCCACCGGCCAACCCCTGCGTAAACAAGGAAAACGGCCGTAAAACGACTGTTGTTTTTTTTTGTTATTACAAACATGTCATACTCATCCAAAGAATTATGTGAATAAAGTATTTTCATTAAAATTTCTTTTTTGTTATGATGGGAAAAAACTACCACATATCAAGCAAAGGAGACAACAATGTAATGCATAAAAATAAGGCTTTTGGGATTTTCTCCACTCCTACCTATATTAAAATACCTAAGAGGCAGCACCAAAATAAGTTCACATACACTGAGAAGTTATCTAACAACATACGTGTATAATCTGTAGCTTATGTGTATTAAATAGTTTATTACAAGGTTATGTATTAGGTAATTGCAATTCTGAAGTGTTAAATAGATACTTGGTAAAGATTCTCTGAGGTTTTCAATTTCTGTTACAGTCACTGAACTATGCACAGTTATACTGGTTGGTGACAAGATGCGATAACTTTGGGTGAAGCAACTACCTGAAATATACAAAAAGAAACTTCGACGTTTCGAGCGAAGGTCCTTCGTCGGGAAGTTAGTAGGGTGTGTCGGGAAAACAACATGAGCTTTTATATTGTTGAATACAAAAGCGATCACGTGATAAAAATAGACCATTAAGATGGATTTGGTAAAAACAAAGTGCAAGCAAAAAATGTAAATCCCATAACGGAATATATTAAGGAGGAAACAAGTTATAATTGCATAATATGCGGTTTTAAACAACCTAGTTTTATAACCTAGTTTCCTCCTTAATATATTCTGTCATGTGATTTACATTTTTTGTTTACACTTTGTTTTTACCAAATCGATCTTATTGGTCTATTTTTATCACGTGATCGCTTTTTTATTCAACAATATAAACGCTCATGTTGTTTTCCCGACACACCATACTAACTTCCCAACGATGGGCCTTCGCTCGAAACGTCAAAATTTCTTTTCGTATATTTCAGGTAGTTGCTTCACCCAAAGTTATCGCATCTTGTTATCCTCGACTACCTACACTGGCACCCATTGCTCAAGATTTTATACTGGTTGGTGGCTTTAGGTTGATCTGGGGGGGGGGATCCACTTAATACAGTCAACATTGGGACAAAAATAAAAGGAAGTCTCCACTACAAAGTTCAATTTGTATGGAACATATACGCCAACCACAGAAACACATAAACTTCCATCCAGTGCCGATTGGGAGGTGTATAAAACATCGAGAAATCGGGTCAATATTGCTCTACGACATGCTAAGGCTGAGTACTATCGTAACAAAATAGCTCAACAAAATAATAATCCTAAAGAGGCATGGAAAACAATTAATGATTTATTAGGTCGATCTTCCAGCGACCCCACTGTGAATGAATTGAAGATTAATGATTCTAACATTACTTCTACTGAAGAAATAGCTAATGCCTTTAATGAATGTTTTACTAACATTGGTCCTAAATTGGCTAATTTCATTGACGATTCCAATACTTTGTTCAATAAATTTGTTAAAGCTGCTGGTTCTAGAATGGCTCGTTTTAAACTGGTGTCAGTGGGTAAAGTAGTTAAGCTTTTGAATTGTTCATCAAATTGTAAAGCCACTGGTCTTGATAAAATATCTGGTAAAATTTTAAAAGTTGCTACTAGTACTATTGCTCCATCACTTACGCATATTTTTAATCATGGCTTGATTTCAAGTTGTTTTCCATATGAATGGAAAATGGCTAGACTTATACCAATTCACAAAAAAGGCCCGCGGAATTTAACAGAAAACTATAGACCAATCTCAATCTTGCCTGCAATTAGTAAAATAATGGAAAGAATAATGTATGACCAGATATACCAATATTTCAGTGACAACTCTACTTACTGAACACCAATTTGGCTTTCGCAAATTTCACTCCACTGCTTCGGCACTACTAGATAGTACGAATAGCTGGTATGTTAATATGGACCATAAAATGTTTAACTTGGTTGTTTTGTTAGATCTTAAGAAGGCATTTGATACAATTGACCATGGTATTTTGTTAAGCAAATTAGAACTTTATGGCATAACAGGAAGTGCCTTGTCCATGATACGTTCATACTTATCTGATCGAAATCAAATATGTCAATTAGGTGACGTGATGTCAACTGAAAGGCGTATTACATATGGTATTCCTCAAGGGTCTATTCTTGGTCCTCTCTTTTTTTCTCATATACTTAAATGACCTTCCAGAGTGTCTAAATCAGGCTACTCCTCGGCTGTTTGCCGATGATACTAATCTTACAGTAGCCGGTGAAAGTATACAGGAAATTGAGTTGAACATGAATAGTGATCTTACATGCATAAATGAGTGGCTTTTAGCCAACAAATTGAGCCTTAATGTTGCAAAAACAGAATTTATGCTTATTAGTTCAGCTCATAAATTAAATAACCTTGTCACACTGCCAGATCTCAAAATTAATCATGATAAAATTAAACAAGTCTGTAATGCTACCGTACTTGGAGTTGAAATTGATGATAAATTATCTTGGAATAGACACATTGATAAAGTAGCTAAAAAAGTTACCTCAGGAATAGGAGCTATTAGGAAAATTCGCGATTTCGTTGATCGAGACGCTCTGATCTCTATCTACAATGCTTTAATTAATCCTCATTTTGACTATTGCAGTGAAGTATGGGATACCATGGGTGTCGGACTTTCCAGCAGGCTTCAAAAACTTCAAAATAGAGCTGCAAGGGTAACAGTGAACTTTAGAAATGATATTTCTGGACCAGAAGTAATAAAAGCGTTAGGATGGGAAACTCTCGAGACTCGACGAGCCAAGTCAAAAGCAAAAACAATGCATAAGGTTCTAAATAACTTGGCCCCGAGCTCGCTTGCGGAATTGTTTGAACGTAAGAAAAATATTACTCATTACGACCTCAGGGGCTCCTCTACCTTGCTGCAATTGTCTCGACCAAAATCCAAAAAGTTAAAGAAAAGTTTTTCTTACGGTGGAACTAGAGTTTGAAATTCTCTACCTACAGATGTGCATAATTCCAATCCATTGACAATATTTAAAAATAGAATTCGTGCTTACACCTCCTAGATTCTATCGGGAGTTAAATCTAGTGTGGCATTTTTTAACCTGTTTTGTAATTTATTTTATGCATGTTTGATTGATATACTTGTACTGTGTAGTGTATTGTAGATATGGTTACACTGTCTCTTATAATATGTATGTAATGTATACAATTGTATATATTCTTATATATGTTATTCACACGCTCCTCGTGGAAATCAGCTTTAGTTGACGAGGTTAGCGTGGGACTTTTAAATAAAGTTTTTACTACTACTGCTACTGCTGCTACTCCTGCTACTGCTACTACTACTACTACTACTAAAAGGGGTCCCAGGAGAGAGCCCATGGCGACGCCGTCAAGTTGTTCGTACTATTATTATTATTATTATTATTATTATTACTATTATTATTATTTAAATTTATTTTACAACGGTAACCCTTCAGCGATAAGATGCTGGTCTTCAAGGGGCCGTTTCTCTAAATACAGTGACATCTATACCTAAGTATTTACACTCTTGTACTGATAACTATGTATACTTAAAAAATATAAAAATACTACAAACATTCAATTTTCACCTTGAAAACATTCAAATATTTAGTGGTATTAGATATTTGAGTTAACTTAACGAGAGATTTGTCTCTAAATTATTATAATGATTTCTAAGTAAAGCTTTTAATGAGTTGACGGAGAGTTGGTCATAGCCGTCTAGAATTACGGGTGGGAGATCATTCCAAGATATAGCTCCACGATATGAGAAACTTTTCCGTAGGTAATTCGTTTTTGGCTTTTTTAAATAAAGTTTCCTATTGTTATTTCTCAATTGATGTGAATCATTATGACAAGTGATAAACAAGTCTGATAAATAACCGGGAGTTATGCCTCGCAACGCCTTGAATGTCAAAATATTCTCCCGTTTTTTAAGAATATTTTTTATCGGTTCCCATTGCAGCTTATTAAAAATCGCTGATAATCTTATTTCGTAATTAGAACCCGTTATCACTCGAGCGGCTTGCTTTTGTAATTTATATAGTTTTTCAACGTGTGCGCAATTGCCATCATTCTATACATTCGAGCAATAGGTGAAGTGGAGTAGAACGAGTGAATTGAATATATTTAAGAGTGCTTCGTCAGTTACAAATTGTTTTGCTTTTCTTAACAGTTCAAAAGCTTTCGAAATTTTTTTGCATTAAGCATCATTGTGTTCATTCCACTTTAGATTTTCATCAATAATAACTCCTAAAACTTTCTTATTTGGCGCCTGTTGTATTGTATGGTTGCCAAGAATTATATTAGGATTACCGGAAAATTGGTTTAGTCTCTCTCTGGATCCGATCAGCATAAGTTCCGTTTTCTCTTTGTTCAGTGTTAATTTATTGGCAGTTAGCCATTTATGTACGTTATCTAGATCAATGTTAAGTTTGCTTTCAATGTCTGCGGACGACTTTCCTCGACAAGATAAATTGGTGTCGTCCGCAAACAGTGATGCTAGAGTTTTATCAAGACAATTTGGAAGGTCATTAATGTATAAGAGGAAGAGTAACGGACCAATATTTGATCCCTGAGGAACACCGCATGTAATATCTTTAGGCTCCGACAATGCATTCTGATATATGCATACTTGTTTCCTTCCATGAAGATAGGATTGAAATAGCTTTAAAGCAGTTCCTCTGATTCCGTAGCGTTCTAATTTGGATAAAAGAATTTTGTGGTCTACAGTGTCGAAAGCTTTTTTGAGATCTAGAAATAGAATGCCATTTACTAGACCATGGTCCATATTTATAAGGCATTGATTTGCAAATTGTAGTAATGATGTTTCAGTTGAGTGAAAGGGACGAAATCCTGACTGTTGATTTGAGATAACTTTATTTTCATTAAGAAAGTGAAATACTTGATCATAAACAAGTTTCTCAAGAATTTTTGCTACTGCAGATATCACCGAAATAGGTCTATAATTTCCGCAGTCAGTTTTTTCTCCCGATTTATAAATAGGAGTAATTTTGGCAAGTTTCATCTCATCTGGGAAAATGCCCGTATTCAAAATAAGGTTAAAAACTACAAGTAGGGATTCATGTATAGAATTCCCTGCTGCCCGAAGTAATTTACTGGAGATCTTATCTAGACCTGATGCTTTACCTGCTTTCATCTCCTTTAACGCATACATCAAATCTGCATTGGTAATATTTTTGAATTTGAAGACGTTAGTTCCAGGAGTCACATAATATAGGGGGTCACGGTCAGTTTTGGGAATATCCTCGTACAGTTCACCGTAAAACAAAAAATGACAATTTTTCATTGATAATTTCAACAATTTTCGAAATTCGATCCTGGAAAAGCGTGAAACAGAGTGGAATCAGAAAAAACCTTACGAATAATAATATCTATGGTTTTGTCTAAAGGAACATTAGTGAAAAGTGAGGTGATACCAAAACTGGCCATAAATATATTAGTGGTGTTAAAACGTAAAGACAACAGTTGATCAATTCGCTCGCTTACGAATGAGTCGACATGCTCTTACTCTTCCCTGGTTCTTCTGGTTTCTTCGTTGGACCCACTGCACTTAAAATCCCTTGCTGATTGTGAGAATACTACACATCTAAAGCTCCACTCCACCATCCAAGAAAAGAAACTACTCCGTCTTACTCGACACTCTTCCAAAATACCTGACACCAAACCTGACGACGCCATCTTTAATTATTCCAAAAAGATTCTTTCTAATCATGAGAAAGGTGTATTGGTTAAAGATCTTAATTTTTCGCTTCCACTGAAGAAGTTGAAATATTGCGCCTTTTTCATCCCATTTTAGTTAGTGTATCGTAAAATCAAAGATGAACCCATATCCTCTCACTCCGATCTTGACAACTTACTTAATGACCAAAATGAAAAGCATTGCTCTCTCTGGTTTCAGAAGTTACCCTCTAGCATGCTTTATTTTCACCGATGACGAACTTAAAGCACTGAATTCATTGAAAGAAGACGAAAATATTGTCATTGTTAAACCTGAAAAGGTACTGGCGTTGTTTTACTTAACAGATCCGACTACCGCAATGAGATGCTTGATACTCCTGGTGATCGAAACAAATTCTGCAAACCAGACGACGATCCAGTTAAATTAACCATAAAACGTGAAAACATTGTTAAGAACTTTTTAAAGGAACTAAATAAGAATGAAACGATCAGTGATAATCTGTACCGTCGCCTAAATCCTACTGGCTCACGACCAGGTATGCTTGTACGGTTTGCCTAAGATTCATAAGTTTAACATTCGAATTAGGCCTATACTTTCTTCCTTTCATTTTCACTCATTTGCTGTTGCTAAATTTGTTTCTCTCCTACGACCTTTTTATAGCAGGCCCGTATTTGAAGTGGGGCAAGGGGGGCATGCCCCCTATAAATTTGCTAAGAAAAATGCGACAAAAAGTGGAAAAAAATCACATTTTCCTCCGTTTAACGCTTTTTCGAAGATAAGCAAGAAAATAAACAGTTTCTGCGTCGAAACTCAGCATCCCAATGGGCCAAATACCAACGCCAACCCTGACCCTAATCCTTGAACCTCGATATCCCGTAAAAGAAAGTACGTTGGCGAGGTCAAGCTAAGTGGTAACTACTGGCTGTAATGACTGCAGGCCCAAGTAAGCTTTCAATTTTGTGGAGCCCAGATTTTTGTTTTCCCTGACTGACTGAGATGATCACGAATCATCACAATAGCATATGTTTCAAGGCGAGGATGTCAAAGAAACAAAATTAAACCACTTTATTCCAGTGGTTACAAAAGAAAGAAACTGAAATAGGCAGGTGAAATTCAGAATTCTCTAAAATCTCACCCCAAAAGGCTGGTAATGGCATTTCAGGCACTCTAAATTTCAAAATTTTCCGAGGGAGCATGCCCCCGGACCCCCTTAAAGGTTTCTCGCGCCTTCGACGCTCGCTTTCCTCACCCAAAGCTTTGGCCCTCCCTGTAATTGATCCCTCGCTACCGTCCTGGTGTATGTACATGTGTGCCAAAAAGTAACAAAAAACCACAATCTAATTTAAACAAGAATTTTTTCACAACACCAACATTGTCAAATTCGGTTATGTTACAACTGTATATGATCAGCTAAAATATGGTAAAATTGTCTTCCATGATCCAAGGGTATTCTGTTCAATTCAATCACTGTCCTTTGCACGTCCATGCTGATGCAACTACAATCAGTTTCTTTGCTCAAGCAACTTCCTCGAACATGGCGAAAAATATTAAAAACCGCACGCGGTCGAAGGACTGGGTTTATTTTGTTTACACAATATTATTGCTGCGACTTCTTTTCTCTTCATCATTTTCGTTATCTTTCTTTACAGGTTTTTTCTTGTATTTTTTCTCGCTTGGAGGGATAATATTCTCTGGTTTTGTTATAGAAAAATCAAAAGAAAGGAAAAAGAAAAGTTTTGGAATTAAAGAATTCGAAGAAAGGGCTCGCCCGGGAATTGAACCCGGGACCTCTCGCACCCTAAGCGAGAATCATACCACTAGACCAGCGAGCCACTTGTTTTCAATTAGTACAATATTACTATTTAAATAATTTGTTGACGTTTCAGCCAGAAAACGTTGCGAGACGCAACGAAACAATTATGTTTTAAAACACTTCAGCTTATAGCGGTTGTACGCATTCTCTGCTGGCCCTTAATTTTTATTATTATTAAACATTTCACTTTGGTTTTCTTCTGATTTCCAGGTTAAAACTTTTCCCACATCGATAAAATTTAGTTAGTGATGTTCTAGTGCGCCGTTCATGTGCGGGAATTTATTGAATGCCGGATAAGGTATCTGAGATTTGTTCAACCGACCACCATGTATTATTTAAAGACACTAAACCCCCCTTACACTTTAATATAACTTGCTACACTAAATTTAAGCTTAAGTGATAAGTCTACTTGTCCAGCACACTTAAATCAACTAAACAGGATAAAAACTGTCGAATATTCTTCCATCCAACACTAATGGCCTGTTTACGCAAGCGATTTTTACTGCAATTTACCTCTGTAAAATTTATCGCATACCGATTTCGGGGAGAACTAAACATACTTATTAAATCTCATGGCCCAGGGGGGAGAAGTAGAGAAATTGGTAGACCCCCTCCAGTCAAAAAATAATTTAAACCAAGTGCTGTTCATTGATCTGTATACTCATACCCGGTACATGTTTAATTTCTATAATAAAACTTTAAAATCACGTATGTCATTTACGTTGTATTTAAATATTTGAAGACGGACTAGTTGCTCCTGGAAACTACATCGCAAGATGTCATGTCGACAAGCCACATGCAAAGAAGCTTATACTTATATTAAAAACTGAACTTGAAAAGAAATTGAAATTAGCTCACATGAAACTAAACGTCGAGGAAGTCATGTTAAGGAATAAAATACACACTGTCTCAAGCCGCTTCAAATTACTTGTTTGGTTTACAACCTCAACTCGTTTGCATATTGCTTAGGTGGGCTTAAAAGAGAGGGAAGGGCTTATTTTGCAAACCTTTCAAGAATTAAATCAGTATGCATATATCACGGACTGGTCGACTACCACAGCTCTAATACAAGTAATTGACTCTTTGAAATTAGCCGTGGACCAAAAACAATACTCTGTAGCAATCTTTTTAGATTTACGTAAGGCGTTCGGCGTTATTGATCATCGTGTTCTTTTGAACAGGCTGAGGAAATATGGTTTTGGTGAGGTTGAGACAAATTGGTTCTGTTCATATCTCACAACAGTACGTGGTTTGTAATGACGTCCAGTCCAAGTTACTACCACTTACAAACGGTGTCCCACTGGGCTCTGTGTTGGGCCCTTTGCTGTTTTGTTTACTTTTTAATTCTATTGTGCATAGTTTCATCTATTCCAAACCAACGCTTTATGCCGATGACACTAAAGCACACTGTTCCCACAACAGTCTCGATGAAGCACAGTTAAATATGAATTTCGACCTAAAATATGTTGAAAAATGGTTGGCTAAAAACAAGATAGCTAATGCCAAAATGACAAAAACCATGGTAATTGGATCGCGCCAAGCCATAAAAAAGGCCAACAAGATCAGTATTTAAATAACGACTTGGTCGACGAGGTCGTTACTTTTGATTACTCTGAATTTATAAACAAACCATACTACCTGTATTGAATTATGGTTCCATTGTGTGGCATGAGTGTGGCTCATCTCAAACCAAAAAGATTTTCTCATTGTTATTTGGAACCCCAACCTTGTGTTAATGCTAGTGATGATTAGGTCGTTTGGGTGGTGTTATCAATATTGGGTGAAAATAATCGACATGGCGGGCAAAAGAGAGATTTTTTAAATGGTCTGCATATAAACAAGCCATTAGCGATTTCAGCGATTCACTAATCACCATTCCCCCCTTTATATTTCAAAATTGTAATAGCAAAAGGCTTTCCAGAATGATCTCGAGGAAACTCTTTTGGACGGAGAGATGTACAGCTGTTAGTATATTTTATATTTGTTGAGAAGATAGTTGGTTTGAGGCTTTACCAATGTCAAATGGTTCAAGCACAGTATCATTACCAATAGTTTGAGTTTAAAGGGTAGGCTGCAGTTCTTAGTGGCGGAGTTGGTTTTTGACTGCCTAAATTCTATAGTTAGGTTTTGAATTTCAGAGGCATCAGAGCTGGCTTGCGATGTAGACTCTGCAGTTAGTAGATAGCGGTGAGGATTGTCCAGGTTTGGAATCAATTTTTACAGTTTCCTGTACTTCATTGGGCTGCACCAGTTTACCTCAGTCATGCAGCTGATTTATTAAAGTGAGTCAATGATCTGGGCTGAGATGACGCGATCGAGGCCCATTCACACAAGCGATTTAGATCGATCTCAGATCGATCTAAATCTAGGCGTGCTAAGTGTGAACGGCTGAAAGTGAGCCGAGATCGAGCCGAGATCGACCTGAGATCGATCTAAAGTAGACAACCTCTTGAGGTGGTCTCAGATCGATTTAAATAGGATCGCTTCCAGTGTGAACGCTAACGTACCGTGCTAACTACACTAACCGGGCTAGATGAGTTGCTTAGCCACCTGGCAAACACGCGTCAGACTTTATTGCTCGCCATTTTGTTTCTTTCGCAGCGAAGCATATTGTTTAACTACATTTATTTTAAGCCATGTCGAAGCGAAGCGAAACTTGGTTGGACAAAGAAGTATTAGCTCTTATTTCTATTAGGAGCCAAGAAGAAATTTTGGCAATGCTAGGGGATTCTCATAAAAATGCTGATGTATACGGCATAATAAGCATGAAACTCACAAAGCAACGATT